>PVJL010002229.1:40000-113121 GCA_004026885.1 Lyroderma lyra | reverse complement strand
GATGTTTCATTTACCAAACATTATGTCAGATAATTTTATAAAATATTCCTTATACATTTTTCATGATGCATGAGTTTAACACTTCCAAGTTACAAATAAAATGAATAAAGGAAATAAAAAAATAAGTTTGTTCATTTTACTGTGGAGAGTAGAAAACATGGTACTGGTTAGTTCTATTTTGGCGTCTAGGCCCAACCTCACTCCGAAGTAATTGAATGACTTGCTCAGTTTCTGGCTGACTGCTTCTGGCTTTTGATTGTCCTGTTCTCAGGCACTTGATAGCAGGATCTTTTCTTCACAGATTCAGCCATGCCCATTATCTCCTTTTAGATGACTATAAGGTGTTCAAACTCTCTAGGGTCATTAGCACAAAATCTCTCTATCCCTTCTCTGTTATCATTTCCCAGGTCTCTGAAATTCAATTCACTTTTCGGTAAGTTGTTAAAGCTCTGCGAGTGCAATTCTCAGTACTTACCACAGTAGGAATGTTTATACAGCATGGCAGAATCTCCCCATTACTTTCTAAATTTCCTCACACAATGAAGACATTCCACAAAATATTCTTGAGTCAACCATAAGGAATCAAATACTTGTAGGTAACTCTTCTGAGGAGGCATTTACCCCATGACTCATCACAGCTACATAGTTGTTTTAGCTATTAAAACGTACAGCATTCTAAGAATGACACATTTTTTCTTTCATATAAGGTCCAAGCTAAAAATTTAGATAACTTTAATTTCATGCATAAAGTTTTAGTTATAAAAAATTAAATAATCATGATGGCCTGATTATGGTTAAATTTTTTGAAAAATATTTGAAGAGATTAGTTTTACGTCAATAAAAAATAAATAAAAAACAAATATTGTTTCTCCTCCTATTAATGTAGATGCCTACTTCTTTTCCAACTCTAATTTCCATAAAGCACTTTTCAAGGCAAAGAAATTTGGATAATAATCTTTTGTAGTTTTGTCATTTTTTAATAGAAATAAAATGTTATCTTTGTGTAAAAACTTATTCTAATAGAGAACCTAATCTGTTATAAAATTGTCTTTTCTCCATGGTTACTATCAGACTTTAATATTATATTATTTGGTAAAATAAGTGAATATGCATTGCTATAAATTGTTTAAATTTTATAAGATTAAACTTTTATGAGATAAATCAACATAGTGTTCTGGTCAGTGGCTAATTAGTGTATTGTATTATCCAGTTAAAAACATAAGAAATAAATCAATGAAAAATTAAGTTAAATTTAGCTATAATTACTTTGTTATATTTTTATGTCATTATATTCTGGAATCTTTAACTATACCAGTTAAATTTCTATCCACAAACAAATGGCTTTCCCAAACTGTGTAATTTGTAGAATCTTCAATAAATTAACTATTGACCACATCAGTGTGGTCAAGGTTTAAGGAAATGAACAAGGCATATAAGTGAGTACCCTGACACCAGCAATATGAAGGGGGGCATTGTCACCTAACTACCTAAAGAAACAAAAGATAATTTTCAGAACATAAAGATGATAAAGATAGTGTGAGGGTCTTGTAAGTGGAAGTAAGGCTTTTATAAAGGGAGATAGCTACCCAATGCAAATCAGCAAGCAGAGAGCTGTGAAAATAAGTACTTGATCTCACTTTTGCACTCTGATCTTTTACTGGACAATATGTCAAATATTTTACTGAATATTTTGCAATTCCATTTACATATTTTAAAATCACTAATATTTTGATAATTCTATGAAACGGACTGAATTAATACACAAGAACATACTACATTTTGTAGTTGCACTTTTTAATATGTTGGTACAACTTGTTCTGGTTTTTTCATTTTCTTGACAGGTTTTTTTAAATCAGTGTTAATACATCATATGTTAAAGATTATAATACCTTGTTATTAACTGTGTTAATATCAACTGTTAATTATGCTCTATAAATATTCTATTAGAATGAACATATGTATATTTTTAGGGATATACAAGTAGAGAAGTACATTTAAAAAAAGTAGATCTTGTCAGTATTACTTCCTTGTTTGTGAATAATTTGTTTATCCTTTTTTCATTTAAAAATAAAAATAAAATTTTTTTCCTCTAGTTTTGATTTTCACAAGGAATATTATTTTAGAATCAAAGGTGAATATTTATTATTGAACTTAAAACATAAACCACCTGCTGAGATTTAAACATACACAGGGAAGCACGAGAATGCTAAATAGGAAAAGGATAAAGTTTGTACAATTTTATCTGTTTCTTTTTTTTCTATAATTGTATTGTGAAGGAAGTAAATCCTCAGACTATGTACCTTATATTAAAATTCCTGTGACTTATAAGGAATATCATATAATGGCACACACTTTAGTGAAAGACATCCTCTGTAGTTTCAATAAACACTTGATAATTGTGATAATGGTGATGACAGGTGATAGAGCTAAAATGCTTCCGATAATATTCAGCGGGCTACTGACTATGACCATTGACTATAACCGAGTATTTTAAGTGCTACTATAGTAACAGTCTTATGAAGAAAAAGAAATTAAATATTAACACAAATAGTTTAAGCCCTTTATTGTCTTTGAATACATTTTACCTAAGAAGAATGAGTTTTGACAAATAGTAAAACCTTTTATGACGTTCATTTTGCAAACTGGATATATCCCCACTTTAAATACTATTTGTAGTAGATATTATCGATGCCTCACCCAGGGTCCCTTTACTGGGAATAGTCTTTTTAAGAAAATATGAGGTTCCTTGGTGAAGGCCATCAGAAACGCAGTAGGATACAAATAATTTAACTTGAATTATATATATATATATATATATATATATATATATATATATATATATATACTGCTCCCAACAGTTATCAAGCAAATTTAGGATATGAGTAAACCAATATTCTTTTTCATATGCTACACATTCCTTTGTGAATACAATTTTATTAATACATCTAAATATATTTGTATGCTTATTATTTGCCCCTTGTTCTAGCAACCATGTTTTGCACACAAGAAGCATTGTCAACTAGATACCTTTGTTCAAAACATAGTTTTGGTAATGCTACACAGATTTTTAGAGAAAAATTTTATATCGTGATATTGAATTTACCAAATTTCTCCTTAATCTCTTACCACTTAATTTAATCATTAACATTGTGTATGTATTATTCTTCCTTAGAATATTATCTGACAGATAGATTTGAATTGCTAAAACACTTTTCTATGTATCTGTGTCCAAGTCTGTGTTCACATATAAGAAAAATTACACTGAGAAGAAATTATTCTATAGAATATTAGAGTGAAATTGCTAAATCAAAAGTTTGTATCCTCTGCAATTCTATTTCAACAAGTTTGCCATCAATTCAGTCCCACAAACTATATGCATTTCTTCATACACCCTGAGAGTACTAAATATCAATGTTTACTCTAAATATTTACCAATCTGATACCTGAAAATAGGTATCACATTATTATTTTAACTGGTATTTTTAGGTAGATTAAGCATAGTTCAGCATATCATTTGTGAATTTGGGCATAAAATATTCAACAACCTGTTTAATGTTTTAGCATTAAATATCACATTTTCTGCTATGAACATGATAACTTTTTGCTATTGTAGTTGTTGTTAATACTTCGTATCTTTCTGCCTATCCCTAATTTTTAACTTCTTTTCAGTACTTTCCTTTAAGACTATTTTTTAAAACAAGTAATCTGGTTCTTTTTGTGGAATTCATTAGTAACAAATAAAGCAAGTCATTTAACATTCAGATGTACTTTATTAGACTTCAAAACTTTCATTCTGTTTCCTAATTGTATATTTTTAATACTCATTTTTCCTTATTTAAATTTTTGCTTGTTTTGTAAAATATTAAGTACTTTGTCTTCCATTCAATTTCAACTATGTATTTCAACTCTCTTAGTAACTATATTTCTATTTTTAAAACATTGAATATACCCTTTCCTTATCATCATTATAATTATTAGTAAAATACAATACCTAATTAATTTCACCTGACCCCATCACCAGCAAAATACTCTCTATATGAGTATTCTCTTCCTGGTTGATGCCAATGAAACAAAACCTTTTAAAAGTATTTTAACCCTTAAATATCCTTAGAGTATTCCCCTTAGATTTTATCTCCAAAAGCCGAGGTTCATGAAGTGTAATACCTTTGTTCCTAGGTGCTAGGTAGTAAGGATTTTCTTGCAGGGAGTCTATTCTATTCTGAGAATGCCAATATCCAATCATTTTCTCTTTATCTGAAACTATATATTATAGTGCCCATTGGTTAGCACTATCCTCCACCATTAATCTCTTCCTATATTAAAATGTCACAGTTTACTCATGTAATTTCAGATTGGAGTGTTTTTCTCAGATGCCATACATGCACGATTTACTCTCTCAATTCTTGCACATCAGCTGATATTATTCTTTAATCCTACTAAGAATAGGATAGGTTGACAGGATGTTAGTGTCATTATACACTTTTATCTGCAGTTCTTAACTCTTATTATATTGCTTTTCCCATAGTGTGTGCAAATGAAGTCAGATACCAAGTATTTCCTTAACAATGTGTTTTAGGTCAGGAAACACTCAACGTTTCTGGTGAATTTTATTTTAATTCATCATGTCTAAATCTTGATGAATCATTTCAATCTACAGATGTCTACATATGCTGTTACCATCTTTATTATTGTATGTTCTCTACTTCCTCGTTTATTATCTTTTTGGAACTTGTGTTATCATCAAGGAAGATCTGTAAGTTCCTTTTTTTTTTAATTTTTCTTCCTCACTATGTCTTTTTTATATTCTGCATTACTTTTTGTACATGGCTATTCTCTCTTTTGATATTCCAGGCTAATAATTCTCATAGTTCATTAATTAAAGTTAGTCATTCAAAATTCATTTTTCTAAAGAATATGTCCTTCTAATTGACTCTTTTCATTTCTTTATATGTTGGACTTTCACCAGGAGACCACTAAATGTTCTGCTTGGTTTGCTCTTTCTTAGTCTCATTGCTGATTTTTTAAAAAATTTGTTTGTTCAAAGCTCTATTTATTCGTTACCAGGTCATGGTTTTATAATCTTTTCTAAGCAAATCCACATAAGATGATAGAGTCTTTGTTGGAGCCCAGGTATCTCATAGGCTTAAACTATAGAAGCTGAGGAGTTTCTTGCCTTTGTTCCTGGTTTTTTTTTTTCTTTTTGCTAATTCCCTATTATTGCCCAACTCATCGAGGATTAATATTTTATTGATGTCTTGGCAGGCTTTTGCATTCAAGAACTTTGGAGAATCTCTAGTCACGAATAAAGAAAGTTTAGTGAATGTTCGCACGGAAGACATCTGGACTTAAATTCAAGTTCACATCTGTAATGATAGTTCTATCAGCTATCATCATCTATCTATATTATCTATCTATCTTTCTATCATCTATCATCTTCTATCATTTATCTATCATTCTATCCTAATATAGAAATTTCCCTGGATATCAACATCTGGAGAGCAGAAAATGACTTTCTATACGCCTGAACTAAAGTGAAATACATTACTTCCAACCACGTATCATCAGCCAAAATTTGGGTACATGCCAGGTTAACGTGTAATAAATACTGAAAAATGTAGTCTATCTATGAGCCTAGGGAGAATGTAATGTGTTTTATAAATATAATGTTAAATTCTGCCCCACGTATTTTTCAGTTACATATGTATATATAATATTTTGATTTCTAAAAAAATAAAATTTCTCTTAGCCAAACTGCAAAATGGACCTTCTTGATTAATAATGTGTCTTGTTAAATCTAGTAAACACTTAAAGCCATCCGGAATGCAGTTATCAGATGATTTTCCTGCTATCTGCTCATAATGTCTCAATTAGTTGAACTAAATGAGGAACATGTGAGAGTTGAGACTCTAAACTTCTTTGTGTCAGTTTTATCTTTATCTTATTTTTATATAAGTTAATACTATGTATTTCAATGTGTCCACATATTTTTATTGATGTTTACTTCATGTTTCAAAGTCTTATTTAAAATTTTACTTAATTTTCTTGCTGGATTGCTCCATTTATTACTATGAACAGAACTTATATTTACATCTTTAATTCTGTCTGGTATTAATATCACAATATCAACGCTTTTTGCTTAATATTGTTGTTATATACATCTACTTATTTATTTATTTATATGAATACGTATGAATGTTTGTGATTTAGCCACCTTTCTTAAAAAAAATATATCTTTTGTACTTAAACGAGTCACTCAAATGAACAATGAAAAGTATGAACAGTTTGAAAACATAAATTGCTGGAAGTGCATGGCTTAATTCTTATCAAAATTCTACAGTGATGTCTGCCTTTCACAGCTTCTCCCAGCAACATTGAACAAGTTTTACATTTACAAAGTGGTTCTCACTTGATCTCAAATGTCATCACTTGCCTTTCTTGAGAAGTGGAAACAGGTTTTATGTTTCTTCTCACTTAGTCATTTTATAAATTCCTGCCACATCACAGGTTTTCATATTTAATGTCCCATCTATAAGAGTTTTGTCCACTGATTAAGATGGGAACACATTTTAGGCATGGAGCATGAAATATGAAAATATTTAGCAACTGAGGAGAGGAGAGAGAGATCCGCTGCAGGAATAGATTATGATCATGAAATTGAAATATGCAGTTGTTATTCTTAGTCTGTTTTTGGTATAATTCTGCCATGTATCGGTGATATGACCATTAATTTTTTTTTCCACATGAGGTTCAAATTTTCTAATCTATATCATGGCAATAAGGATAGTACCTACTTTTGGAAGATAAAGTTGTTTATAGATACACTTACATCAGTACTTCAAGACTTAAGTTTTGGAGTTTAATTTCTATATATGCTATATTTTTATCTCTCATTATTCATTAAGGAGAAAATTGATGGAATACTAAAATACTGTAATTATATATGACAATACATTACACAAGCATTGTAAGTCAACTTAAAGTATAATAAGTTGATACTATAATTTAAATTTAAATTTAATTTAAATTAAAAGTTGATACTGACATTTAGATTCCATTTAAATTGTGTTCCTGTAATATGTTTAAATTATAAAATCGCTTTTTAACATTAATTACTCCAAAACAAATTTTCAGCAATTTTTCTTTGTACATTTCATTATAATTCTTGCTCAGTGCAAAGAAGAGCATTCAAAATTATTTCATAGAATTTAAAAAGATGTATGACAAAGTCAAATGACTATTTTATTTAAGGTGATTGACTCCAAGGAGATTTTGTTTCCTTTTGAATTCATAAATTTGTTACTGATGTTGTTATAATTTTGTAAAATAGAAAAAAGAAGCACATTTAAATTGAAAGGCTAATTTAATGTTAACATGAATAAAATTGAATATAATATGGAGCAAATAATTAAATGTGCTTAATATAAATTTAAATTACAATCTTTGACCATAAACCTGAAACATAATAGCTAATCAATAAATATTTTTATAATGAATGAATGTTCAGTATCTCTTTGTACTGCAACAGTAGTAATCAACTAATTTCAAATTTCCAGGGTTTCTATTCTATCAGACATAGTTATATCTTTAAAAAGAACTTTTTCTATCATTGTGTTTATTGCAAGAATGCTTCTACACTCTGATTAATTTAAATTCTTTCTATATACATTGAAGGTGCCCTCTCCTTTACAAAACTGCATATTATCAACAAGTTTTTTTCTGTTTTGTTTGTTCCTTTATCCTGTTCTCTAGATTCCACATATACATGAAATCATATGACATTTGTCTTTCTCTGTCTGACTTTACTCAACACAATACTCAAGGAATATTTCCTAAATAAATAATATAAGCTGTGCACTATCACTACTGAATGTATTAATCCCCTTGTCTTTCTATAGAGCATTCATTCTCTACATCAGGACCTGGTGAAATCTCACACATCTTGACTAATTTAAAAGCCCTTTCCCCTGTTACATTTCACCATGGATATCCTTTTCTGCCACACTCTTTACGAGTTATTTGAGCTTTTCCACAGGATGCTTTGTTTATATTGTCATATACGCTTGTATTACAGCTTGACTATAAGGCTTTTGGGGACTGGAGTTTGACTATATTTGTCTTTATATTCTCAGCACATAACAGATTGCCTTGTACATGGTTTGTCTGTTTTTTTTGTTGGTTTGTATTGTTTTTTGGTTCTTTTTTTTTAATTGGAGGTACTCATTCTCATTCTTTTTCTTACAGAAAATAATACAATAAATTTTAGGGAAATAGCTCCTTTTTTTAGACATTAAGAAAATTTAGAAATGAGTTTATGAAACCAGAATAACAGACTATGCTACTGAAGAGACAGAAAATCTTTTGTCCTACCTGTAAGTAATTGTATGACTCTAAATCACATTACTAGCTGATTGAGAAAAGAAACTCACTATAGATTACTTGATTTTAATTTTCAGTATAAATACAGACAATAGTAATTACAACTAATAATTCTAATATTATGGGTGGTCTTTTCCATTGGAAAGGGAGATTTCCTTTTATATGCATTCATATTACCTCTGAGATTAAGCACTTCTATACTAGCTTTAATACTATGCATCAAAGTTCTCAAAGGTTATTAAATTTTAGACAAACTAAACACAAATCATTTTAAACCTATAATTATGAAAAAATATTAAAAACTTCTGCAGAAATATAACTACAGTTTTTATTTTTGTTAAATTTTCCATTTACAATAGTTCATCACTGGGATATTCACATACAAAAATAAAGGGAAAAGAAATATTCTTTGGCTCCTGAAATTCTCTCTTGTACTTATTCCAAAGAGTAACCCATTTAAAGGTGTTAGTACAAGCAAGCAGTAAGGTGAGGTAGCCTTTTACTTAACAGAATTACAGTCCAAATAGAAGACTAGAAAAAAGTTTACCCTTAAATTTCAGTGTTAACTTTTCCACAGCTGCTCCCTAGAGGTTAAGTTAAGAAATAAACTGAACACAAACACATCTCAAAAGAAAATTGTTTAGATTGTCTCTGTTCTTCACTGAAAGTTATAACTCCATTTGGTTTGCTTCTATTTTTATGATAAGATGTCTTTAAATAAGTTATACTTTAATGAGAACATTTTAGAGATCGAGAAGAAAGTACAACTACTACTGGATATAATTCCTCCAAACTTTGGTTATTTTAAGGAAATGTTTAACTGTCAGAGCTGTTGCTTTTTTATATATAATTTATTGCTGGCATATTTCCACTGTTGAGTCAGCTAACATAAGCATATATAAGTTAACTCATATAAATATTTAGTAACAGAATGTAAAACACCACATAAAGCCAGCATCTAATATTAATATACATGTATATATCGTGTTCATATTTATAAGTCTGCAGTCTTCTATGTTCTCAGAATAATTTTTTTCATAAGGGTTACCAATTTTATACTATTCTTGGATAAAGAGAAAACATTCCAATACTATGTGGTAATTGCTTTATCAATACATTATTTAATACATGGTGTGGTGTGCAAAAATTATTTCTCTTGGGTAACTGTGTTTTCTGAAATAGTTCTCTTCCTTGCAATTATATCTACTACCGTTCTAATATACGGGATCATGATCTAATTTGCCATTGCTTTGGGGATAATGATTTTGGGGAAATGTCATTTACTATGGATTTCTAAATCTAACAAAAATCTAAAGAAAAAAGTTTTAAATACATATGACACAGACACGATTCCAAATAGGGAGGGCTCTGATTTCATACTATTGAGAATAAACATAAAACAAAAACAAAAAAGTATATTGAATATTGTAGGTGGAAAATTCTTTTAGTAATAGTCAACTAATTGAGCATTCTACACCAAAATAATTGTATAAAATGTAAAAATATAAGTAAATGCTGTGTATTTATAATTTATAATCATTACTCATGAAAATTATTATAATATTTATGACATAAATTATTTTAGACCTTGTTGTTAAACCTCTAAATTATTTCAGTGGTCTTTTACAACTATTGTATTTATAAAGCAGTTACTAAAAAATGAATGAGTTGGTTATCTTTTATAGTATATTAAAATCAAAAAAATAATTTGCATAGATATATATTTGCAAATTTGTTTTTACAATGTTCTAATTTGCTACTGAATTCTATCAACATATGGGTATAATAATAACATCTGTCTCTTAGAGTAGAACTGCTGTTTATTATTTTGCTATGGGGAAGGTAAGGTTAGATGTTTATTATACATAAAATATTTATTACATAAAAATGTATTTATAATGTCAAATATAATTAAATGAGAGTTTCCTGAGTAAAATAACACCAAATTAAATTCGAAAACCAAATATATATTTAAAAATACATATAAGAAGGCAGAAAGAAAGCAGAGGAAGGGATGGAGGGAGGGAGGGAGGAAGGAAGGAAGGAAGGAGAGGAGGAAAGAATAGAAAACCTCATATTGTCCCTTTTAATCCACTTTGCATAAAGAATAAAACAGGTCCATTAAATGTGACTTTAATCATATTGATCATTAACTCAAATAATGGGAAAGTTCTCAAATTCAGGACCTAATAGTTCATAATCAATTCAATTAACAACCTTTTTTTTTCACTTCATTTATTTTACTCCTCGATTTACCAAGTTTAGTAATTTATTCTACTGCTTTTATTTACATAAATGTATATGTAATGAACTATTGGAATCCCCATCAAAAGGAGATTGACTTTTTTGAAGTATGATAGATCTATAAAAGAACCACAGTGAAATAAGGTAAGACATACATGCTGATTTAAAAGACATGTCAAATATAACTTCTTAATTGAAAAATAAATTGCAGAACATTGGGGTATTAGTTTGTATTAAAAGGTTGAAAATGAATATTATATAAAAAGGCATGCAAACTAAGTGTTTTAGGAACAGTACACAAAGACTATATAAACACATATACACGTTTTATACATATCTGTGGCTTTCTTTTTCATATTTTGTATTATGGATTTAATATGACATTATCTACAATATCATTTCAATGACTAAAAACCTTTTCATTATATGAATATCATAATTCATTTTATAAATGTTATGTACATCTCTGAGTAACTTATAAAGCAAAATTAAAAAGTAAAAGGCTACACATCTCTAAAAGTTTCTTTCTTATACTAACAGGGGTGCCTAAATGACCTCTTTTGAGTCAAAGTGCTACGTTTAAGAAGGATATATGAGTAGTAAAGTTTTGTTTGTTTTTGGTTTGTCTGCCTGGAATCTTTGAGAGCATCTTTTCTCCCCTACACAAATAAGCAGAAAACATGGCATTGAGAAAATTTCTTATATCACAATATTATTGAAATGTTAATTGGTAAAAAATATAAATAAGAGAACTTTTTCACAACTAAATTCTATATCTGTAAATACAAAGAATCAGTCACACAAACAAAATAATCAGACACAAGAACTATTAAATGTGGACTGGTGAGAAAGGAAAGATGATGCATCTACTTTGACAAATGATGTAACATCTCACTGAATTCCCAGAGATTGCTCTTCCCAGGCTAGATTCAAAAGGTTGTTGCATATTAAGAATCTTATATTTATTATATTTTTCTAAGTGTCAAATAATATCATTTCAAATTTTGTCTTCAAGAAAAATGAATCAAAGGGATATACCCCTTTGGAATTTGAAGATTAAAAATTCACTGATAGCTTTTATTTTCAGTATACAAAGTAATTTCTCACTCTTTTTAGTTTCTTATTTTTCCAGTGTTTAAATCCTCCCCACTTCCAAATCTTTTATTAGACTATTTCCTTTCAAAAAATTTCAAATTATTGTTGAGGTAAATGCTTACAAGTGCACACTAATGCCTTGCTCTTAACATACAATAAGCAGGTAGACAAATTTTTCAACCAATTACCTGAGGAATTTAGGAGTCTTTAAAAGAAGTTAAGATGTAAACGAAAAATGAAAAGTATGATATAAGAATTACTTTTGAGGCATTATTACACTAAGTATAGGAATATATTTATTGTCTGAACTTCAGTTACTAATGATCTAAAGCACTAATAATCAGAGCAATGTTAAAAAACCTCAGGAGGAAAGTTTGTTTTATTTGGCTCACAAATTTAGATAGCTTTTCTAAAGACTATTAACAGGAAGAGGACTCTCAAATAGAAGAGGATGACACTAACTAAAACATATACTCACATAAAAGTAAATATTTTTGTAAAGATTACAAGGGTCGTTCACCTGAGAGAACAGTGGGCTATAAGATATAAGAGGTATATTAAGTATATTCTTTCAGATGTATGTTTTATTAAATATAAGTGGTAAATAATGCTTACTAGAATTGTATCTCCCTCTAATCAAATGTGTTTATCTTACGAAGTAAGCCTCTTCTCTATTAAGTAAGGATTTCACCTTACTTAAAAAAAGTGCTGAATAACTCAACTAAATATGAAGCCCTAGCATAGTGCCCATGGACATGTGTTGCTAACCTTGTAAATTGCTAACATAATAGCAATTCATTATATTCATATTTTTAAAATTGCTACAGTGGTGGTGAACTTCTAACTCTAGTTTCACAGGCCACATTTTCAAAATCTGTCACCAGTTCTTTCCCAATCAAGTTCCAAGATTTTTCATATCTTCACTCTGGCTCACCCTGTGAGGTGCTCACCCATTTCAAGCAACATTAAAATCTTCATTTTTAATTTTTAGTGTAATTGTTCCTGTGCACTTCTGCAGCACCTCAAGCATTTTTACTTTTCCAGTCACTGTTCACCACAATAGAAATTAATGGCAGCAAGAGAGAGATTATGAGTGAGAACACAGGTGGGAAAGTAGCCTCAAACTAAAGAAAATGCAGTTAGCCATGTAGCACCACTGTTGTTTTTAATTGAGAGTATGAAGTAGTATTCATGTAACCATACTATTAGGTGCTATAATAAATATATCTGGGTACATACTCTGTATGTATAAATGTATGCATGTATACATTATGCATCAATATTTACAGACATTATTGAATATGATGTTTACATAACAATTACTAGAAATTTACTACAATAAAAATTTATTAAATTTCTTTTTTATTGTTAAGTTTATTGGGGTGACATTGGTTAGTAACAATTACATAGGTTTCAGGTGTACAATTGTATAATACCTCATTCATGTGTTGTGTTATGTGTTCATCACCCAGAGTCAATTCTCTTTCCATCACCATAAATTTCTGAATTACTTTTGTACATTTTATCTTTATATATTTTTCAAACATTCATAAACAGAAGTTTTTACACTTTTTCTCTATGTTAAATAGTTTTTCAATAGATTCACTTTCATACTCTGTTTTTTAATTGACTTATTTCCAAAATTAGTGAAATATTTACTATGGTATGTGTTTCCTAAACTACAACACCTAAGACTGATTAGGTACAATTGCTTTTCTTTCAATGTGTAAAAAAAATGTTTCGTAAGAATATTTATAGAACTTTTTGGAAATGTAATAAATTAAACAGTAACATGTAGTATGTAAAATATATAATAGTTATGAATTGTAAAGTATAAAACTGTAACAACTTTAGAAAAACAAATAAGATAAAACCCTTCAAATTTAAGATTGAGCAAAGAGTTTGTAGACTTGACACCAAAAAGCATAATCCATAAAATAAAACAAAACAAAAAAAAGATAAACTGTAGTTGATTGAAATGCAAAACTTTGGCTTTGTGAAACTCCATGTGAAGAGAATAAAAACACAAGTACAAACTGGTAAAGAATATTTGCAAACCATTTACATGGCAAAAGCATAGTATTTAGACTATGTATTTTTAAAAAACTCTCAAACCTCAACACTGAAAACAAAAACTAAACACAAAAAATTGAATAGGTATTTCACTGAACAGGTTTATACAGATAACAAAAAAATAAATAAAAATGAAAAGATGTTCAATGTCATTAGCCATCAGAAAGTTCCAAATTAAACCACAATGATGTATCCCTCAACCTATCAGAATGGCTACAATAAAAAATAGTGGCAACACCAAATGCTAGTGATAATATAGAGAAATGTAATTAATCATATATTGGTGGTAGAAATATAAAATAATGAGTTTTCTGTCATACAATTTGGAAATTTTATTTAAAACTGAACATTAGGTCCCCAATAATTGGAATCATTTACATTTAACTCAAATAAATGACAGATTGTATTTACATGAACATACACAAAAATTTCTCTATGAATGTTTCTATAAAGTTTACTTGTACTATTCCCAAACTGGAAGCAACTCAGATGTCTGTTAGCAAGTGAATGGTTAAGCAAGCTGTGGTACACTCATGTCTTGGAATACATGGATTCTGATGCCATACCCATACTGTATGATAACATTTATACAACTTTGTGGAATGGCAAAATGTTAGAAATAAGGGAGTAGATAAATTGTTTTCAGGGGCTAGTGATGAAATTTGGGGTGACAGAGGGTGAGGAGTGTCATTATAAAAGTGCAACAACAACATCATAGGTCTTTGAGGTAACGGAACTGTTCTATTATATATGTATACTGTGGTGGGGAATCTATGAGCCCACATACATGATAAAATTACATAGACTTAAATTTATGCATATACAGAAAGAAACAACAAACGAAGAGAAGAAAACCTTGGAAATCTAAATGTGATTGGTGATTGATATCAATGTCAATATCCTGGCTGAGACACTTCCTGTATTTTAGCAAAATGTTTTTTTACTGGGAGAAACTAGAAAAAGAATATGTGAGATCTCTCTGTATTATTCCTTCTGACTACAAGTAAATCGAAAATTATCTTAATAAAAATTTTAACACTAAACATTACCCTGAAACATTATTTCTCAACTATCATATAGGAAAATTACAGGGCTTGACAAGACATCTATTATTTTAGGGAGGCTGTGGTGGAAAAGTCATCACTCTTGTACATCCCCTGTGAAAACTCAACTGAATCCATTTGTGGAGAATTTGGCAACACATAATAAAGAAATACACATGCTTACTTTCTGACCTACCCACTATTAGAAATATTTACCCTATGACCTCAAACAATATACCAAATACATATCCACATTTGATTCTATTGTTCATAACTGCAACATATTGGAAGTAACCTAAATATTCAAACATGGAAAAATAAGTGAACTGCAGTACATTTACCCTCGCAATTATCATGCAACTGTTAAATGTGTATATATAAATATATATGTATGTATATATGTCTATGTTTAATAATTTTAATATGTATAATTTTGTACATTTTTCTATTTCTCTTAGACTCTGGACATTAGTAATTATAATATAAATCTAAGTAACAACCATAAATAATGCAATACAGTGTTTAACATATGCTTAGTGATATGATATCCATAAATGACCTGTATATAATACCTACTAGAAGTAGGTATTCTATACATACAATATCATGAATATTTCAAATGTATGTACAAATTATAGATTTGCAAAGTTTATATTGACATATAATCCAATACAATGTGTTTATGAGACTTTATTTTCCCTGAAGGTGAATCAGTAGCTTGTTTTCAAAAATTAATTGAGAATCTTAGGAATTGAAATAAGATTAATGCTTGAATTTCTGTACACTACTGAAAATTTTTTGACAGCTTTCTCTTTTTCATGCCATTTTGACCTCAACACTATACTTTTAGAAATGTGCATTTATAATATTAATCCTTTTTAGCTAATAGAACTCTCAGAATTATGACTGCCCTGATGTGCAAATGTGCCAAACACCAGCATTTCAATGACATCATTCACAGTGAGACACGGTCTATGATGGGTAGTACATGACCTCCAGAAATGCCACAAATGCCTTATGCATGAGTTTGTCTTATTTACCAGGCCACCTTGACAGGTGTATTATTTCTCCTTGGTTTGACCAATGGGTGTCTATGTAAACTCCACCTGGAGTGTAAAGTATGTTGTCTCTAAATCTATTCTTTGTAACTCCTTAGTCTGTGATTTGAGGTCTTGTCCTCTTTGATGTTTTATTGGAAATACTAGGAAAACAGAAATATAAAAAAAGAAATGGATATATTATCATTGGTATTTATATATAAGACTTTGCTTTTAAATTATAATTTAATATAAAAATCAAATTACTTTTAAGGGATAATTAAACCAATATCTGTTCAATATGGTTAAAAATTTCAAATACTGTATTCACTATTTTAGATTTGAATTGCTGGGTTTATGGTAGGTTGCTCCAGCTCCTTGGTCCACAAACATTGGATGGCCTGAGAGATCCAAGATGGCAGAGTAGGTAAACACTGTGCCTACTTCATTCCATGAACACATTAAAATTACAACTATATTATTGAACAATCAACATGGAGAACCAGCTAAAGTCTTTATAATTGAGGATAAAGCAGAAGCTTTATAATTGAGGATACAAAAAAGATGAGGCATGACAAGACTGCCAGGAGGAGGGCAGATGCAAAAGGAGCCAAACTTCCAGTGGTAGTATAGAATCAGGAGGGATAGCTCAGCTCTAGAGGTTCCTCCAAGGCAAGTGAGGAACCCCAACCCCAAGCCGGGATCCCCATCAGGGAACATTGGTGCTTAGAAGAGGAGACCCACAACATCTGACTCTGAAGAATAGTGGGGATTCTGACCATCTGGTTGGGACAGAATGTTCAAGGAAACCCAGACATCTTCTTAAAGTACCCATGCAGACCTCATCACTTACAAGTACTCACCCTGGGCTCCAGCAGAGGGACAGTGACTCAGGGCCTTGGGACGCATGTGGGGAGCAGACTGATGTGTGTTGCTTTGGAGCAAGGGTTGGAGGACAGTCATTATTTTTCCTGGGTGAGCCTTCCTCCCATACGGTCAACTAGTGGGTGCCATCTTTCCTGGGTTGCACCCACCCTGCATAACCAAATCTGAACCTGCTTGGTCTGGTGAGCTCTACTTATTCCAACCTGCTGACTCACAGGGACCCCACACATCACCTAACTTTGCCAACACCAGAAGCACTTTCCCCAGGGAGCAGCCTGCTCCACCCAAAATGCAATTTTCCTTGGAAAACTATTTAAGTCATCAGGCTCCAGGCTGGTGGTGACTGGCATTGGTGTGCACTAAGACTTCTGCTGAGTAGCTCTGGCTACTTTCACTCGAGATTCCAAATGTGACAATATCACTTAATTGACACTACTTACACCGTTCCCCTAACCCTAACCCTAGCTGTCTCCCCATCCCTGAGTGTCAATATGACTTACTGGGACACTATTCCACACTCCTGACAACTTCGAACATCAAAGTACTCATCCTAACTATGACTCGAGATTCCACAAGCACTGGCATCAAACCAGAATCTACAAGAGCACCCAGCAGAGGTGACCAGGGCACCTACTACATAAGGCTGTTCAGCAATACTGGGAGATATAGCAGATCTACCTAATACATAGAAACAAATTGAGACAGGTATCCAAAATGAGAGAACAAAAAATATGTCTCAAATAAAAGAACAGCAAAAAATTCCAGAAAAAGAACTAAACAAGGTGAAAGCAAGCAACCTGTCAGATACAGAGCTCAAAACAATGATTTTTAAGGATGCTCAGGAAACTTAGTGAAAACTTCAAGAGAGAGATAGCAAATGTAAACAAGGATATAAAAACTATAAAAAAGGACCTGACAGAAATGAAGAATACTATAACTGAAAATAAAAATGCGATAGAAGAAATCATCAACAGACTAGGTGGAGCAGAGGATCAAATCAGCAAACTGGAAGACAAGGGAGACCAAAATATCAAGTCAGAACATAAAAAAAAAATCCAAAAAAAAAAAATGAACATAGTTTAAGGGGCCTCTAGGATAACATCAAGCACAACAACATTCACATCATAGGAGTGCCAGAAGGAGAAGAGAGAAAGCAAGTAATTGAGAATCTATTTTAAGAAATAATGACTGAAATCTTCCCAAACATGATGAAAGAAACAGACATACAAACCCAGAAAGCACCAAAAGTTCCATACAAAATAAACCCAAATAGGACCATACCAAGACACTTATAATTAAAATGGAAAACTTTAAAGACAAAGAGAGAATACTTAAAGCAGCAAGAGGAACACAAATTGTTACTTATAAGGGAGCCCCCAGAAGACTGTCAGCAGATTTCTCAACAGAAAATTTGCAGGCCAGAAGGGAATGACAGAAAATATTCAATGTGATGAAAAACAAGGACGATCTACAACCGAGATGATTCTACCCAGCAAGGCTATCATTCAAAATCAAAGAACAAATAAAGAGCCTTGCAGACAAGAAAAAAATAAAGGAGTTCATCACCACCAAACCAGTATTACAAGAAATGTTAGAGAGACTGCTTTAAGATCAGAGTGGAGTGGGGAGGAAGCAAACGTATGAACAATAAAATGGCAATAAATACACATCAACAATTACCTTCAATTTAAATGGACTAAAAGCAATGTGGTGTATATGAAGCAGCATAGGAAATACTTTTCTTATCTGACCATATATTTGTTCCTTAGAAGTAGACTTACTCTAAATGGAGAAACAACTTTAAATTTATTGTGTAATAATATCTTTCAATTGGAAGGATTCCTGCCATGTCAAAAGTTTAGTTATATTACCAAATTGTTTCCACTAAACAAGTTATCAATCATAAAATATCTCAATAATCATCTCACAAGTTTCTAATTAGCACAACTCTTCATTATATCACCTAAGTACTAATCAAGTTTTGCACCATGAAAATTGATGTTGTTTAGTACTAAAACAATTGTAATTTATCCAAAACTCTTAAAAGATATATACCAGATATTCCCACTCATGACGTACTCTAAGTTGGGCTCTGAAATCAATAGTTTATTTTGTAGAGGAACTGTCAATTTTGTCCAGTTATTGAGTACCTCATTTTTTTCTGAAGATCTCTCCTATGTTCCACTGCCTAATGATCCTAAGAGATTGAACATGCTTTGATAGTAAAACTTAACAATTTCTTATATCTAAAATGTCAAAAATACCCACAACCAACTACATCTTTTCTCTTTTTAGTGATTCAGGCTAATATAATAGAGGAAAATATTTGTTAGGTTTTTAAGTTTTCATTCAACATTGATTTGGCTAAATAAGTTTTCAAAAAACAACCAAAGTAAAAAAAAAAAAAAAAGACCTTTATGCAAAATAAAAGAATGTTGAAAATGAGCATAGAAACATAAAACTATAATGGAAAAACTGATTGGATCATATTATAGGAAAGAAATCAACAGTAGGATATGGATATCTCACAATGTAATTGATCAAAAGACCATCTGCAGAATTTGTTATACAAAAAAGGTCTCAATGAACAGTTTTATAGCATTATCTCTAATTTATCTAAATTGTTTTATAACCCTAGAATACAGACCCTAATCAACATAGAGAAGTATAACATTGTCACATAAGAGTAAGAACTGAGGAAAATATTTTCATAAAAATTTACTTTAGTATCAAGTTAACATATTCATTTATAGAATATAATTTAATAAATTGTGCATAGTGGTATTTCATCACTAATACTTACAAATAATAACAGAAAAAATAGAGAAAAATTTATATTTGAACAACTGCTAAGACCCAAGGGAAAAAAGCAAAGACATAAATCCAAGATATAACTTAAAGACTAGTATTGTGTTTACTACATTATAAGTTTAGAATAATAAATATATAGATCTATAATTTTATTTAAAATGAACCATTGCCCTATACAATATTTATAGTAGTGTTTCAATAATTGGTCAACCATGTGTCCAAAAAATAAGAAAGATGTATCTATTACTTTTAATTTTCTTTCTTTCTTCTTTTTTTACACCATTATTAATTATTTTAGTGGGGTATTTTCCTCTTTATTTCAATCACTGCTTTTTCAAATCTTCTGCTTTGCCCTCATAAATTCACTTTAATACATTTAATAAATTTCCTTAAATGTGTTTCCTTGACAAATACCTGTTCTACTATCATTTTTTAATTCACATACATTTTTTATACTCTAAAACCCATTTTTTAGTTCTTGCATTTTTAAAAACAATACCAAATTTAAAAATTTTTGGCACTCAATTTGCATAAACATTTGAATCACTTAAATATGACACATTTAGGAACATTTAATTTTATTTCCACCTGAAACTTTACTAAAACACCAGTAGGGTGTAAAAAGTAATTAACAACATTCCAAGGAAAAGAAGGAAAGATAAATCTGGAACTTGGTGAATTATATTCCAGAACAGAGAAAACTGAAATCTGGGCATGGAAAGAACCTTAGTGAGGGAGGTCACTTCGTATATCCCGAGCTAACAAAGGCCTATGGATTGGAGACATCAATATTCTCTAAGACTGGGTATGACTAGGTCTGCAAAATTTTAAAAAAGGCTGTTTAATCTTTTCACTATGTTAATTGACTTCAAGGTTTTTTTCCAAAATGTGTCAGCCACAAAAAAATTAAAAGTTGATATTGTGACTATTTTATGCATTTAATAATAACATTTTGAGCTGCTTTTTATATAAATAACATTTTTATTTAAAGTTTTTGTTATATGGTAATAAAATTTCCATTATATTGAATGTTAGCAAACAATATTCAAAACATACTAAATTATATCAATTAGCTTTAAGTATAGATAACATAGAATCTAATGGCATTGATGACGTAAAAAATTTATTACAAAATGTTATATAATATGATATACAAAATGGCTTTGTTGTTGATAGTGTGAGCCACAGGAAAACATATTTAAAAATCTTGTAAATGGAGAAAAGTACCTTGAAACGGTTTCACACTGAATAACAAGTTGACAATAATTACAGGAAACTCAAACACCACAGTCAGTGAATGGAAATATTCATTCAGATATATCTGAATGTCACAGCAAAAGGGTTAACCATCATTTTGAGAAACATCTAAAGCCCCAGATTACTTCCTACTCCAGAGTGGAAGACAAATTTCTCTGGATTCAGAATGAGTAACAAATGGAGGAGATGAAAGATAAGAAAGGTTTTAAGTGAAAATCTAGAACTCAGTCATGACACATGCAAGATGTTTTTCATTTATTCAACAATCAGAATGTTGCCAGTCTACCTAATACACTCCTGGCAAAAGTTTAAAATATTCCTTTCTGTGGAAAATTACATCACGTAAAATAAAAGACATGCTTTTGAGGATTCCCAACCAAATGGCTGATTTTCATCCAATTACTGTGAAATGAACCAGCATTTCAGAATCTTTATCTTAGTATAAATATAAAGCTGAGGATCCCTTGGCATTTATGAAAATATTCTCCATTATCATTCTACAGATATTTGCATCATTTGATGGGACTTAAAATTTGAGAAAATGATATCTTGGTGATTGCGAATGAACTCTAGGTTTTTAAAAATAAATATTCAGTAGACTCTTCAATAACTGAAACTCAAGCAATTGGCAAAATTTTTCTGCTGGTTACTTGAGAGTAATGGTTGCTTGAGTTCTGGTTAACAGAGAGTGTTACATTTATCCGGATTCTACCAATCCCCATGGGTGTCTGTTAACTGAGAGTCTACTGTATTTTCCCAATGATGTAGAGCATTAGACAAAATTATTACCTATGCTTTCAAAAACAAATGTAAGTAAATGAGGTCAGTACATTTAATAAGTAGCCATCTGACACCTATAATTAGATGTCATAGCAAACTGGTGATCTTGCTATCTTAAGGTTTCTAACACTAAGTCTTTGAGAGTAAGATGGGTCTTATTAGTTTTAAGGGTATTTTTTTCTAATTCAAATCCTGGTAATCTATTGGAAGGCCACAGAAAACCGCAAAGCTGAAAGTGAAGAGTTTGCGTCAAAAGTTAGTAACACATCTTCGCTCCAAGCATCCTTTCAGGTTTGTTCCAGCAGTTCTACCTCATAATGCATTGTGTTCCTTTTTATTTTAGGGACAGTGTATTTCACTTCCTGCTGTCAGTCTTCATGTCATTTCTAAGGCACACATGTATTCTTCACATTAAAAACCTCCTTCAAAGTCATGTGTTCAACCATTCTTTATAAAATATGAATAAAAATAAGGTTGGGCTTAACCTTTTTCTAATTATTATATAAAGGTTGTACCATTGCTCTTGTTGATTATTATAGAGAAAATATTAATTTACAATGTGTAATTCATTTGCTATTTGTTTGCATTTGAAAATCAAATTTACTGCTGATAGAATAAACCATTTTGTGGACAATAAAAGAAACCTTTCCATGACAAACGAATACTGAATGGAAGGATAGAACATGTCATCTAGATTTCATTTAAAACATCTCTAAAAACAAGAAAAATAAACCGCAAAAAGCAAAAAAAAAAATGAACATATGAGCCTCTAGAAAGAATTTATATGAATAGAATATATTTTTTTATCTCACAAATATTCTTCTTAGGATATCTATGAACTTTACATTGCTAAATAGATTGTCAATTCTCAGTCCTGATTTAATGGCCTTTCACAGTTGATCACAGCCTTTCCTCTGAAATGCTTTCTTCACGTGGCATTTGGGAAACCAACTTTTTCAATTTTATTTTATGCTTCACAGTGATCTTTCCTGGTTGTTCTTCATGATCCTAGCTTCTAAACTTTAGAGTGTTCAGACTTTAAACCATGTCTCTCTGTTGTTTTCTGTGTACCTCACTCCATGGGTTATTTTATTCTTTCTCATTGTTTGAAATGCCATCCAGAAGTAGTAGATTTCCCACATGTCCACAAGGACTGGCCCTTACACCCCACCTTCCTGTCTAGTGACCCTTCTCAACAGTATCATGTGAATTGCTAAGTGTTATCACAAGCCTATTTTAAAAATTGAATATTTTATCCTGCCTCCAAACATTGCTCCTACTTTATTTCTCTAGATCCTGAAGTCTTTTGTTCACTTCTTTCTTTTACATTTTATATCTAATCTATCAGCAAATGATGGCAATTCTTTTGTATTAGCGTTCTATTTACTGCTATAACAAATTACAGTAAGATTAGTGACATAGAACAATAAAAATTTATTAATTTATTATTTCACAGTTTTGTAGGTCAGACTTCCTATACCAGCCTCACAGAGCTAAAGTCATGGTGTCAGTGGGACTGTGTTTCTTACTGGAGACTACTGGTGAAAATCCATTTTCTTGACTTTTCTAGTTTCTAGATATCCCCTTCTTTCATATTTAAGACCAGCATCATTTTATATCTCTGTGACTTCTTTTTTCATTGTCACATCTTTCTGACTCTCCTTTTAATCTCCCTTTTTCCGCTTACAAGTTTATCATATGTCCGAAGGTGCTTAGGTAACATATTATATATAGGTCTTGGGAAATAGGATGTAAACATATTAATATTTTGGAGCCATTATTATGTCCACAAGAGTCCACCCTCTTTCTGGGAAAGATTCTTATCTATCTCACTTCAAAAATAAATTTACTCTACCCCAAGTTTACCAGAGGTCTAAACCCATACAGGTTCTATTCAAAGTCCAAAATAATATCTAAACATCATCAACTAATAAGTTTCAAATCCCATTATCAAAGTCATCTAAGATAGGTATAGGTGAAATTCTTGGGTGTGGTGTATCCTGAGGCACACCCTCATCATGTTGACTCCTGAAATTGAAGAAACATGAAATCTGCTTTCAAAATAAGAAGGTGTAGTAAACATAAGATAGTAGTACAGACAACATGTCTGTAGTATTAGGGAAAACATGGCAATAACAAAAGTGTCACCGATCACAAGCAATTTTGAAAACCAGTCTGGCAAAAATAAACTTTTTTGACTTTTGCTCCATCCTCTGGACTTGCACCTCTGCCTTCTGAGTCACAATTTCTTTTTCACGAAATGCAGTATTTGTAGTTAAGTAGTTTTATGAGGCTGTTTGCTTCCTGTAGAAATTTAGGGTTTTGACAGCTGTTTTTTTAGTCTTTCTGTCCTTTTTGGCACCAACTGGTAATGTTTCTACTGGTATAAAATGCCCAAGAACCTCATGGCTCTTCTATGTATGACATGAGGATTTACTGCATTACAAAAGAGGTCATGCACAGAAATTTTCTAGATAATCCAACCTCTATTTCTTGTTATTTGCTGAGATGACTGAGGGAACATATCCATTAAGTTTCCAACACGCTTTCTGATCTGATTGAAAGAATCTGTGACTCGTACCCATAATCTCTCCAAAGAGCCTGTGACTGAATCCTTGACACTTCATACTTCTAAGGTACTAGCTAAGTGTACAGCCACACCTACAGTCTTTTCCCTACAGCACACATCTCTGGCAGTGAATTGTAGCATCTTTTGCAATTTTGATAGACTAACAATTTCCCAAATCATTAATTCCTGTTTTTGTTTTGGTTTGTTTTATAGTTCTTCCTTCAGTTTCTTTCTTTCCTTACATATTTTACTGTTAGTATCAAAGAAACTAGTCCACATCTTCAACACTCTGCTTGAAAGTTTCCTTAACTAAGCGCCCAATTTTATTGTTCACAAGTTGTACTTTCCACTTAGCAGGATCTAATTCTGCTGTTTTCTGTTACTATATAACAAGGATTTCCTTTCCTGCAATCTCCAATAATATGTTCCTCTAGTGTTATATTTTACATTTGTTTAAATTTTTTAGTTAGCAGTGACTTTTACATTTATATTCCTACGAATGGATGCTTTAGGTATCCTCTGAGGTGAAATATGATTTTGATACTAGGATCCTTTACTTTTTCTAGAGCTAACTAGCTCAGATTTTAGCACCCATGTTTCCATTTACAGTCTTTTTAATGTAATCTAAGCCTTTTCTATTTTGTCCCTAACATTTCTTCCAGCCTCTGCTCACTGCCCAATTTCAAAGATAAACTCAGGTCATAGGTCTGTAGGTATTTGCTATAGTAGTATTCTACTTCCAAGTTTCAAAATCCATATGTTTCCCATTGCTGCAATAACAAATTGCCACAAACTTACTGGGTTAGAACAGCACAAATTTGTTATCATGCAGTTCTAAAGGCTAGACATTCTAGGCAGTTTTTATTGGTCTAAAGTCAGGCTGCAAGGCTGTATTTCTTCCTGGAAGCCATAAAATAATAATTTTCCTTGCCTTTTTTATATTCTAGAGCCCCCTTTCAACTATCTTCAATGCCAGGCATGTTGCATATCTATGAGTCTTTTACACGTAGTGACATCTCCTTCTGAGTCTCTTGTTTCTCTCTTCTATTTTAAGGACCATTATGATTATATTGGGCATATCCAGATCATCTAGTATGATGTCCCCATCTCAAGTTCCTTAACTCAATCATATCTGCAAAGTCACTTTGCTATGTAAGATAAAATATTCATAGGTTCTAGGGATTAGGATGTGAACATACTCGGAGAACTGCTATGTTATCTACATCTCCTTAAAAAAAAATATATATATATGCATATATACGCATACATATACATACACATATACATATACATATACCCACAGCCATGTCAATATAATGTCATATTACATGGCTGGATACTTTCTGGACAGCACATATATATGTATATGTGTGTGTATATACATATATCTATATATGTATATATACACACACACACACAGATTTCTCCATAATTGGCACATCCTATATTAAAACTTTACTCAAGTCCTTGATAATTTCTTACCTGAAATATTTCAATAGCCTCCTAAATAGGGTCTTTGCTACGACCCTTGCTCACCTAAATTGTCTTCTCGATACATCAGCCAAAAAAATTTTTTTAGTATTATTAATATCATACTACCTTGCTTAAAGACCTCCAATGGTTTTTACTTCACCTATAGTAAAACCTAATGATCTTAGCATGCCTACAAAATCTATGTCGCTTATCCCTTCCAGTATCTTTTTAATTTCACCTCCATCTAGTCATATCTACTGTGCACTCCTCATTGTTTCTACAAATGGAAGAACTATACCTCTTTAAGAACTTTTTTATCTAAAATTCAATGTGTTTAGAACATTCTTTTAGGAGTTCCATATCTAAATGCCTCACTGCCTAACATTTTGCAGTCTCCATAATATCTCTTTATCAGTGATGATATCCTCGACTATTTTATCAATAAATTTCCTCCATTTCCCCTTTAATGCTTTGTTAGTCTCCACACCACTTGCTTTCCCTTTCATCTCCTTAATTATTTATGTTCCAGCTCTCTCACTAAAATATAGACTTCATGCATGTAAAGAGTTTTCAGTATTTCATTCACTACTATACTCCCTAGTCCAACAACAGTGCCTAGTGCATAGTGGGAACTCAGTAAATATTTGAAAAACATAGTCATGAATAAATGAATTCATGAATCATCTAATCTGAAATTTAGCTTTTTGCTGCAGAACAAACCCCGTTGTCTTCTAGCACTGTTGTTTCACTTTCTATGCAAGAGTCTCCTTGGCTAAACCTTTTACAACATTTTCCTAGAACAACCCATCACTTATTTAATCCATTCACATAAAGTCGTGTCGTATCTGTATAGTTACAATTCAAAATATGCACACTTTAATACAGTTTAGTAGCAGATACCATTTTATACCACCTGCAGAACGTGACTTTTTCCCAAAGACAAATTTATTGTAGTCTATAATTACTTAAATGATCTGCATGTCAATCATTTGTAATCTTGAGGGAGAATATGTATGTTCTAGGTTGACTTTTTTAAAAATAGATAAAAGTATTTGCAGTTTTTCTATTGTTCTACAATTCAAATTTGAAATGATGTAAGGGAAACAAGTTAATTGAATTTCTAGAAGATAGATATAGAATAAATGCAATCATCAGTGGTAAAATACACTAATGTGCTAAAAAAAAAACCTATAAATTGATAATACTCCCTATAATTTAAGCCAAAATAATAACAGTAGAAAACTTTTTAATGCAAAAAAAACCAGAAGAAAAATATTTGTAAGAAAAGTAATTTAACACAAAACAACATTAAGTTATTTTAAAAATACTCTCTGTAATATTCAAAACTAGAAATTAGAAGAACATAAATAAATCTATTTCAGGTTTGAGTATCATTTGTTTGTATTTCAAGAACTACAATGATCAATTAAAATGGTGTGATTGTTGCAGAATGAAACTAAAATGTGAAAATTTACTAATCATTCAAAAAGTATACTATCCTTTAGCTCATGTGTGATATGCTTCCAGATCTTTGATCAGGAGGACATAGCGAGATCCCACTTCAATGTCTTTATGGTCTGAACTAGTGCTTCTTAAAAAACAATGTATTTGAAGGATTTGGGAAACATGTTTAAAATGCAAATTATGATGCAATTAACCGGATCAGGGCCCAAACAACTTTAATTCTAGTAATTTTTCATGTGATGATAATGCTATTATTTATTTGTTAACTATCAAATAGCAAGTATACAGAGCAATGACAGTAAGTAAGTAGGTGAGTAAGTAAGTAAATGAGTAAATAAATAAGAAAAGACAGTGCCAGACTCAAAGCAAGGTAAACCTCTGTACTAGATAAAAAGACCCAAAAATCAAAGCTGTAAGAAAAAAAAAAAAATCTGTGAGTTTGTTGAGTTCTAGTAGCTGAATACAACTTAGTACTCAGATTTTCAGCCTCAAAGTGATTAATGTGGGAAGAGAGCCTAGAGCCAGTTATAAAATTTAAAGCCAGCAGCTGATTTTCTTCTATCTTAAAAGCCTGCTAAAAATTAAAGGCTCCTCACACCAGGCCTCATGCAATGGCTTCAGAGTAAGTTGTGAGCCTCTGTATTAGTGGAAGACAAGAAACTTTGCAAACAGAAGCTGATCCAGTATTCTCACTGGGCCCATGGATGAATTTTTTACAGTTTTCTCACTGGGCCCAAATGTCACTACAAAGTCCAAGCAGCAGCCTGTGATTACAACACCTGGCTCAGGACGGCAGCTTAGGACCAGGAAGAACCAACACAAAACTGCAAAACTGTGAAAAAGACAGGGATAAACATAGAAGAGCAACAGCTAAGTAACAAAACAAAACAATACAAAATCCTTTACTACTGAAAAATTATCTACAAAATCAAATTACCGACATGTAAAGAAACCTAAAATCGAATGCTAACAGGAAAGCTTCCTTGTAAAACATCAGAATATCACTTCAGTAAAAATTAAATAATGTTTTAATGTTTAAATTGAGGGTATTCAAGCACTCAATGTAGAAAGGATAGCCAGCCACAACTAATCACCTAGATTCAACATTTAATATTTTGTCATGCTTGTGTGTTTATGTTAGAGGGTTGTCTGAAAAAAATTCCTGCCATACGTGCAATATTTTTCATATTAGAAGGCTGAATACTTTTCAGACAACCCTCATACATATTTATATATAATACATACACACACACGCACATACACACACACGCACACACACACACAAACCTACATATGAGTTTTATCACGTATTTGCATGTATGTAACTATATGTGTATGCACACAAATATGTGAAAAGTATTTGCATGTAAAATAACTCCATTTCTAATTACTTTAGCATGCATATTGTAAACCCAAGGAATTTCTCCTATATAAATAACAATTGTTTTATCAAACGTAAGTAAATGACCACTACTTAACATCTTAACCATATTCAAATTCCCCAAAATTATTCTAAAAAATGTGTTATATATCCTTTTCATTTTAAATCAAATAGCCAATCAAACTTCCCAAGTTGCTTCAAGTATTTGTGTTTTAAATTTCCTTTGATCTGGAAATACTTGCATGGCTCTGATTTACAATGGTTTCTCTTAAGATGTTTGGAAAGCCATACACATTCAGTATTTTTAGTTTTGAATTTAGATTTCTTTCCTGGGCTGGCAACACAATACATTCTCGAGATACTGAGCAGCTACAGCCACGTGATCACAAGGGTAAAGACTGACACTCTACAGAATAGTCATTAAGGTAGATAATTTTACCCAACTGTAGGGTAATGTAGGTGTCCTGAGTATGTTTAAGTAGTCTAAGCTAAGCTATTACATTTGGTAAATAAGGTGTATTAAATGCATTTTCAACTTGTAATATTTTCAACCTACAACAGGTTTATCAGGATGCCACATCATTATGAGTCAGGGAGCATCTATATAACATTGACTTTTTAATGAAGACAGACATGCTCTTGTGCAAAATGTTTCACCTTCTAAATTTCCTATAGACTTAAATTTCAGGCAAATTAAAATAAATACTAAATGACATTCTGATATTTTATATTGAATAACACCAGAAGACACATGAGTGTGGTTTTACTCATAATTATTGAGGGTAAATTTGATCTGTATGCAATTGACATTTATTAGATAATAATGTGACATTATAGGACTATTTTGTTTCTTGCTATGATATATCTAATATTTGGGCACCTTTTTTTTTATCAGTATATGTACCTTTTGAACATTACGAAGAAATTATCTTAATTTTATGCCCCTATTTACTGTCATTATTTGGGATTATTTTATAAAATAGAGCTTTTCCTCACCAACTGGGATTATAAACATGTCCAATAAAATGGAAGAAAATATGCTTACACCTTTTCCTCTAAAATAATTGTCTTTATTTTCTTATGAAAGGCCATACATTACATTCATTTATTTTATTTCAAATAACTATACATTTACTTTTTCTGAAAATATTGCCTGCATTTTCTAGTACCAATAAATACCCTAATAATTGTTTATGTAAAGTAAAAATATTGAATTTTAATATTCTGAATAAAGTACACCATAATTGTTACTACAGTCATTTCTGTATTTCTTGTTTATTAAGTAACTATTTGTATGATTACACACAATGTAAAAAGCAACTATGAAAAACATACATTTACATGTAGTTATAAGGACTTACTGAAAATTTTTTGTTGGCATTGCATAACAAATTACAAGCACAGCTGCAATAGTAGGATTGGGTATGTCTGTTGTTTTTGTAACATTGTACGTATCTGAAATGTTAATTCTATGCTACTGAGTGCTATCATAACCATCAGGGAAGTCCCCTTGGACTAGAAAATTGGACCAATTTTTCAAATAAAACAGTTGGTATATAATCCTCTAAAGTGAAAAATACAAAATTGTAAACTCTAGTAGCACAAGGACTCGTAAATTTTTATTTATTTTATCTTTGAAATAAATTAAAATAATTAGCTTTGATGTTCTTGTTTCTTGAATTTGGTAATTGAGAGATTATGTCCATTTCTTTTACCTCCATTTAACTTTTAAGTTTTCTTTGCTTTTTGTCACAATGGACTCTGAACTTACCTTACACAATTTTTTGCTTCAGTCTTAGAATTAGACAGTTTTCTGAGGAAACCTGGCTTTTTTATTGAGGGTATAATATTTTAAAAATCAAGATATTGGCATTAAGAGTGCTTATCTGAAGTAAAGTACCATTGATTTTAGGCTCCCATTAGAGAACAGAGTTAGGTCATATTTTATTTTAAAGCAGAAACTGACATTGACCTTTTGTGCTTTGAGTAAAAATTGTCCTCTGAAGTTATATTAACTTTATATTTACATCTCTTTTCTCCTAAATAGAACATTTTTATTTTCTAACATTAATATATAGTATCTTAATACTTCTATAAAATAATTAACATTAAAAAACAGAAGAACAATCAAACCACAGTTATGGATAAGAATTTTCTCATATTAATCTATATTGATTATTTCTATCTCTCCATAGGACTAAGAATGCACATGTATGCATATTCAATGTTTGTCTCTTTATGCCATATCAGAAAATCCAAACAACTCAAATGTCTAAAAGTAGGAAAATAAATACATTGTTTGTGGTATAGTTATACAATATGGTATGATATAGTAGTTACAATGATGAAGTAGAATCACATTTTCTCTATGAATAACTATGCAAAAATAACATTAAGTGCAAAAGCCTGTGGCAGAATAATAGGGTATATTTATATTTGAAATAAAATTTTAAAAGACTAGCAAAATGTCATATATAGTTTGTAAATGTAATATTAATCTCTCTCATAAGAATATAAAAATATGTTAATGGTGATGGTTACCTTTAGGTAAGAAGGGGGAGAAATATATAGATCACTAGAAAAGAATGAATTTTTATATTTTTATACATTATTCAGATACTCATTCAATAAGAGGTATTAGTATCTACAAATACCAGACCTAAAAATAAAATGTTTATCAAAACACAATTTGTTAAATTATAATTTGGTAAGGAAAATACAGAAATGAATAATAATGATACAATTGATAAATATTCATCTGATGATTAACACAGAAGATCATCAAAGAGAAAATAATACATTTTTAAAAACTGAGTCAACAAAAACTTTAGAGAAGAAGGCATATCTATGATGAAACCTGAAGTTAACAAAGCAATGAAGAATAAATTATTAGTTATATCAAGGAAGTAAGACGCAGAAAGATCTAAATTCAGAGAGCATCAATATATGTAAGCAAGCATTACTGGCAGAAACCAAGTATCAGTGAGATACTTGATAATACTACTTTAAATTGTAAAATAATAAATTATCGCAAATGTGAGACTATTGTAAAGGAAAGTTAAGAAAATGATTCTATGTATGTGTATATATTTATGATATTATTAATTCATTAATTAGTTCTGCAGAAATATTAAAATAATCTAGTTTCTACCCATATAAAAAAGAGAAGTATAGGTTATTAACCATGTAAAATTCGAACTGAGAAAAATAATTTAAAAAAATTGTTTATCATGCAATGCTGGCCTCACATGATGCTTCATGGATAAAAATTATTTGTTCATATAGATTTGCAACATACTGTGTATGTATTGTACTATTCTTGAAGATTCACAATATGCATTGTCATACTAACAGCTCTGAAGATGATTGGTAATAAAGTAACAGTGTGTATTCTAATTTTCATAAAATCAACTGTTAAACAATGCACCACTCTTTATCTTTCTGTAGGACCTCAATTGTACTACTTAGGCACATCAGCCAATTATCACAGCAAATACACATCCTAAAGTGTTGTTATCTAACAAAGGAAAGTGCACAAAGATAATCTCAGCATCAGGTGTGATTGCAGGGAATTAGAAACAACCTAGATTTTAGTGTTTTAGACTAAAAGTCTAGAACTACTTGTTGGCAAGGATCCATATGAATTTAAGAATATTTATCAAGATCATTAACAGAAGTTGCCTACAATGAAAAAGACATAAGTAGAGAAAAAAAACAGAAAAAAATGAATGGATAAGTAAACGCATCAACAAATGAGAGACGCTGAAGAGAATGATAATATTAACCTGTAAGTTCTAAGATAGAATTAACTCACTTGTCTGCATCTGAGGACAAAAAGCAAGAAGGAGGAGATAAGAGAGAGGAAAAGGAGACTCTTTTTAATAAAGAATTCTGGTTTATTTTTACATGTTTATGTATAAGATTATATGCAACATATCCAATATTATACATACAATTGTGAATACAAGGCGGGCACCCAAAAACCTGTCATTATCTTCTGGAGGGTGGGAGCTTGTAGCACAGGTGAGTGTTCTAGGAACCCATCTGCATCTGTGCACCAGCTGGTCTTGTGAGAGGCTGCATTCAGCTTCAGTGATTTCTTTTCTAGGAGACCCTTGCAATGCATTTGCCCATTTCATGATGGCTAATTTACATGTTTGTTTCCCTGGGTGCAAAAAGTCCTCAAAGGGAAACATTTTGCCCATGTGGAAGAGGTGAAACAAAAAATGGCAGAAGCACTAAAGAGCATCAAAATCAATGAGTTCTAAAACTGTTTGGAGCAGTGCAAAAAGTGTCTCCATAGGTGTATTGAATCAGATGAAGACTACTGCGAAGGTGACTGAAGTTTAAACACGTAAGAATAAATATATAATTTTTTATAAGTAAATTCCGGGTTTTTGGGTCCCCTTTTGTATACATTAAAATTGATCTTTAAACACAAATTTGCCTCCTACCTCCAAAATTCAAGACAGTTATATGCATATATCTGAATGTCAAAAGTAAAAAGCTTCTGCAAGGAAGCATATGAGAAGACCTTTTTGCGCTTTGCATAGCAAGATTTTTTTAAACATGGCACAGAAAGTAGTAACCATCAAAGAAAAATAGAAGAAAAGAAAACCTCATTGCCTGAATAACCATTGTACTGCCCAGCCAGAAAATGTTCAGAAAAGTCTTTTTAATACTTGCTATTTTATATTTTCACCTCTCATTCTCTCTCTAGCCTACTGCAATTGGTTGTTGGTCCACACAACTCCTCCAGAATGATCTTAATCAAAGTCCATATTGACATTTTTCTTTATAAACTGTTATTCTTTCTCCTCATCTTATGTGAAGCAGCATTGGATGTATTTTGCCATTTGCACAAAAGTAAAACATGTTATTTTCTGGAGTGTCACTCTCTGCTCTTTTGATATTTCTATTACCTCACTATCAGGATGTTCTCAGTGGTCTCTCTTGGCTCATTCTCACTCTGGGATATTAGAATTTATTATGAACATCACCTGGTCTTCCTCCCTCTATTCTTTCTCTGAATGATCTCATCAACACTCAAAATTTTAAAAAGCATCTAAATGCTGATTATCCCCAAATATGTATCTCCAGTTTTGGACAATTCCCTGATCTTAAGACTCATAAAAATCTTGATTTTTATATCTAATAAGCATCTCAAACTTAACATGCTTGAAACAGAACTATTCATTTACTTTATGTAACCTTGTACGAAATCTGCTTCCTCTTCATTCTCACTTAGAGGACATGATTTTTTTTAGAAAACTGGGAGCATTCCCTTGATACTTCCTTTTCCTTTTCTGTTATGTCTAACCCATCTGCAAGTCCTGATATTTAAATTTAATCCAACTTTAACCTTTTCTCATTCTCCATTGAAATGGTTCTAGCGCAAGTCATAAACATAGTTGCTCCAATTACTAGAACAATTTCCTACAGGGTGTCACTATTTAAACTGACTCATTTAGTTCATTCTCTATGTAGTTGCCAAAGTGATGGTCCCAAATTTTACATTATATCATATACTCCCCCACAAAAGTTTTCTATTTGGTGCTAGAATAATATCTAAACCTTATGTCATATCCTCCGAGTAGATCATTCTTTTTATTTTGTCAGGTCTTTTCTATCTTAAAATTTCTCTCTCTTCCTCTCTCTTGATGGTGGACAAGAGAAGAATGTTATTTACTGACAAGGCACCTCAGCATTTGATGAGTTGGCTTGACATTTTGACAATTAGAATTAGCAGTAGAAGAAAGTAACCAAAATGATTGATGTGTGGCTAGTCTACATGGTTTTGAGTTCTTGTCTTGGTAAGCACTGGATAGGGAAATCCTCTCAAAGCCAGGCATGGGAAATTTATAGTGCAAACTGTGAATATAGCTAGACATTATATTTCAGCTTAGACTAAAGAAGGGGTTAAACTTGGGGAAGGAGTCTTTTAGTCTCAGTGAAGCCTCATCCCGAAATCACAACAGCGCTTTGTGCTTTTACTACATGTCTCAACCAGGTCTGCAGGCTAAGGCCTTAAACTCCTAAATGTATAGGTTCTATGTGAATCATAGGGCTTATATTTTTATTGTTTTGATCCTCAACCAGGGCCAAGAGAGAGAATTCTATTGTTTCAATTTATGTCTCTGGTCCAGTCTCAAATAAAAGTAACTACCATACAGTCACAAATTGTCTCTGATTTTAATGACAAAAGCACTAATCAATGATCCCAATTCCAAAAGCTATAGTAACTGAGACTTAACCTACTGATGAGCATAAGTTTATTAACGGACATATAGAAGGATTGTGTGCCCATATCATAATGCCATCTTCTTGGTTAACAGAGTAAAGTGATTCAATTCATCTATGGCAAGTCCAAAGACTGAGAAAATAAGTTTAATTGTCTAATTCTGATTCTAGGAATTGGCTTTTATTATGAAATGTAGGAAAACCACTCTTCTACTACATTATTTTTAATTAACTCTGATTTTTTTCAAGTGGCTAGTCTATATCTTAATCAATATGGAAATTAATACATTGTAGTAGAATTCTTCACAACAATTGGCTTAGCAACCAGACAATGGACACATCAGGGTGGACATACCAGAGATATCAGGATGAAAAACTAGAGACCTTTTCTAGTTGTGGCAAAATTATTGCCTGTTTTAATTTGGAAGACAGATGGCATGCTTACCAATCCTGCGGATCTAACCAAAGCTATTGAGAAGAGAAAAGTATTAGCATGTGTTGATCATTCCTTATCACTTACAGTAAAGTTTTATAATAATGTAAGTTTTACAACGACATGTGTAAGAATTGGTTGGTTAACAAAGAGATATTGAAAGAAATACAAAAATTCCGAATATTAAGTACCTCAGATAAGCTTGCTAGATAAATACAGAACTCTAGTTAAATTTGGTTTTCAGAAAAGCAACAAATATTGTTTCAGTATGAGAATTTCCCAATTATTGTGTGGAATATGATAAAAATAATCAATGCTTATCTAAAATTTTAATTTAACTGAGTATCCTAAATTTTTATTTGCTAAATCTTACGACCATATTCACAGTATAAAGGAGCCAAATTGCTTTGAGCTGTGAACAGATGAGATAAAGGTGAAAATCAGTTTAAGCCATGAGTTGCATTAAGAATTTTTACACAAAAATAGCACTTTAGCAAATATAGGAACATAGCCTATATTTGCTATGGTGACATAGATCTTTAGTAAAGATAATAATATGAGTGTTATCATCCCACCAAAATCTATTGTTTCAAGTGCTCTCAAGACAATGGCATAAATGAACAGACAAGTATGCAGACAAGGAAGAAAAGAAATAAATCCAGTGTAGTAACAAGAATACGGTTACTGTGTGCCTACTGACACATCGGAATGACTGGAGGCAAAAGGATGTGAAGCCTTCTAAGTTTTCAAGAAAATTACATTTCAAATTTACCGTAGACTGTACTGAGAACGTCTGGGACTGAGCAATCTATAAAGTGAGCCACAGTCTGGCAAAGTTGCACTAGATGGAAACAGGATTTTTAAAGCTGCAATCCCTCATTTAGAGCACCAACTAAAATGCTCACTTCAGATGGGATCACCTGGGTAGTATATTGGACAAGAAAGCACTTCACAGAGGGCACATCTGAAGCTATAAAAATTACAGTCAAGAAAGTTCCTCCCAGAGAGCAGGGCTTTGGTCTATTCAAGGAACTTTCTTAACCATCAGATCAAGGGGTCTTAGCTACACATGCCCACCAGGGTTTCATCAATAACTGCCATGGAGGAGTAACCACTGTGATTTTCTAGTCTTCCCCTTTTTGATGGCATTTTTTGTTGTGTTTAATCTCTCCTGGCTCCATATTTATATATCATGCATTTGGCAGGAGGGAGCAGCTCTATAACTTGCCTCTTATTTCCTAAGGTCACTGGGCTACAAGGAGCCCATGGGACCCGGTGGATACGTTCTCTCTGTGAGATGAAGGCTGCCCTCAGATACTTGGTAACCAAGGGGAAATACATTGAGGCTGCTAGCTATCTATATAAATTTATTCTCCTCTTCTTCCTGTACTCATAACTGCACCATGTTTGCTAGTCTGCTCATACCAAGCCATGGCCATAAATTCTCTCTGACAACACGTGAGCATTAGGAATGTGCATACTTTTCAAGTCTGGCCCAGCGTAAGGAGCCTTTTTGGTGTGCTCCTCCATATTTTTCCACTTCCGATGGGTTGGGATTTTCCTTGGAAGCCAGTTGCTAAAACTGACTGAGCCATTTCAATCCAACCCCATAGCCTCGCTACAACCAACCCAGGACATCACTGTGTGGTCTTCGTGAATCGCAAGTAAACTTTTATATTCTGAAATCACCGAATTATTGTTGAGTCAGTTGGTCTATGCCAAATAATATATAATACAAAATCTATTCACTATTCTTTATATTTTCATGTGGTTAAAAACTGCAAAAAGTGTAAGACCTCTGATGTCTCTTTATTCTTCCTCGTCCCATTACTCTCCAGGTAAGAAATAGTGATTTGTTTAATGGTGAGTTGGGAAGAGAAAACCAGATGTGTTCACCTCAACTCTTCTTCTCATTTTTCTTCATTGATTTTCCTGCCTCAGAGAGAACAGTCACTGGTGTCATGGCTTGGTCACAATAGCAGGACAGACCATACTCCATGATGGATTTGTACACATGCAGTAGTAGGATCAATTCAAGCAAACGTTAGCAAGTCCTGTGGCTGCGTATCCAACTGTTCTCCAAATTACTTGTTATTGATAATGAAGATAGCATTTTCATATCAATTTATGTGAGCCTTTTGACTACTTTTCAAATTAATTAAGCTAGGTAGATAGGTGTGGTGTGCTGCTTCTTGACACCTCCAAGAACTGTTTGAGATTAAAAACAATAAAAACAAAAACTTTCTGTGTATATTTTCTGAAGTATCTAAGTAGCTTGCCAAAATATGTTTTCTTTGCTTTTTTTTTTAAATTCCATCTGCCACTTTTACCACCCCTGATCTTCAAGTTTCTGAGCTGACCTTCAAGTTGTTGATCATGCTGAGCTGACTGAGAATAAAATCATGGTAGACTCCATAGACTGATTCTATTTTGAAAGTGCACTGGGCCATGGGCCTAGCTGTCTATCTTTCACAAATCAAAACAAAACTGCAACTAGATTATCCCCAAGTGTTTCTGATTCTCATCCACTTGTCAATGTGAAAAGATATTCAATAAGATGATTCTATTTAACATTGCAATCGCATGGATAGGTTGGCATGATAGTTTATGACATAAATATCATTAAGGAAACACTACAAATGTAGTGGTATTTCTGACAGTTTGAGAGAACTAGAAAAATATTTTTAAAGTTATATAGGATTTCCATTGCTCTTTATACAATTTAATCAGCCCTGTATTTCCCAAACATAATGTCAGAGACATACCAAGTTATATTTTTGTGAGTATTTCTAATATACAAGGCTGTCCAGAAAGTATGCTGTCATGTAATACGAAAAAGAGGCATTTATGGTGGGATTCTTTCCAAAAAGCCCATATATACCTACCTATATTATGAGTGCACCTTCCTTGATCCAATTTACCCAATTTTAATTCAATTTTAAGACCGAAAAGGGTTATATAGACCAGGTGAATTTTAGCTAAACAGATTAAGGTTTTAAAGATGTAGCTTAAGTGACAATTATCTTGAGTTTCTGGTGAGATTTGTTGTGTTTAATAAGTTCTCAATCAAATGCTGCTCATCAGAAACTTCATTTAAGAAACACTATATAAACTAATATATGTAAAGCACCAGCAAATTGTCTGATGTAAGTGTTCAATATATTTTGGCTATTGATTTTTTTTGGTAGTTTTTCATCTTCATAGGTATAAAAAAAGATAAAGGTTTACTTTGTAAATGTTTTTGTTTAAAGTGAATCATGGTTTGTTAGCATATATTTTCCTGGAATGTATATAAATATACATTATATTTTCTTAAAATTTCTACATCATAAAGGTGTTTTGTTGATGCCACTATCATTTGATAAAAAGAAAACCTTTATAAATTAAAGTATTCTGTTCTATCACTTGGAAATATTACATTTAGATTTTAAGAATGAAATTCCTTTAATAGGTTGCTATATTAAATAGTAACTGACTAATAATATTTAATTTGCAATGATTAAACACTCTCAGTGAGTTTTGCTCTTACACTAATAGTTCTGTTATGGTTGTCCTCAATTTTGCGTTGTTGTCATCATGTGCAGGTGTCACATTTTCCTATTTCAAATTTGCACAAATAATGCAGAAGTCTGTCTTCATTATTATATCCACACTGTTTGTAAATATGTGATAAAATATTTTATTACCCTGTTAAATGTTTATTTTCACTAAACACATGTTCTAACAATATATATATAAGAGACGTGATGATATGTGCAAAGAAGAAACGTAAGAACCATAGGCCAACTCAAATAAAACTGAAATAAAGACAGCAAATAGTCAATAACTTCTTCGGTGATGATATGAAATAAATGATTAGTGAAGTGAAAGAACAATAATGTGAAATTATATTAAAGACTAAAAGCTTTTTTATATTTTTTGTTTGTTATTTAGCTCAAAATGGCTACCAAAAAGTTAATGATGACCACAAGAATGTCAGGGTAACTTTTAGAACTTGAAAAACAACTTAGTCTGTACCATAATCATTTAATAATGCATTATTTAAATTTTAAAAAATCTTTAAAATGTTTATTTACCTTAAGTCATATATTTTTCTCTGTTTTTACCCTTGATGAATCCTATCTCAAATTCTTTTATATAATTCCAAAAAAAAATTTGTCTATTACAAAAAGGAAGAAGAAAAGAAAATGTTTAGCATGCAGATTAAGCAGTAAATAGTAACAACAAACTATTGGTGACATCTACAATTTTTCACAAGCCAAAACAAAATATTTAAACTTATTTTCAACTGTTGTTTTCTACAATTGTGTCAAATAAAATCGTGACAACATTTGCATTAAGTAGTTTGTGAAAACTGAACAAAGACTCTGAACTTGTAAATAAATACATTGTATTCTTCAGTGAGATTATTTTACTTCTTTGACAGATTCCCTGTTGATGAGGACATGAGAAATTACATTTACTGCAGGCTGTATGATTGTAGAATTTTTATCAGACAGTTGTTATTAAACATTGTTTAAATGAGAGGTGACACAGTTTCCTTTAATGGGCTGAATGTTCAAAAGATTAGAAAACGAAACAACTTGTAGCATCAACTGAATTTTTATGATATTTTTTTCTTGGCACATTGCCACATTATGAAAGTTTTAGATGATTTTAAAAGCTACCTGGATTGGTTTTAATTCCCAATTCTCCTAGGTAACTCCAAAATACTAAACATTGTCTTTGGCTTTTTCTTGGGAAACTTTATTTTTTTCTTTGGCCTTTATTGATCTTAACCATCTCTGAAAACACACAGTTTATACCAACAAATACTTTCAATAGAAAGTAAAGAAGAATGAATGATAAGAGCAAAAGCAATAACGGTATCCTGATGAAAAAGCTAAACTAAAGAAAACGCTCTATTTTTCAAGTAAATAAGAACATTTATACTTTATTTACACTCTGACTATATTTTACTTTTTGTATGACCTTGGTAAACACACACCATTGTAGAAATAAAAAGCATTTATTATCATTTATTTTATTCAAAGAGACTATATAAATATTAGTATATTCAAAATGCTATTCTATGTACTTGGTAGTCAGGTACAGTAGTTCAATAAAGAGTATTTATTTTAAATGACCAATATTTAAATAAGTACATTTGCAGAAAAGAAGATTAGGTATAGGATTATGTGGTAGTAACATACAAAGTCTGACAATTTCATGAACTTAAACTAGAAAAAGTGCTACCTACCTCATTGCTGACTATCACTACGGTCACCTTCGAAGTCCTCCCCTTGGGAAGCTGTGCACGGACACCAGTGCCTAGTCTTCCCTTCAGAGCAATTTTGGAACTCCTTTTCTGGAATGGCCATCAGAGCTGCCATCGTCCCCCAAATCTGACAAATTAAGTTCACAAACTTGTCACCGTGTGCTTACTGTACAAACAACTCGGTAAGGTGCTGCCAACATAAGTGAACAGTGACAAGTTCGTGAACTTAATTGTCAGATTTGGGGGACGATGACAACTCTGATGGCCATTCCGGAAAAAGAGTTCCAATATTGCTCTGAAGGGTGGACTAGGCACTGGTGTCCGTGCACAGCTTCCCAAGGGGAGTACTTTGAAGGTGACCTTAGTGATACTCAGCAATGAAGTAGGTAGCACTTTATCTAGGATGAGTTTGTGAACTTAATTGTCAGACCTCACAAACATGTTAAAAGATTACTGCTTCAAATTTCTTACACTAAGCCTTTCCAATATCTGAAACAAAATATTAAGACATATTTTGTCTTCAGAATGTGTTTTTTGCAAATCACTTTCAATTGCACTGATAAGCAGGACCTAGCCATAATAACCTAGATTTAAAGCTCCTTAGGGGAGAGTGTATTAATTTTTGGTGTGATCCTCTTCCCTAGTTAAGTAATAGTAGCTATATTATTAACAAATGACAGAAATTTATTCTGTATTTAACTCAAGTTATCTACATTTCTTCTTCCTAGCCACCTCATTAGTCATAAACCAATGTCAAAAATCCAAATTATACTTTGCAATTATATTTCTGCTTGTCTATTTGGTTATATTTGAAATACCTGACCATTTTTTTACATGCCAAAATTTCTTTACCTATATCTTATATATTACCTGTATAATTAACTATGTATTTACACACACACACACACACACACACACACACACACACATATATTTGGAGGGGTTGTTAATTTTGTTTATATTGTCTAACTTACCTTGCATCTCCTTTTCAACTTTCAAGTTTCTCTGGTTTCTCCCAACTAACATATTTTAAGTAATAATTGCTTAGGATTCTGTCCTGAGTCTTTTCTTACTTTTATATTCTTTTACATTTTACTTATCTTCATCTACCTTACATTCAAAGTTAATAATAAAAGTCATCTGAAAATTTTCACACCCCTGAGATTACTAACTCAAGCTTCTACATCTTTATTCATAATCATCTGTCCTGTGAAACCTTGATTGATAAAAAAAACTCCGACTCAGACTATTTTGTCTTCATGGAACCTCCAGATTAAACATGTTTTCTGCTTTACCCCACCTTTTTAAACTAAACACTAGATCTATATATTATAGCAAGTTATATATCCAAACTTTGACTTGAAGTTCCATGAATTTAGTATGCCCAGTACCTTTATCTTTACTTTTGTTTTCCTGGACCAAAATATTTGCAACTTTTCAAATGTTTCTTTTCCCCTTAAGGAACAAGATACAAGTTCAAGTCAGAATTTGAAAAGGTCATTTTATCTATCTCCATGTCTGATATATTTCAACTCTTTATAAATTCTGGATATTAAATATCATTTATTCTATCCATCTCCATTTAGTTTTAATGCAAGTACATTAATCCAAATGAGATCCATCTTCTATAGAGATGAACTAAGTTTGGGATATCTTCATTGCCTACCCAACCCCTCATGTATCTTCACACAGCAGCTGAAGTCTTAAAATATTAACATCATTTATCCAGCTGAAGTATTTCACTGGCTATCAATATGGCCCACAAAAGCTTGTGTTGTGTAACTTCTCCCAACCTCACCAGTCACATATCATACTACTTACTTTGTTCTTCTTTCTTCTTTTTAGATGGCATTTCTTTCTATTTCCAATGCTGATTTTGATTCTGCCCATTTTCATATGTCATTTCTTATTCCAGGAATTCAATTTCTCCCTTCCCCAACACACATTACATTTAATGCATGTTTTAGCTTAATGTTCCTTTCTCATCAAAGCTAGATAATATCTCATAGCATATATCTTTCTCCCTAAGAGTGACACACTACTAGGTAGAAGCCACATTAGATTGAGATCCCATTGTAATCTCAGAGATAACCAGCTGACTTCACACATACTCAGCACTAAATAACTACTTACTAAATAAATGACCATCTACATCAACGGTGTTCAAACTTTTGGCTTCCCTGAGCCACACTGGAAGAATTGTCTTGGGCTACACATAAATACACTAAAATTAACGATACCTGATCAGCCCTAAAAAGGTCTCAAAAAAATCTCATAATATTGTAAAAATTTGTGTTGGGCCACATTCAAAGCTGTCCTGGGCCACAGGTTGGATGTGCCTGATTTATATGCTGACTACTCTTAAATTTATACCCAACTTTAGGTATTGTTTCACCGGAATATTCCATAAAAATTTCAAGCTATATATTTGTCATTTTCACTCCTAATTGCCCAAACATAAAATCTGTGGGTTGCCTTTACTCCTCATTTGTTCTTGCACACAACACCAAATTTATCATAAAATGTTAACGCCTCTGCCTAAATGTAGCCTAAATTCATCTACTCCTCTGCATGCCTATTATGCTATTCTAGTTTAAGGGACCATCACTCACTACTTGCCTACAGCAAAATCTTCCTAGCTGGACTTCCTACATCCGATGTTGCCATTATACAGCGTTTCTTATACAACAAAGAATTGTTTGTTATGCAAATTTATCTGTCACTCACCTACTTAATATTCTTTAATGTTTTTCATTTTAATGAAAACAAATTCCAAATGGTTTAGAAAGCCCTATGTTTATAAGCCACAAGTTAAATGAGTTTGTCAGTATTTTCTCCTATGAAAATACATAGGACAACAATAACATTTCTGTAATTCAGTATCTCTTTATATAACAATGCAGATGAAGGGTAAACACCTTCCTTAGACAATTACAAACTGAGTTTGTTTGTTTCTAATTTAAGTGATAAAGAATTTCTAAGTGATATCAAACCATTTTTTTTGTTCAGAGATTTTTCTTATAAAAATATATCCTTATTTAGGTTGTGTCACACTTAGCATTATGGGGCATTTTGGACATATAACCTGCTCATTATCATCACTTATTACAATAGGAAAATGCTAACATACTCAAAAGACATTTTAGCAAAATCTCAGGGATTACAGAATGGGTATACATACAATTACATCATATTTTAACTAAAATATTTTGCGTTTTCATAGTTCTCAACCTATATTAATTGATCTGTTAAGGTTTCTACAAAAAGTTACACTGGGGAATCTCAGCTTCTCAAAACCTAGGTATAAGAAAGCAAGTCTTTCACAGAGGCAATATTTTCTCCCTCAACTTTCTAAAACTTTCTCTCTTATTTCTTATTTATCGTCTAATGCCTTCCTCTTCACTATATGACTAATTGTGTAATATTCATACCTTTCAGGCAAAAAATAGAGAGTAATAAAAAAGCAGATGGCAGGCAGAGTGCATAGTGGTTAAGAGCACTTACCCTGATCAACTCTGAGACTTTGTTAGTAATACATTTTGTTGTTTAGTGGCCTCCTCTGTAAAATGGGCATAATAAAAGTCACCATCTTTTTTTTTTTGTAGTTCCCTGGATGGGAATTGAACCCAGGCTGCGATGTTGAGAGTTCCGAAGCCTAACCACTATATCACCAGCGAATTCCAAAAGTCACTATCTTAAATGGTTCTTATAAAAAAGAATTGAGTTATTTGTAAAACTGCTTAGAGCAATGCCTTGGGATCAGAAAAAAATACATAATTGTTAGTTATTAATACCCAATAAACTTTTCACACAAGAAATACACACATAGTATAGAACTACTTTCATAAGAAAATTATTGATATATTTTTCAAAATGAATGCTCTTCTTAAAAAACTTCACGAATTTTTACATTGGGCATACCTAGTCCTGTCATCCATTTATCACACAATAGCATTTCAAATGTCTAAAGCAGCTTGCTTATTAAGCTTTCAACACAGATTTGTGTGTATTTCACACTTAAAGTATAAACTCTAAAACTGAAAAAAAAATCTGTAACAAATGTAGCCTAAAAGAGTAATAGACTGATAGCACCACCTCTAATTCATTCATTTGTCCACTTTTTATTCATTCAACAACTCTATTGAGAGCTCACTCTATGACAAGCACTAAACTAAGTGTTAGGGTTAGAAAGGTAAATTAGAACAAACCACGTGTCTTAAATGAACCATTACCTGCAAAGAACTCTTTAAATAACCCCTGTACCCTGGAGGATGCCAAGGAATAATCTTTGGCCATATAATATCTCAGGTTCAGAGTTAAAGAAAATACCTTAGAAAACAGTATCCTCAAAACTGAAAGCTGAATTTCAGTGAGGCAAAAGGAAATCTTGAGGTATTTCTTTAGAAATTGTTATAACCTGGGCTTGGACTGTAGGATTCCAGATGATAGTCATGTACATGAGATGAAAGATCTCTGCGTAAACATGATTTGTACTGGGGTTGGTCAGCTGCCTAGAACAACTTCTTTTTGAATATTGCATTTATGACCTTGGCCAAAGAAAGGAATTATATTTAGTTCCCCTTTGAAATCACCACAAAAAAGAAGGAAACACATTATTTCAACATTATAGGAAGATGTTTATCCATTACATTTATGAGGTCATGAGCAATAGGGCAAGTTATGTCTAAGAGTTAGAAATACATATAACAAATTGTTAAAATATGCTTTCCTCTCCTACTATTATAATTATACCTTCACACAGATAAATTACCTAGGAAAACTATATGAAAAACTATGATATTTATATGACTGAAAAATCAGCAAAATACCACAGATAATTTAATTTAACCATTTCTGCTCCATGTTTGATTGATTAACTGATGGGGTAGCAATATTTGGATTAATAATAATTTAAAGATATTGATAAAAGGTTAAATTTTTATAAAATTTATATTTGTCATTAGAATAGCAAAATCTCTCTTTTTTTTGGTATAACAATTTCCACAAAATTTGTGTTGTATTGATAGTTAAGGTTTTAAGAATCAAAAATAATTGTACTCAAAATATACAATTTGTATATATTTTTCCAAAATTTAGGTTGATATAAAAGTGTAAAATTCAAATATTTTATACTACTCAAAAATATTTGTTTTTAAATACAAAGTTATTTTCTAAATTAAAAAACATATAACCAGCAAGTTAAATAACTTAAATAGTAAAAAAATTAAATATGTAATTTTTATAAAAATATAAAACTATTCCAAATTCTAATGCTCAATTTTCTTCTTATACTGATGTAAAATTTTGATAACATGCTATAAGCATATTTCATCTAAACTGAACTATATATACATTTATAATATGAGATATTTTAAAATATTTCAGTATATTCTTCAATCACCATGTGCAACTAACTGTTCTGAATATTGTTCAGTTCTCTAGTATCTCTGGAACCAAGAATTGAAACAAAAGAGAAGGAAGAACAAAAGGTCACTCAGCACTACTGGGAAATGATACCTGGTTACACAGGAATCTGTTGCATTCGTGCTGAGAGGAAGGATTTGACAAGTTAATTAATTTGTCTTTTTGCTTACCTAAAAGCTTCTGCTGCTCAACTTTTCTCCACACTCTGTCACAGTGCATTTGGTAGTGGAGGCAGCAATGCAATCCACAAATGTTCTCAATATTCTGATACCCGGTATATCAAGCCCATTGCAAGTGACGAGGTACAACACGATTCAGGTGCAGAGAGGCATTACTCACAGAAGCAGACATTTAGGGCTGTGGTCTCCTTACGCCAACCCTAAGCATTAGATCCAGAGTGACAGAGTTGCCCAAGTATACTTTATTAAATCAATTTTTCTGTGTGTTTATCCACTGTGGGTCTTCTAATGTACTGGCCAAAATCAGAAGCCTCTTCAGCCCTGAGGTAAGGGTGATAACTGATGGAGGGATATATGTGTACCTTAAAAGCACATAAAATAAACATATACACAATTTTTCGGATGGAGAGAAGATCCATAATTGTTTTTTAGATGTGATAAAACTTAAGATGACGTTTAGAGGGTTGTGAAGTATCTATACGAGTATATAAGAACTTAGGCACGAGGTCGTAGGTGAAAAATGTAACTATACAAGTAAACAACTTTACATAACATATTAATGAGTTTACACTTTAATCTTTAGGGTTAAAGAAAGTTGTTTTATTATTTTTAGTGGCAAAAAACAGTTAATTTTAGAAGGATGATTGATAGCATAGAGGAATGGAGGAAGGCAAATGTGAATGCAGGAGAACTAATGTACAGCTGCGAAAATTTTGGGGAGGAAGGTAACCACTTAAACAAAAGCAATGTCAGGGATGTCGGAGAAGAATGCCATACTAGAAGCATAGGTGGGAGAGTTACTGGACTTGTCAGTAGCTGAGGGTCTCTTTAGGTCTTCCCAGAATGACATCACACTGTTTACTTAGATATTGGCCACATAGTAAACTAAACTCTAGATTTATTATACATGTATACGATTCAAAGATGCTTTATTTGAACCATAATATATACATAACTATATAATTACAATGTAATTTTCTGAAAGAATGTAGGTACTCAGATTTAAATAGTTATAAAATAAAAAATAAAAATGTAATCCAATATATGCATTTTAAATGTGAGCACATTGAATATCACAGATGTGAATAGATTCACCCAAGATTCTTCAGATAATTAATGCCAGAATGGTGGCTAAATCGTGTTCCCAGAGCTCTATTCAATTCACAATATCTTCCTCTACATTGCCCAGTGTCTGGGAGAACTATTTTTACAGGCATAGAAATTTTAATATGTGACTTGTATGTAAAATATATGAAATAGTTACTCAGTTTATAATACTTTAATATGTGACATAATTTACTGTAGAGTACATTAATTCTGGTCTAATATTAAAAGAAAAAATAACAAAAGCTATGATAAGCCAAAACTGCCAAAACCAGATTTATAATCATTTCCCATAGGAAACTGAGGTGGACAGTAAATACAAAACAGGACAAATAAATTTAAAGAGCCAGAAATACCCCAAGTACCCAGAGAAGATGCTTTTATAAGCTTGTGGGACATAGGATCTCTTATGAAATGTGCCCTGGACAACATATGCTGCATTATAAAGAGAAATACGTACATTTTTCAAAAAAATAAAACATTTAAAACAATCACAGTTTTTCTTCAAAATTTTCCAGGTCAAATGTATCAAAGACTTTAAAAGCTAATGTTGAGAAAAAAAGCATAATTTTTTTCATTTTTAATATTGCAGTTAAACATAAAAGTAAATAGGTTATCAATAGCATGTGAATTTATGTAACTTTCATAGAAAGTGATTAAAAACAATTGTGGATATTTTTCAAAACAAATATTATATCTAAAGTCCTTTATATTGATGAAACATTAAAGAGCATATCTCTACAGATGAACAAAGAATGTATAATATTGGTTTTTGTGACTTTAATAATAAGGATAATAATTATTATTATTATTAAAGCTGTTTTACAGTGTCCAGGATCCCACTGCCCTGGATTTAAATTATTTATACCAACCTCTTCCAACAGGAAAAATTTATACTAAAGAGAAATAAGTTAAAATGGATATGTCTGTAAGAGTCAAAATATGAATTTCTAAGAAATTATACTAAAATTTAGAGATATGTTTGAAAACTTTGTATTATCATCAATATTTAGAACATATTTCCTGGTATTTTTATAAATAGCAACATTATAACAATTCTACCAGTTCGTTCTATGAATACATAATGTTTTAAGAATTGCAAGGGTTAAATAAGTGACAATCCCTGCCTTGTCTTAAAAACTAATAATAATAACTGCACGTTATCAACGTAGAGATCTTTGCTTCCCAATTTTAATATAAGGGCAGACTAGGGCCTCAAAGAAAATTACTAACAAATTAGTACGTATGCACATACAAACACACACACACACACACACACACACACACACACACATACACAACCCCCAAAACAGAGTCTGACAGAAGTAAAGCCCTTTTTTAAGTAGTTAAAATATCATTATGTTACAGAATTACATGCTTATGATTTTTTAAGAAAAGATTTGGTATAAATTACCAGCTCAAAAAAAAGGGCATTTCTTCTGCCAGAACCTGTACATATACATACACACACACACACACACACACACACATGCATACACATACATACACACACACACACACACACACACACACATGCATACACACATGCATACACATACATACACACACACACACACACATATACACATACACACACATATACATATGGGCTGTACAAAAAGTATCCAGGCATGTAATACAAAAGATAGAGGTATTTATGGCTGGATTTTTTTTTTTAAAGATTTTGTGTACCTATGTCATTCATTAGTGACTTTGCATTTCTACATAAAAAATGTGGGTTCTGCGTAGGGGAAAAATGTTAATAATCACAATAGTTTTGAAAAAGAAACATGCCCCTGAGTGAGCAGGTCCTTTCTCTTATAATGTATGGAAGGCAGGGTGGAAGCTTTTTTAACATGACACATCAGAACAGGAAGGCCTTAGGGAACAACTAATCCAACCCTCCCATTTTACCAAGGCATCTGAAGGCTTCAGAGAGTCCCAGTGACTCGCCTGGGGTAAGTACTGGCAATTAATGGCTGAGCTACCGTGGGGTCCCGTATTCCCAGTGTCATGTCAGAGGTCTCTTTGCAAAGGTTTCTTAACAAATTTTCCTGCCTCCAGTCATGCCCACAACCGATCCATTCTTCACATTGCTGCCAGAATGACCTTTCATAAATACAAATCTGACCAACTTGTCCCCTGCTTAAAAGCCTTTAATCGGCCCCATCACTCACAGGACAAAGTTCAAATTTCTTAGCATCTACTACAAGATTCTGACAATTTGCTTGATTTTCTGGCTTCCTCTGTCACCAATTCTTAAAAACCAGAGACTGAGTTATCTGCTTCTGCTTCTACGAATACATCATGCTTTCTCAATGTCTGTGTCCAGAACTCCATTAATTTCAAATGGCTACTTTCTTACTATCTCTGTTTATTATCAAAGATCAGGCTACAAAAGCAGATTTTTATTTTTGATATTGTAAAAATAGAAGATATTTATATAGAATAAATATATACATGGTTATTGATTGACATAAGATAAACCCTTTATTATTTGCCTTTTGATGTCTTCAATAAAATCCCCAAGATTATGAACAGAAAAATCAAAGACACCATGATTTATTATTCTGAAAGACAAATTGACAAAATCAGTATGAACGATTTCATTTTTAAAGAGAAAATGTTAACATTAATATGATATCTATGCTTGATTTATCTTTTGAGATAATAAATGTGTTTAATTCTATTTTACCCTTGTTTTAAAGAGTGAAGTAATATATTAAGATAAACAACTTTATTTTCAAGTAACTATGCCCAAATTTTGATTTTTCTCAGAACTTGATTGCTATATGAAATCAATATATGCCATTTTATTTCTTTAATTGAGAAAATACAACACCAGGATAAAGCATCACAATACAACCATTAATTTGAAGAGGTTATGACCATAGTTAGGATAACAACAGTGTGTAGAACAATTTTGTAAAGAAATTTTCATTGTAAATAAATAAAATATTATAACTCACATGAGAAAACAGTTTGAAATTTATTTATGATGAACATAAGCTATATAGAACATGAAAGATGATGAATTTACAAAAGCCTTTCCAAAACAACAATGCTTGTTTTAGTGAACACTATTAACTTATTTTTATTTTATGCCTTGATACATTTATTACAGCAATTATATGGGTAGATTCAGATAGATAAATAATTATGATGAGATCAACTTAAAGTAAAGATCAATCGTTCACTTGTCATTGTGTGTCCAAACCAGAGAGAAATTGTTTATTGATTTGCTGGGTCCTATAATGGAGATATATCTATCAAATAAAAGAGAATTAGAATTTTAAAAAGATACATATAAATAAGAGCTTTGAACTCAGAATATTTTATGTTAAAAATTAAAATTTGGTTTTTAGCATTCCATGCACATAAATGTCAATATTTTTGCCAAGAATGTAAAAATATTTTAAATGTCTCAAGTTTGTTTAGGGGTTACTACTTTTGACACGAAAGAAAAATGCTAAATTTTAAAAAAATGTTTCTCAATTAAAACATCTGCTTTTAAATGTTGACAATTAGATTTAGAAATGTGGTATTTTGATGTTTACTTGATATACGCTTATAGGCCAACAGGAGCTTCTCTCATATGTTAAATATGTAAAAGACATTTGCAGTAATGATAGGGTAGCTAGGAAGATAGAAATGAGAAGAGGGGAACTATCCCTAATTAGGAGGCCTCTCTGCAGCTGCTACAACTTATCAAAATATATTATCAGAAAAAAAGGAATGCCAGAGATGGGTGGCAGAATCCCACTAATCAAGACGTACATACATCTTGCTTCTCAGGACCTGACAATTATAGCTTTGCCTCTTTGTAAATAAGCCCCTGGAATAAATCAGGGGCAACAACTTTGACAATTGGAAGGGAAGATGGGGATGCTAGCACAAAAAAAGAAAAATACTGGTGAGGGAGTGGGGAGACAATTCTACCCACTGAAATAAGAACCCCCACCCCCACAATATAAGGACAGGTGGCTCCCCTTCCTTGGGCCAGCCCGTCCATGTCTTGCAATAGGCTTTCTTTATTAATAAACTTCTAGTTGTCCTATGCTAGCCACAATTCTGTTCCTTGATTTTTTTCCTTCAAGAAGACAATAATCAAGGAAAATTAAAATTACCATTCCCAGTAAGTAGTAAACATTGGTTTTTATCAAATTTGTCTTATTGCATGAAAATCTAATATTCCAAAATTGAAACTTCTAATACAATGTTTTATGTCTTTTGGGTTCCTCATTGTGCATTGCACACTTTGTATTTCTTTAAAGTACATAGGAAGATGATAAAATGCAATTGAAAAAACTACTGAAACATAAGTCAAAATCTGAGATTCTAGATCTGGTATTTGTGACTTCGGAAAAAGATGTCATTTCTTAGTTTCTGACACTGTCACTTTATTGTACTATGAAATACTTAGGGCAAATTATTACTAAGGCTCTTTATCAATTCCATTATTGCTTGTCTACAGTTATTCTTCTATAAAGTATTTTTTCCACAAGGCCCTCTGATAATGCAGTTATAAACTGTTGATTTAGAGATGTTTGTTGACAAAATGTTTATTGAAGGTTCTTGCCTTCAAATGCTATTAGCAGTCACTAACAACATCATTAAAGTTGTTAATATAACTAATATTAATATAACTAATACTAATATAACTTCAAAGAGAAATATAATTGATATTCAGAGTTATTAACAAAATACATTTACTTTCTAAAACTCAATTTGTAAACATAATAACTGTTAGGATGTAAAGCAAAATATTGTAATAGCCTTATAATTTCTTTAATGAAAAGATAAGCTTTTGCTAATAAAATATTTTAATGAATATCTCAAATATTTTGGTTTAATATATTCCTGTTATAATGTTAATATAATTGAAATTAGGTAAAATGTACATATACATTATAGGTAATATACATATACTTTGGAAATCTATAAATATGTTTTCTAAACTATTTTTATAGTATTTTAATATAATAAGAAAGCAAAACTTTTAAGGTAATTCAGACAGTATTTACTTGCCAGCTCCTACACTGATTATGTTAACTAAACTGCTACTTTGTCTTTCAGGGCCATGGTAACTTTGTATATAAAAATGGGAAGATAATACTCACCTCTGATGTGTTTTTTGTTGTGGTTGTTGTTTGATTAGAAATTGCAAAAAAAGAAATTATTTGATTCCTCCCATTTTCACCTTTGCTATGTTAGTGAAAACCTAATGATGTGTACCTGGAATATTGTAATAGTTGATATGTTGTATCTCACCTCTAACTTTTTTCTTTTCTTCTAAATAGGCAGACCTGATGTACCATTTAAATGAGACAAAAAGCAACAGTACTGTCCCATTTCAAATATTATGTGTGGTCAGCCTAGTCTCACTGGGCTAAATTCAAGGTGTTCGTAGGCTGACCTTACATACATATCATTGGGAATGGGATAGTACCATTATTTTCTGTCCTGTTTAAAGCAGTATGTCTGGTCAGCCTACATCTAAATAATATTACAAGGTTTTGCCAAATTATTATCTCACAGACTCATGTTACACTAAATTGTGTTTGGATAAAATAATGCCTCTCCAGAAATATGCTTTCAGAAATAAATTTAAAACATTTTATCTTGGGAGTTAACGTCTATCACAATCTAAAGTTACTCCACTGTTAGTTTAGTCACAAAAGAATACAATAAAATTCAACCATTTGCTTTACTGCTTCTCTTCCTCATTCTTTATTCATATCTTTTCTCTAATTCCAATAACTTCTACTGACTTTTAAAGGCTTATTAAGACTTGCCTCAGTAACATCCTATTTTATTATAAAGTCTTCCATTTTAAATAATGAGGGAGTAATCCGTTACCATAGAATATTTTCTGCACACAATTACATAACATCACTATACCTAATTATAATTATTAACTAAGAGAACTTAACACTTGTACTAGATTGGAAGATAAGAAAATATTTAATTGAACTTCATATTTTTTCTTTCTTCATGATCTGATACCATTATATATTTGTCTTAAACTTGCATGAGATGTTTAATGACTAAATGAAATCAGTAAATATAAATTACATAATACATAATGTAATCACAGAAAAGTCTTCATGTAAGAAACACTTTATAGACATATTTTAGTTATACAGAGTAATTTACAAATATACATTATATGAAAGTCTTCAATATATCATTTTAAACATAAAATATTTTTGTTATTAATAATCTTTCTAGTAGAAATTTCAAGTACTTAGTTTTGCCTTTATTTGCACTGTCTGAATAAAAAATGTCTATAATGAAATTGTCAAAAAGTCTTAAACAGTAGTGTAATATTTGTGTAAACCCAACCTTTGACTCTACTCTGTAAAGTGTATTGAATACCTTTTTAAAATCATTGTTGACTTGATATGCATTTAAATTCTTAGTTTCTATATGCAGAGAAAATTGTATATTATATAAAATGTCCTAAAGAATTATTTTCCACTGCCTCCCTCAAGTGTTAGTTTCCTGCTCCAAGTTTTGAAAATGCTAGTGTCACTCCAAGAATGATTGTAAAGGCTAATAAAAAATAAATCACATGAAAATTGGCTTCCAAGAATCGTTACTGTCATTTAATAAAGGCCCCCTTTTTCTTGCAAAAGTCTGTTCTTGTTTATTTCATTTTTCTCCTGTTCATAAAATAATTAATTGTATATCAACATAAAAAAGATTTATACATCAAGGTAATGGACTGAGTCTATGTAAAGCCTCCATTTTCTAACCTAAATACCCAAAAGAAATAGAAAACAAATGTACTCATGTATGGACTCGTGTGTGTGTGTGTGTGTGTGTGTGTGTGTATACATACATACATACATACATACATACATATGAGCCTTGATAATTAGGTTCATGAACTTGCCACCATGTGCTAATTTTGGCAGCACTGTACAAACAATTTGGTAACGTTTATAACCTTGGTATATCTGTGTCTCACAGCTATGTTTGTGTCACTATGTGGCAGTGTCTTCCTGAGTGGCATTCATTATTATTGTTGCGTGATTTTGTGTGCAGTCACAAGGATGTCAGAACTTGAATTAGAGCAACAAGTAAACATTAAATTTCTTGTTAAACTTGGTAAGAGTGAAAGTGAAATCAGGGACATGTTAGTCCAAGCTTATGGGGACAACGCCATGAAGAAAGTGGCAGGATTAAATGTTTTTTCTGAGGGGAAAGAAAGCATCACTGCTGAAGAGAGGTCAAGGCGACCAGTAGCAAGCAGAATTGACAAAAACATTGTGAAAAGTCATTGAATTGTGCATCAAAATCATCAGCTAACTGTGAGAAGCATAGCAGATCACGTAAACATCTATAGAGAAACAGGAAAATCTTAACTGAAAATCTTGGCATGAGAAAATCTTGTGTGCAAAAATGGTCCCAAAGGAGCTCACCCATGAACAAAGGCAATGGAGAGTTCAAGTTTGCCAAGACTTTTGGAGAGGCAAGGTGATGTTGTGTGTTGCGTTATCATTGGTGATGAAATATGAGTGTACCAATACGACCCTGAAACAAAGTGTCAGAGTGCACAATGGAAGTCAGCCAATTCTCCATGACCAAAAGTGTTTTCTCAATCCAAAGCAAGAGTCAAAACAATGTTTTTAAACGTTTTTGATATCAGAGGGATTATTCATTATGAATTTGTTGGACAGTCAACCAAGTTTACTACTTGGAAGTGCTTAAAAGGCTGCGTGAAAAAGTTAGACAAAAAACAACCTGAACTTTTCACTAACAACTAATGGTTCTTGAATGACAAAAGTGCACCAGCTCACATGGCACTGTCTGTGAGGTAATCTTTATCCAGTAAACAAATAACTGTATTGGAACGTCATCCCTATTCACCTCATCAGGCCGCAAATGACTTTTTTCTTTACTTGAAGATAAAAGGAAATTTTTTTTTAAAAAAAAAGACATTTTGATGATATTCAGGACATCAAATGTCATACAGTGACAATTCTGATGGCTACTCCAAAAAAAAAAGAATTCCAAAATTGCTTTGAAGAGTGGACTAGGTTTTAGTGTTGGTGCAGAGCTTCCCAAGGGGAGTTCTTCGAAGGTGACCATCGTGATATTCAGCAATGAGGTATGTAACACTTTTTCTAGGATGAGTTTGCAAACTTAATTGTCAAACCTTGTATTTATAGTAACTACATTTGAAAATGAGGAGAAATGCTATATAAGAGAAATAAAAGTAAAAGAGAGCCCATGATAATCAGTAAAATTGTATTTCTAAGAAATAAGGTAAGTACTGATATGGAACTAAGAGTGCAGGTAAGAGGCTTGAATCTTACAAGTAAACAGTGCCCGAAGGCCAAAGCAATGTCAGCCACGTGAATAAACATTCAGAAATATCTGTCCACAATTGAATGAAAGTTTCAATGAGTTCATTGTTTAACCCGAGTTCATGTCAGAGCCACTTAACTATTGAGGCTAAGATTTGAGAAATACTACTTAATTATGACAGGGCTTGGGGTTCTTTGCAAAAGATATATATCAGAAAACAAAACTATGGTTGAATATGTTAGTGATTCTATGTTTTTTGGTTTGTTTTATTTTTTTAATTTGTGGGTAATTATCTCCATTTATCCTCAAATATTCTTTTTATTTACTTTTTATTCTTTTAATTTTATTTTTGTCTAAGCCCTATTAGACATTTATCAAAAAAAAATTTCACATTGAGAGAGCCTAGGTAGTGCAAAAGATACAATACAAAAAACATTTATGTAGATAAATTTAGAGTGACATTAAACTATTAAAAATAAAACATGAGAATGTACAGAGAATAAAATGTACAGAGTATATACATTTATAAAGAACAAAAATTACATTGATATCTTATTTTTTACTCAATATTAAATGTGATAGTTAATCAAGTAATGCTTTTGGTCTTGAAGAAAAGCATGTGGAGCTTACAATTTGGTATTCAGAAATACAAATATGAAATAATTATAAAACTATTTTTAGGAATACTCAGTCTCATAAGAATTAACTCTCAAATTATAAAATCAGAATCTGATTACGTATTTAAAGTAGAGGTGAGACAACTCCAAAATATAATGCACAAGATAGATGTATGTAATCATGTTTGTCAATAAAATTCTCACTATCAATACTTATAAAAAAAACTAGCAAAAAAACAGACAGATACAGAAATAGAAAAAGAAATAAAAGAGAGGAAGAGAGAGAGAACATCTATTATAACCCAAAGTTTAAAGGCAGTATGTTATTAGTGTGATAAGGTTTGGAGAGAAGTGAAACCCATGGATGTAAAAACAAACGTCACGTTCTTTTGTTATTCTGGATGATGGTGTTCAGGACACGTTATCCTAAACTATGGCACCTTGGCAAAGTTAATATTTTAAACCCAAGGAGTTTGAGATAACAACAGAAGCAGGAAGTTCACTCTGATCTCCTCTCCCTCTAGCCCACTGCCTGCTCACCCTTCTCACTCGAAACAGGTGATAAAATCCTCATGTGAGAGGTGTCTTCCCTACATACTAGGGAAATGAGAATTTCAACTCCAATAGAAAGGGACAACTGGAAAAATTCTAACAAATAAGCCTACATTTCCTTCCGTTTACTGTAATTATCTTATTTATTAACCTATTATATTCTTTCACAACTGTCCACCACTCTTCACCAATCGGACATAAAAATATACAGATTGTTTCCTGTTTCTTTGACTTTTTATTTCTTTATGAAAGTTCCTGTGTCACATAAAACTTGTGTTAATTAAAAGTGTATGTTTTTCTCCTAGTAACTTTTGTCAGATCAATTTTCAGACCCAGTCAGTGACCCAAGAAAATTCAGAAAAACTTTTCTCTTCTCAAGGAAAAAAAAAAACAACATTTAATTTTTAAAATCTGTTATAAAAATTTTTTTAACCTAAAGAAATTGGGGCAACTCAAAAGATTAACTAGGGAAAAACGACAAAACATATCACAAATTAAAATTAATTGGCCATACATTGAATAAAAAATGTCTAAATATGTGTTTTATAATAAAAACATAAAAAGTATAAGAAACACAAAAAGATTGAAAATAAAAATAAAAGAAAACAAAGCACACCAGACAATAACTAAAAGTAGTGTAATAATACAGTTATTTTAATATGGGGAAAAAGTATACCTTAAGAAAATATTAAAATTATAGGTTAAAATGTTATTGCATAATAATAAATGTTGGCTTTCAATTCCAAAAAGTAAATCTTAAATATGAATATGTGTACACCAGATCAAAATATGAAACAATAAAAATAATAAAATATAAATATTAAAACATTTATGGGAAATATTTTATATAAACTATATAAAAATAAAATAAAATTAATGTAAGTACAAAAATTAATACAGTAAAAATGTTTATGTACATCTTTTGACTATAGTTAGAGTAGATTAAATATTAGCAGTGATGTAGTTGAAATAAACAACATAATTAACAAGTTTGCCAGATAGATATAAAAGTTCTCATCCAAAATTTAGATATTATACATATTTCTTAAGTGCAAAAAATAATATAAAAGACTCATAAGATCAAACAAAAACTTCAGTAATTTATAAAATAGATTTTATATATTGTATGATAGCTGAGAACTATAAGATAAATTGGAATTTAATAACAATAACAAGTTAAAAATCCCTATTTTCTTGAAATAAAGGCACATATCTGAACAAATACTCATACTGATACCTATTTTGTGGTTTAAGGAGAAATCATCCTGAAAATTTTAAAAATAACTAAATCTGAATGACTGTGGAAAAACATAAACTTAGGAAAGAAATAGAAGTTATAAAATGAACTAATGGGTATAAAGAACAGAGACAGGCAATAACCTAAAACAAAAAAAAAGCACACTTCACTGTTAGACACAATAATAGAGTGGAAATGACAGAAGATTAAATCTTTGAACTTGAGGATAGATCAATAGAATTTATCCAAACTGAACAGAGAGGTAATAGACAAAAACAAAAACAGAACACAATCTCAGGAAACTGTCATGCAATAACAGAAGAGCTAACGAACATCTGAATCATGATCCCAAAGAAGAGAAAATGAAGATGAAAGATTAACCAAAAATTAACAGCCAGAAAGTTTCAACTTTTGCTCAATGATCTGACCCCTGCAGGTTTAAAAATCCTGATAAACTCCAGACACAACAGACCTTAAGGAACATCATGATTAAGTTTCTGAAAACTAAAAGAAAAAATTAGAATCAGCCAGACCATCTATATATAAATATATATATAAATAAATATAGATACACAGATATATATTACTTATAGGGAAAAACCAATATGACATACAGTGAATTTCTTATCTGATACCATGAAGGCCAGAAGGAAGCAGCATGACATTTTTCAAGTGCTAAAAGAAAAGAATTGCAAACCATAAATTCTGTATCTAGAAAAAGTATTCTTCAGGAATGGAAGTCGGATAAAAACATCCTCAGAAGAAATAAAACCAAGGGAATGGGTTTTTAGCAAACCTACCCTTAATGAATTGCTAAAGGAGAGTCTCTAAAAAAAGAAAAAACAAATGATAACAGAAGCGAGATCGGTACGTCAGAAAGAGAGATAGAACATCAGAATTAGTAAAAATAGAGCTCTCTTACTTCTCATGAGTATTGCACATTACATTTGATTGTTAAAACAAACATAGCACCATCTCTGAAGTGATATTCAATGTATGTAGAAGAAATATTTAGACGATTATATTTTTTAAAATGTAAAATGGTGTAGAATGTTACAAATTTTCATCATATAGTCAGTTGTGCCAGCGTATTTTTAAATTTTCCTTGCTAAATTCCACTACTGCTTTGTCATATATTAATTTCTTCTATACATCATGATATAATCTTGCTTCTCTATTTATTCTGTGATTCTGAGCTACATTAAAATTGTATTTGTGAGATTTGAGTGTGCATTGATATATAGAAGTCTTTCATTATTGCTGATTTTATAACTATTTTCTTTAGTATTTGTCCTTTGTTTGAAGTTTAAATGTTACTTTGTCCACATTTTTAAGAAGGTTATATTTGAATAAAATGGAATTAAATGCTCATATTTGTATTAGGAGAATCAATTATTTATTACATTAAATATTAATATCAAGAATATTTTATACATATCAATTTACTTAATTCCTTTTTTAAATGACTTGCAGTGTGTCCTGATTACAGACTGTGTAGCCAGATTTCGGTTATACAATATTGTGTGGAATTAGAAAATCGTATGAATTGTGATGCCATTAACTGAGTTGGTAATGTAGAAGAAACAGAACATTTGTTCTATCTTGAGAGATAAAACTTGTCTAATAAAATAGAAATGGCAGATGACACAAGTGGAATCAATGGCTCATTTTCCAAATGTTTTAAATAATAAATATCATTTCAGCAAGTTAAATAATTTAACATGAATGTAAAATCTTTGCATATGAATTAAAGATGCAATTAAATGGAATGGAGGGCATTTTGGTTGACAGCAGTTTGTATAAAATATGAGAAACTTAATTGACCCTTAGCACCTTATGAAAGAGTGGGATTTGTTGTGCTGTGTAGTATGTATAATCAGAGCTTATTAATACAGAGTACCTCAGTTAAGACAAGAAATGTGCATATGAAGGTTTGATGTTATTTGAAAATCACTGCTAGTTATGAGCATATTAGGAGGTCTTACTCATATTAAAATGCTTTCAGAAAGGGTTAAAAAGAGAGATGAAAAATTTTGAAAATGGGTGGTGGTGTTCAGGAAACAGATATTAAATAGGAGAAGGGAAACTACATTAGAGAAATAGAGGTGTGAAATACATGAAAACTGGTTTAAAATATTTGAAAAACTATTAAGAGAAAACAGACTTATTCACTTTTACTATATATTTAGATTTTAAAGGGAACATTTAAACTGAATTAAAAACAAAAAAGAAAAACAAACAGCCACTGTTTCCAGTCTTGGTGCAGGGCTTAATTTTTCTAAAAACTAGTAATAAATATAATTAAAATAATTCTTTACTGTATTACTTGAAAAATGTTAACAAATGATTCAATTTATAATTCTAAGTGACACTTAAAAATTTTTTATTCTAATTTCTAATTGTTTACACCTTCCAGCTGCCCTGGAGATTCATCCTCTTCACTTTCAACATCTTGTAGACATTGCTAGCTGTTTTTTTACTTTGTTTCAGCTCTTCATTAAGTAGATAGATTTATTTATTGTTCTATTAGTTATTCTCTAAGAAATATGAAAGCCCAAGGCTGGCAAAGCAGATAGGAACCTTTTTCCACGTTTGGGATGGGGTGGTGAGAAAGAAATTTTATGTTTGATAATATTCATATGTCATTGTCTATGATACATGAAATAAATATTCTCTATTGAAGTATAGGGGAGAAAAAAATTTTTTCTCTACTCCTTTGAGTTCTCCAGCTGGAGCCTTGTGAATTAGACTAACAAAAGGATGATTAACAAGAGAAAACAAACAAATTTATTAACATGTACATGTGCACACACATGTGGACATTCACAAAGGAGCAAGTCAGAGAGGTGGTTAGAATTTGGGTTTATATAGCATCTTAACAAAAGAACAAGGCATTTTGGGGAAAAAGGAAAGATAAAATAAAAGGACTTTGAGCTTCTAGGGTCAGGATATTTGGAAGGCAAATATATTGGGGAAACTAATAGTAGATAAGAGCTCCTTTTAATAAAGTTTATTATTTAGAGTCCTCTGGTGCTATCTCTGAGCTGATAAGAGTCTAGAGCTGACTCAGGTGATTAACTTCTGTCTTTCCTGGTAGAGAGGCAAGGGGGCTATCTTTACATATTTGTGTCCCACTTTTAGGCAAATGAGTGAAGGCAGAGACCTTTTCACATATCTGCGTCTTCTCTATTGCTTTCAGCTCCAAATATTCCTTATATCAAAGTAGCGTGTTATATTAGAATGGTATATTCTGCTACCCCTCAAAAAATAGAGGCTCTTTATGACATAGTTTACATTCTGTCATATTAAGTTTTAGAAAAATTTGAGACCACTTATTAGCACTGAAGAAAATATTTTTGAGTATAATTTATAATAAATTTCTTTTAAAGTTTTCCCTTAGAAGGAAATAGTATTACTGAACTCATATATATTTACTTTAAAGATTGGGAAACATTATTTCCTATATACTTGAAAGCAGAGCTGGTGCAATAATGGCATTATGATTTATTTTCTTTTTATAAGAAAGTTAATAAAACTCACCTATATCTTTTCATTTGCTTATAAAACCTTGGGATTCGATTTTGGATTATTTTTTATTTCATATCATCCTAGGCATCTTCTGACATTATATATTTTAAGATAAATACAATAAAATATAAAATATGATGGTATTTATATAATTATCATAGGCATAGTAAACAAGGTTAAAATTTTTTTACTTATTTAAAAAAATAAATCATTTCATTGTATTGTTTCATGACCTTAATAAGGCTGAATTTTGATCCTTAATATCTCTGGTATAATAGCTTTAACTTTGTGTCATACATATGCTAGGAATATATTTTCACAACATATTTATATATGTACCTGAAATATATATGCATTATATAAAGTGAAGGCATTAGTCCTATAATTAAAACTTTAATTTGTAACAACTAATATGGAACAGTTTGTTGTTAATCTAATTTCCTGCATCTTGTCAAATGAACCTGATAGCGGTAGCCTCAATTACATGATAATTTATACACATAATATTAACAGTAACTGAAATATTCCAGGGTCAGTAAGGCCATGTTAAATTTAAAAATCAGGGACTATGCTATATAAATAAAGTAAGGAATATATTTTAAGCTATTAAAACTAGCAACATTTTTGATCCATGTAAAATAGTCAATCAAGAGAATGTGAATTCTAAAATATTTCATCTTAATTGTAGGAAGTTTTTAAACTAAAGAATTTAGTTATTAGTGCTTACTTCGGTAGGACATATACTAAGAATTTAGTTATTAACATTTCTATTTTATTCTATATTATTTCAGTCAATGAATTCAGAAACTGAGACTGTTTCACATTTCTAAAAATGCTGTGCATTAAATCATTTTAAATTAGGTTATTTCATTAATTTTGTGCAATACATACATTACTTGAAATCTGAACTATTTTGAATGAAATTTGAAATTTTATATATTTATAATTTATACTTTATATTGTTCTATAAAGCATTTAGATAGCAAGGTCAATTCTTAACATAGTTTTGGTATACCAGATATGTGAAACCACATGAATTTGTGAAATTATACTACAAGTTCTATTTTAGGTCTATCTTTTTAGTTTAGCTTACAGTTTCACAGAATGTTCTGGGGAAAGGCAAAAATCAAATAAAGGCTGACATGAAGAAAATATCTCAATGTGTCATAAAATAAAGCATATTTAACACGACTGGGAGAATATAGACTTATTTTTAGATACTCCACAATCATTTAACAAGGAAAATAGATAAGCATTGGTCTATGAAGTTTTTCAATGAGAAAATAGTTTTCTGTCATTAAGCTTATTCTGTCAAATTATGGTATCAACATAACTCAATCTGCTTTAAAAATGCATGTTCTGTTCCTCCTACACTTTTCCAATTTTAAGCAGGTGATTTTTCCAGTCTTATAAAAGAGCAGATCATTTGAGGCTTAGCTAATACACATTTCATAAGAATTTCACATGTAAATAAAAGTAATTTCTTCATTTAGAATTTACAGTTTTAGAGAATATGACAGCTGGCGTGGTTGCGAAGGAGAGAAAGTTTATCTAATAAGAACAAACTAATCTCTGAAACATGCAGCACTGCTTCTCTTACTCAGTCCCCCATAAGTGCACTAATATAGCCAGGGGCAGGGTTCAGTGCGTGGCTCAGGGGTCACAAAGCAGAACGGTGGCTGTCTCCCCAAAGCTGCTGTTGTTTGAATTAGCCTGCCTCATGGGAGACCCAAGTGCCTTTTCCTGGAGATCGTCTTGAATTCTAAATTTTGGTATTTTAGGCATAAGTTCAATTTAAACAGAGATAAAACATTTTGAAGATACTTGAGATAATATTCTATGCCTTTTGGAAAAAGTGCATTTGCAAGATTTCTAAAAACTTGAACAGGTATAACCATCTTCACCATATTTAAAAATCTTTTTATTAAAGATTCTAAAGTGATTATAAACAAAAAAAATACGAATGTGAAATTTATCATGATTCTGTAAACCTGTGGCATCAAATTAACTGATTTTATGTATGTTTTAAATTGCTTATCAAGCTGAGCAACAGTAGGACAAGACATACATGTGTACCCATTATGTACATTTATCTTATGGTGTCCATGTTTGCGTGTATTTGTGTCCATGTATGCATGTGTGTGTGTGTATGTGACTGTATTTTCTGGCTGACGCTACTTAGGATCATAATGCATGAATTTTTGTGTTTCCTCGTGAATTCAAAGTTCCAGACAGTCATTCAGAACAGGTAGGCAAATGTGTATGTGTGAGATGGTTCATCCAAAGCAATTCAGTCAGCCACAGCAACAAGCCCCACCTGAAATCATCGTGTGGCCCATCTCACAGACATGAAAGCAGAAAACTACGCTTTTAAGGAATCTCAGGAGCAGGTGTATTGAAATCTGTATAATAATATTGCTTCATTTATGAAATTCGAGCAGTTTTTAGGCCCTGCTTCTGCTGAGTTCTCTCCTCTTTGAAATCTTTTCTCCTTCTTTCAATACCACAAAAGTTATTCCATGAAATTTTCCAAATCACTGATTATGTCACTTGGAACTTTGGTTTGATCATAGCTCATGATCTAATTGATGTTCTCTATCTGTCCATTCATTATTTTCTAATTACATGTTTCTTCATTATTTCCTAATACAGTGTTCTGAAAAGTGAAATTTAAGCCAAGTTGACAACAGACATTTTCACACTATGTCCTCCAGTGATGTGATAAGCCTATTGCATGGAATCCTTAACTCAGATGTCTACTACTGGTACCATCATCTTTAGTTGGGATATAGGAGTGGAGAATTTAGGTGTAAATCATGGCTTCTTAGGGTTGCCCATCAGTAGGCACTACAGACAGACACATTATTATTGTAAGGGGCCAAGTATGGCAGGTTCGCAGATTATCCTGTATGTACTTTATGAAATGAGGAGCTTGAAACTCTTGTTCTCTCACTGAACCAAATAAAAAGGCAAATATCATCTGCATTGGCTTTCTTTTAGAGAACTTACGGAGGCTTAAAAATAAATTTGCTAACACTTAAGCCGTTTGCTAAGACTTAAAGAAGAGCCTTGGTGTACTCTGCCTGTTCTCAGTATTGACTAGTTAAAGAAAGTTTGCTGTCTTGCAAATCAAGAATGAGCTGCTCTGACTGAAGTACAAAAGGAGTATTTGAAGTAGCAATTCTTAGCAAAAACAAAAACATTCACAACCACTACTGAAAAGTTACCTGAAGACTCAGAATTTGCCTTTATAAGATCTTTATTATGAAGCAGAAAATAAAGGATAGTTGAAAAAGAAGTTAACTTCAGAATTAAGACACACTGAGTAAAAAAAAAATTGCATTCTTTACATTTAAATAATAATTCATCAGATTATATAAGTTAATTTTATGCAAGTGAACTCAGCTAGGTGGAATAATTTTAAAAAAGTATTAATAATTAGAATCCTTCAGCCTGCACAACCAATTAGAGAAGGTCTATCCAGTTTGCTGACACAAGGCTCAAGTAAATGCAGGAGAAATATGCACCACAAACACTAGGGTTTTGGATTAAAGCCTGAATTCTGGCTATGGCAACTTCCATTCACTTCCCCTGTGTTTCCCACAACTCTTAGCCATTTTTTTTTCCTAAGCAGAATATGGGAGAATTTTTTGCAATAGCCCATTTGCTAAAAGAAAATATGTGCTGCTATAGATATTTGTGGGGCAAGGTAAATCTAGTTCTATGACCCAGGCAGGGAACAATAAGAATAGCAAAAAAAAAAGGATTTGAATCTTGAAAATGAGAAAGAGGAAAGAGAAATATTAAAGATAAGTTAGAAGTGTCCTGGGCGTGGTGTCCAGGTTCTCGGTGTCTTGAACAATTGAGTGAGACATGGAAAAATAGGAGTGAAAGAAAGAGCAAGCAATTTATTAGAAAAAAGTACACTCCAAAGAGATAGGAGCAGGCAGAATAAGTGGCTTAAGGACCCCCACTAGCAGGGTTATTCTGGTGGGGCCTTTTGATGGGCACCCTTGATTGACAGGAGATTATTATGTAACTATTTCTTAACTGCCTAGGCACCTTCCCAGAATTCAGTCTGTTATAATAATATTAATGAGTCCTGGGCATATGTATGACATTATAAGGATGGTACAACGAGGTAAGGTGAAATAAGGACATTGTAACTTTTTACTGCACAGGCACTGTTAACCAGTTCAGACTGGTGGGCACTTTTGTATCTTTTTGGCTCCTGCTTGTGGTTAATTGTATCTCCCCTCAACCTCCGCACCCCACCAACTGTGGTTAATTGTCTGGATATACTGGGAGGGTCTTGAGCAGAGAAAGAGAGGTTTATGGGCTGGTGTAGAGCATGTGAGAGCTCTAATTCCCACCTCTAGCTGCCTGCCTCAGAAAGGTTACAGGTGAGCAAGGAGAACAATGTTGCTGATGCTAGTAACAAAGCCCCAGTGTACACAGAGAAACAGAAGCAAGGCAAATTAAGTGTTTTCTAGTTTTCCATGCACATTTCATTTTAAAAAAATTATAAACAACAGTCTAGGTTCATCTAAAATGTCTGAAATTTAAATAGTAAAAAATGTTGTGAAAAGCATATTCAGAGTTTAAGAAGTTTAAGTTTCTATAACTAGAAATAATAATAAAAGCTTAGTAAGCATTTTGTACTGTATTAATACACTGTACCATGCACTGTATATTGACACCCTCCCCTCTCACTTCCTCCACATTACCTATTTGTCCTAATAAAGGAAAAAAGAATCATGTCTTTCACAACAGTTTCATGGAGTCTGTTAAATGGAAACTTTAAGGTTATTTTTCTGCCCATGTAATGTAAACTGTGTCTTGTTAATGTTAGAAAACAGGACATGTTAGAAAGAATGTAGAAAATGAAGGATGAGAAAAACAAGGATAAGGAAGAAATTTAAACTGCAAATAGTTTACCTGTTGGGAATGATGTATATTATTTATCTATTATTGCATGTGAATACAATGATTTACTTTATATTTTTGAAAAAATGTGTGAGGGTTGAAGATTCTCCTTGATCTGGATTCAAACTGCTTGTAAATCCTCACTCTGTTATATACTTACTGCAGTGAGCTATTTTGCCCTGTCAGTCCTCTTCATATTTAAATAAGATAATAAACAGAACACCTCATAGTATTTTAACAAGTTTGTGTAGATTGAATTTTTGGGCCCCCAAATTTATATGTTGAAACCTAACCTTCAATGTGGTGGTATTTGCAGGTGGGGCCTTTGCAAGGTGATGAAGGCCTGAGAGTGAAGCCCTCATGAATGAAATTAATGCCCATTAAGAGACCCTGGAGAGCTGTCTCACCCCTTCTGCCAGGTGAGCACAGAGCAAGAAGGATGGTTATTAACCAGGAAGCAGGTCTTTACTAAATGCTAAATCAGCAGGTGCCTTGATCTTAGATTTCCTAGGCTCCAGAACTGTGAAAATAAATTTCTGTTATTTGTATACCACCCAGTGTATAGTATTCTGTTACAGTAGCCCAAATGAACTAGCATGAGATTTAAAGGAGTAAAGCTTGTAAAGTGCTTAGAACCGTGTTTGGCACATAATGAGACCTAAGTGTTTGTTAAAGAAATATCTAAAATATAACTATTTAATGCAAATTGAAAACTTCATATATTAAAATTTAAAATATTTTCACATATAATAGCAAGTAATTACATATGTGTGCAATGTTTTTATCTATAAAATATACAAACATGTCTGTGTCAAGATAATGGCAGTTAAACAGATTAGAAAGCTTTGTTGATATTGATCATTTTTTGAAATCAATTATTCTATACTAAAATTCATACTGTATAAAGGGAAGTTAACTTTTATATATTTTTAATATGTGTTATTTGTTATAAGGTATTTGCATGTACTTTACAGTATGTGGCTTACAGGTCTTAATAAAATTTTGTGCTTTTATTTAAAGAGTACATAATACAATAAATACTCAGTTAAACTTGTATGCTTTTACTGTCATTAGTGATATTTATAACTGACCTAAATTTAATGTGAATCATTACTTTTCCTACAACTTGTACCTTAACTAAAAGTTAGTATAATGTTTTAATTACTTTTTATATGTATTTTGTTTGGATTTAATCAATTTTCAAATTATATATTTTTATGTAATTAGGGTTTTCACATACATTTTATGTGGGCATTTCCCTCGCTAGGAATCGAACCCAGGCCACAGAGGTGACAGCACCGAAGCCTTAGCCACTACACCACCAGGGAACTCCTCCACATACATTTTAATCATACTAATCATGCATACATTTTTATAATTATGTAAACTTGTAATAATCTGTGAACTCCATATTCCAACATTCTCTTATATATTTCTCATTAAAATGTATAATAAACAATTATTAGGAATAAAAATGCCTTTGCTGTATATTCATAAATTGAAAGCACATATAAGAAAAACATATAAAGAATATATAGCAGTGAAATGATCACCTATCTAAACATTTTAGATATTCACAAAAAGAGCATTATTTTCTACAATAATAATTACATAATATTACTATAAAACTTCCAGAAATATTTTTAAATAAAGATCAAAAGAAGCTATTTCACATTTTTACTTATTTATAGGAAAGCTTCTTTTAAAATCTTAATGATAACTTACGCTATTATATGTATATATCCAACTTATAAAAATAACTGAAAATGCCTTTCTAGATATTTAAAATACATCCACTCACATTAATCAAATACAGTAGGCTCACCATTAACCCGAATTCAAGAAACTTGCACTCTCAAGCAATGGGCAAAAAATTGAAAAAATAATATTATTTTTTGTCAGCATGGATGTCATTTAACTGAAAGTCTACTGGAATAGAAAATAATGATTGTATTTGAATTAACAAATTGAGAATATTCTCATATAGTCTTTTTTCTTTTATTTTTCCCCCTTTTACTCTTTTCTTTCTCCTTTGCTTTTCTTACTCAGTTATGCATCTAACTGACAATTACGGGGCCTAATATAGATCTCAAACTTAATTAAACTATGTAAAATTAGAGTCACACTAAGCTTCAAATTGTCACTAAAAATTACTTTAGTCTTTCAAGTCACTTTATCTGTAAATATGACATATTTGTTGTGGAATGCTCCGTGCTTTTCCTAACATCTCCAGGAATGTAGCTTTTCTGTTCTTGGAGCTGCAGAACTCTTGATTCAAATGTCCATTATATGGTATTGCATATTTCTGCCAACCCTCATTAGATAGTGAGTTTTTAATTGGGGATAGAGACATAAATTATTTATCTTTATATTCCCAGCAGTTATTATAGCTTCTGCCACATTAAAACTGCTTGATAATTTTAGATTAATAAAAACACTAAACATGACAATTTAATGTCTGTACTGTCTTTTACACTGACTGATGTAAGTAATTGGCTATGAGTCCGTTCTAATATACAGAGAGAAAACCTAAATATTTGAACAGTAGTATCTAAATTATTTCAATAACTAAAATGCATTATCTGCATTATAATACTAAGTCAAAATCCTATATAGTCCCCAAACATGATAAAAGAATTCTATATAGAACTTGGCTTAAGAGTAATAATGAAGCTCTTGAGCCATTTTTCTGCTGCAGCCCACTCCTACCTCTTTGGAGTGTACTTTCTTTTCAATAAACTATCTCTTTGTTTCAAAAAATAAAAAAAGAGTAATAATGCTTCTTCTTAAGAGAATTGACATAGTGCTTTCAACATATTTTGTTTTAGAAGATATTATAAAAAATAGAAAACAAATATAAAACAGTCCAAATTTATAATACTTTTATAATATATACTTATCTTACTATCAGTGAGTAAATAACAACAAAATGAAGATAACTATAGTGTACCTTTCGCCAATAACATTCCCCAGTAAAATTATCATAGAAACACAAACTGTCAAAGATAACATTTTTAATTTCCTGTACAAAGTGTCCACACATGGGTAATTCCATAAATTATCTTTCACCTGTAGGCTAAAATGATAATGAAATGTTATAAGATAAAACACAAAATTATTGAGACACCTGAAAATATATTTCCTTCAGGAAGATTTTTGTTATGTAATTTATAAATCTTAAATAAAAAGATGACTTCACTAAATTCATCAACCTTATTTCATCAGTCCCATGATCTAAGCTGAAAGTGAGCTGTGATGTTAAAAAGATTTCCAACTTAACCATTTACTATGTGTGTAAACTGAAACAATATGTTAAAACTCTGTTTCATTTAAGCTCTCCTTATCTATAAAATGAAAATACAAATACTTGTAATGTTTATATGAGGAAACAATAAAATTGTATGAAACCAGCACAAAAACACTCCCTGGTATGTATCTGAGCCAGAATAGAGCTTAATAAAGAATATTTAAACTAAAAAGTAATTTTATGTTCAAATCATATTTTAATACAATTTTTAATCTCCATTATTGCATCATTTTTCATTTTAAAAGAATATGCTTATATGAGTTTATACTTGTTTGTTAAGAAATTCTTAATGATTTGGGCAATGTCTTCATTGAGAGAATCCCAAATTATTACTATTATTCACTTTATTGTCATCCTGTTTATACCTCAAACTTTCCAAATATTTCTATAATATGTATTTACTTTTAAAAATTTTTCTATCTAAAGTTCTCTAATATCACCTTTGAAATCCACTAGCCTTCTGAAGTTAGGTGTAGTGTCTTACAAATGATATCAAGCTTATACTGCAATAGTTTTGGGCTAGAACATTTTTATTCTTAAAATAGCTGCTTCTGTCATCTCCTCTTTTGGTCTCTGTAAAACAGGCTGGGGCAGACTTTTTCAGAGCAAGGGCTTCTCCAAGTGTCACAGTCCACTAGCTATTTATTTTATTATTCAGGCAGTCACCCCAAAATTGCTTGGAGGTCCACTGGTGAACAGTGATTGACATCTTGTCCAGCCCTGCTCTAAGAATTTTGAAATCATAGCCTTATGTCAAGCCTTAAATGTTTTCCTTGGGGAATTCCTTGATTTCAGGCTTTATAAAAGTTTATTTTATCTTACTTTAGACAAGAGGAAAGAAATCTACCCTTTATAATCCAAGAAAATATATATCGTGCAAATTGGTTGCATGAGTATTATGAAAATATGTAATAGATTACAATCATGTGCCTCCTAATGACATTTTGTTCAACGATGGACCACACGTATGACTGTAGTCCCATAGGATTATAATGGGGATGAAAAATTCCATGGCCTTGTGATGTCATCGCCATCATAACTTGTGTTTGTTGTGATGTCGATGTAAACAAACCTGTGCTGTCAGCCTTATAAAACTGTACCATATACAATTATGTACACTACATAGTTCTTTTTTATTATTAAATTTATTTAGGTGACATTGGTTAGTAAAATTTACATAGGATCCAGGTGGCCAATTCTATAATACACGTCTATGTGTTGCATTATGTGTTCACCACCCAGAGTCAGTTCTCTCTCCATCACCACGTATTTGAGTCCCTGTCCCTTTGTTCCCATCCCCCTTCCTACGTTACATTGTTCTTGATAAACAACTATGTTACTGTGTTATGTGTTTACTGTCACTTTTATAGGTATTTTGGAATATACCCTTTCTACTTATAAAAAGAAAAAAGTTTGCTGAAAACAGTATGCCGTGTTACCTCAGCAGCAGCCCTGTACGGCTATTTTTCACATCTCTCGATGGCATCACTTTCTGTCGTACTTGACTTAATGTCATGTGGGGGTTTTTGGTTTGCTTTTTGATTATTCATTGTTTTGCACAGTGACATGCTCTACAAGCTTCTAGCCTAGAGCAGTGAGCTAAGCCAGACAGCCTAGGTGTGTAGTAGGCTACACTATGTAGGCTTGTCTAAGTGCCCACTGCAATGGTACACAACCACGAAGCAGTCTAATGACTCACTTATCACAACTTATTCTCATTATTAAGAGGCACATGACTGTACATTGTCACTTATTTTTAAGAGAAAAAACACAAATTCAATTAGGTAGTCATTAGTGAACATCTGAGGGGATCATCTATTTGTCACCTCTTTGTCTAAACTTCCAATCGTTTCTTTTCAATCATTCATCTTTTGGCAAAGTTCAGTCTTTCTTTCCAATTACTGCCTTCCCAAATTGGGTCATTCTAAAACCCACCTTAAAGTCCCATCAAACACCATGACGTCTTGATTTTTTATTCTTCTTGTTCTCATTATTAATGATATTCCCCATTTAATGTCTAGTCCTAGCCATCAGGTTTGCACTGAGGTTCTGGAACTGCCTCATCTCCAGCATGTCTAATAGAAGTATCCCTTCTCATACTACAATTGTCTCTAAGAAAATATGAGGGCTGCCCAGAAATACTCCAGCCATCACCAATATAAAGAGAATAGTCACCTGGCTTGATACTTTTGGGTGAACTCTTGTATGTCTATTGGCTCTCAGAAAAGTAAGCCAATAATAGTTCCATTCTTTTCAAGAACTTGGTCATCTGAATCTGAAATTAGTATGCAAACTGTGTTTTGTCTTATGATAGTTTAATTTTTTATTTATTAAAAATTCCAAGCTTGATAGTATACATGCAAATCTTATACTTAAATAAATCAGTAAACAAAACATTCTTAATTACAATTTCAAGTTTTTTAATAAAAAATAAAACATTTCTTTTTATTTTGCATATACAACAAATTTGCATATACAACAAAGTTGTAAAATTGGGCTCATATCAGTAATTGATGAATTTTATAATTGTTGCTTTTAAGATACATTTTATGCTATCAGGCATGACACTTACTTTTTGAATTATCCATCAAAAACTGTATAATAAAAAATGTATAACCATATGGCGAAACCCAAACTAATCTTATGATTTGAATATTTAATATTTCTTCTCTGTTTTCATGTATAATAAATATGCATTATTTTATGCTATGATGTACCTCATTCATGAGAAGTTACTTGACACAAGTAATTCACTCTGCATAAGGAAGAATCAAAGCTTCTTTCATAATGATTAAATGTATTAATATGTGTTTTTCACAATCTTGCAATCACTTACTAAAAGCATCATCTAAGTGGACAGCCTTGTAATAATTCATGTGGCCTAATTTTTAGATCTGAGTGATGCGTTTTCTTATCGACTGAGAATATTTTAGTAAGGTCAATAATTCTATTTGAAATAATTTATATTTCAGTTTTGCTTGTTTGGATTTTATGTAAAATTTTGATCTCATATTTGAAACTTGAAATTTTTTTAGCTTTTTTTCTTTTTTTAATAAAGTGATTGATGTTAGCCTTTGCACAACTATCGAACTAGAAACCCTTTACTGTTTGACATGTTTTCCTCTATCTCATCTACCATAGCTATTCAGTTATTAAGTCTTTAATTTCTATCTAGTCACCTTATGTCCATCCTTCATTCCTGATTCATCTCCACTGGAACTGTTTACAATACAGATCCTCACATTCCCTCAATTGCTTGTTAATTGACCAAATTTCTTTCACTCCATTGTCATCTCTCACCAACAGTTATCTTTCTATAATTTAAATTTGATCACATATTCCTCCATCTGAAGTACATTTGATGATTATACATCATCAGATAAATAAATTAAATTTCTTTTTATGAAATTAAATAGTCCTAACAATCAGGTCTCATCAATTTTGCCTCTTAACCTTTTCTCCCCCCATCTAAATAACATCTTACTCCAACCAAATTAATACCTTAAAAATCTT
>PVJL010002229.1:0-35000 GCA_004026885.1 Lyroderma lyra | reverse complement strand
GATTAATAAGGTAAAAATGTACATTAGAGTTTTATAAATTGGCTTTCAGTCTGCACATGATATCCAGAATAGTATGATAGCAATAGAGATAGAGACAGAGAGAGATAGAGACAGAAAAAAGGAGGGAGGGAGGGAGGGAGGGAGGGAGGAGGGAGGGGAGAGGGAGGGAGGGAGGGGGGAGGGAAAGAAATGTAAGTGACAACTTGAGTGTAAGTGTGAAAGCTTTATAAAAGGTATACAACTGAAGTATAATTAACATGTTATTCGCATAACCATTTAAGGGTTGACCTTTAATAGTTTTTAGTACCCTTTTAGATTTATGCAACTACCGTCACAGTCACTTTTTGAACCTTTTCATCATTCTGAGAAAACAACCCTCTACCCATTAGCAGCGCTCCAAGTTTCCCCCCACTTCCTTAGTTCTAGGCAAGCACAAGTCTACTTTCTGTCGCTATAGATTTGATGTTGCAAACATTTCAAAAAAGTGGAATTATACAATATGTGTCTTGTTACTGGCTTTCTATTAGCACATTGTCAAGGTTTATTCGTGTTGTAACCTATATCACTACTTCATCCATTCTTATTGCTGAATAATAATTCACTTTATGTATATACAATTTAATGTGTGAGGCTATGTTTTTGTCTCTTTGGGTGTATATTTAGGAATACAATTCCTAGCTGCTCTATGTTTAATATATTGGTAAACTGCTAGACAATGTCCCCGGATGTCTGCATCATTTTATATTCCAACCAAAAATGTATGTGTCGACATTTCTTCACACTCTCAATAACTCTTTATATTCAATGCCTTTTTTTATTACAGCCATCTTAGTGGCTGTGAAGTAGTATCTCATTGTGATTTTCATTTCCCTAATAGTTAATCATCTTGAACATTTATTAACGTGCTTATTGGCCATTTTTTATATCTTTTTTGGTAAGATATCTTCAAATACATTGCCAAATTTTAAATTCAGCTATTTTACTATTACTGAGTTGTAGGAGTTCTTTATATATTCTGTATAAGCTCCATATCAGATGTATGATTTCCAAATATTTTTTCCCATTTCTAGGTTACATTTTACTACCACTTTCTTGACTGTAGTCTTTGAAACACAAAAATATTTAAAAATATTAAATTTTTATGATTTCCCATTTATCTGGTTACTTTGGTCACTTTTGCTTTTGGTGTGATATCTAAAGCATTACCTAATGAAAAGTCATGAAAATTTACTTCCATATTTTTTCTAAACAATATATATTATAGTTTTATATTTATAATTTATTTTGAGGTAAGTTTTGTGTAGGTGTAAGGTGGGAGTCCAGTATCTTTCGGATCCATATCAATATTTACTTGTTCCACACTATTTGTTGAAAAGACAATTCTTTTCCTATTGCATTATCCCAACACCTTTGTCAAAAATCAATAATGATTAATATATAGTTTATTTCTGGAACCTCTATTCCATTCCATTTTACTACATTTCTATTCTTATGCAAGCATCACACTCCGTAGATTACTGTAACATTGTAGTTAAATTTGAAATTGGGATGTGTAAGTCTTTCAAATTTGTTCTAGGTCCCTAATATTTTCATATGAATTTTGGGATCAGCTGTCAATTTCTGCATTGATAAGAAATGCATGGAATCTGTAGATCCCTTTGGAAAGTATTATCCTCTTAACATTAAGTATTCTGATCCCTGCATGTGTGATGTTTTTCATTTAATAATCTTCTCTAAATTTTTTCAAGTGTACTATAGTTTCAGCATACAGGTGTTACACTTACTTTGCTGCATTTTATTTATTTTTTAATATTTTACTCTTTTGATGCTCTTATAAATCCAATTGGTTTTAATTTTATTTCTGAATTTACCTTGCTAGTATATAGAAATACCATTTTAAAATTTTTGATCTTATATATTGAAAACTTGATGAACATTTTTTTGATGAACTTTTTTACTAGTTCTAAAAACTTTAGTGGATTCATTTAATTTTTTATACATAAGATTATAATACTTGAAAACAGATTATTTTACTCCTTTCTTATTTGAATCCTTTTCTTCCCCTTGAGCAAGTGCCTGAACTACATATTCCAGTACAACGCTCTGAGAAGTGGTAAAAGTGGACATGCTTCTTTTCTTCATCCTTTTGGGGAGAAAGTCATTCACCATAACGTACAGTGTTAGCTGCAGGTTGAGCAAATTCTCTTTAATTTTAGTAAGTGGTTTTTATCAGAAAGGGATTTGCATTTTGTCAAATACTGGTCTTATACACTGAGTTGCAAACTTTTTTTTATTTTCTAATTTCTGGAAGACTTTGTATTCATAGACAATTGATATTAATTCTTCTTAAATGTTTGATCATATTCACCAGTGAAGCCATCTGGGCTAGGTTGTTCTTTAGAGGGTATTTAAATTACTAATTAAGTGTTTTTATTTTTATATGTGGTTTATTAAGATTTTTCATTTCTTCTTGAGTCAGTTATAGTTTGTGGCTTTAAAGGAATTTGTCCATTTCTCTGTTGTTTATTTTTTGTCATATAGTTGTTCATATTATTTCTTTATAATTCTTCTTTTAATTTCTGTAATATCCGTAGTACTGTTTCTTCTTCCATCCATAAATTTCATAATCTATTCTTCTCCCTTAATTTTGTTGGCAAACAAAGCTAGACTTTTGTCAAACTGGTTGATGTTTTTATATGTTGCAAATTATTTCACATCAGTATTTATTTGCCCATTCTTTTTTTTGAGGGGGAAGGGTAGTTCCCTGGCTGGGAATCGAACCCAGGCTGCAGCACTGAGAGTGCTGAAGCCTCGCCACTACACCACCAGGGAACTCCCTTGGTTGTTTTTAAAACACCAAAATTTGGTTTAGTTTATCTTTCTATTGTTTTTCCATTCCTTATTTTATTTAACTCCTCTCTGATTTTTATTATTTTTTCCCTTCAGTTTGCTTTATTTTTAATTTGTTCTTTTGTTACCAGTGTCTTAAGGTGGAAGAGTAATATGGTAATTTGAAACATTTTATATTATTTTATATAAATGTTTACATTTGTATTAAATGTATACATTTTCCTCTAGTCATTACTTCAACAATATTCTATAAAATTTGTATGTATTATATTTTAGTGTTCATAACTTCACCTGTTATTTATGTTTTATATTTTGCTTAATTTACACATATTTATAAATATCCCATTTAAAAATTTTACATATGCTCCAATTTACATATGGGTATATCAATAGCTATCTATCTGTATATCCACTAAGCTATATTCTATAAATCGACCCTGGATATCTACTGTAATGAGATCTCTTTTGGAGAGCCAAGAGGCCTGTGACATTTTTAGAGAGAACATGAGCAGAAAAACGTGAGCTTTCATAGAAATCTTCCAGTTACAAGAACACTTAGAATATGTAATGAGTCCCTACTGCTCAGTTACAGAACATGAAGACTCCAAGCCCCAGGCTGTCAGTACACTACGCTTACCTGTAAGGTAACTCAGAAAGAGAATTTGTGGAGTGACACTGATTTGCTTTATTAAAATAATTCTGATTTGAACATTTTCTAAGATTTTTTTTAAACAAAAGGGAGTTTTGAAAGATGATTGAGATCATTGATATAAAACAGTTTGCATTTACCAAACCAAAAGAATTATTTTATGCTTACAAATGACTGTTTGCATATTTGTAATAAAGAACTTAGATATTGATACATTAAAAAATAATGAATGGTGCTTGAAATTCACTTTCAAAAGTCCAGAACGTTTCATCTAAAATGCATTTGAAGAGACTTGAACAAAATGGTAATTGCCAACAAAATGGTAGTGGTGCCAATGAAATGGTAGTTGAGGGTCAACACTAGGAGGAATCATGTTTACACTTCCCTCACTCACAATATCTTTCCTTAATAAGAGATATGACAGTGGAAAAAAGTCAAAAAGAAACATTTTAAAAATGTGTAATTTTATAAAAATATTAATGCTGATGACTGTGGTGTTATTACCGGAAGGGCCCATAGCAGTTGCTGATAAAAAAAGGAAATAGGAGAAGGAAGAAGAGGAGGAGGAGAAGAAGAGAGAAGAGGAGGAGAAAAGGAAGAGTAGAAGGCATCATCAGGCATGGGCACAGACACATGAAGACACTAAGAATGTATAAAAATTTTTTGAAAGGATTGTAGCTAATGCAATTTTTTTTCTTTTTTAAAGGTCAATTTTAGTACTTTCCCATTTTTGGTGACCTCTAAATTATAAGTATCATCTTAAAGCTGAAATGGTTCCTGCTTTCATTCTTCCAAAGTGACTTACTTTGGTAGGACAGGGCAGCTGTTCTTCATTTGAATTCTTAACATGGAATAAGCAAAAGAGTAGGCACTGTTATTTTCACCTATTTCTTATTATGCGAATTAGTGGTAATGGCGTGTGTATTATTTAACCTTGGAGATTATTTTCTTTTCTGGAGAAATAAAAGTCTTGCTTGCTAAAGATTTTATTTTTTAAATTTTAGTTACTACAGCAATTTTAGATCTTCCTACACCTTTCAACTTAATTTAGTTTAAAATTGACACGAAATAATTTTTAAAAAAGATTTTAAAACTGATTACATGAAAAAGGTTGTTTTAAATTACACACCCTTTTAAGGTTCATGTAAAGATATTAGGGGCAACTGGATATTATTATTGTTGAAATGAATAACTTTTTATTTTCATATGTATTCACTATGTTTAACTTTTCTATTCTTTGATATCTATTCAATAGAGTTATTTAAGTATGTCAGCATCATATGAACATAGAAATATATATATATAATTTTTATTAAAACAAAGAAATACAGAACATAGTACTTTGTCAAATTATCTCACTCTATTAGCCTCCTACCTTTAAGATCATCATATGCAGTTTTTAGTTTATATGTGAGGTAGGTGTTCTTCTGTAAAAATATCCATCTATTGATATTACTGTTTGTCCACAATCCTCATTTAATGAGTAAGCAATCATGTATTAGAAACTCACAAAATTTCAAATCCTTACATATATACAAACATTTTAAAAGTAATACTATGAAGCAGTGCTTAATACTTTGTGAGTCATACCAGAAATATTTCTGTGTGATTTAGTTAATTATTATATGGAAGTGTGTATGTAAATGTATGTGGGGTTTTTCTGAGTGTTCAGAGATTTAAAAAAATTTTCACCGAAGAAATATGGGAAGAAGATGCAAAGTAGGAGTGAGACAGAAACCTAGAATTTTTAACTCGTAATGTAGCGTTTACTTAGTGTTTCAGTAGTGGCTTTCAGAAATATTTTAGCCATAAAACTATATTTTTAGAAGAACATTAACATGAAAGTCTAATAAATAAAAGTAGAGTTATTCCAGTTAAAATCAGAATAACTAATTATTCTACTTACTCTTTCCACATAGCCACAACACTTTGAGGTATTCGGAGAAATTTCAAAACATTTTATTGCATCAAGTTGACAATTTAAGTAGGATAGTTTTTCAATTTCTGTTTATTATAAATGCAATGTATTCAAAATTAATAATACTTATCACAATCAGTACACATGTATCAGGGGATTCAGCAATCACAAAATGTTTCAGCAGGAGATGACGGAAGTCAAACATCGGTTTAAAAGAATAAAAAATTATTACTTTCTTAACATAAAAAAAGAATTGAAAGTAGGTAGCTACTGATGTTAATTTAGTAGCTCAAGATTTCAATGCCTTCTTTAGCTATCACCATCATAAAATATCCTTGAGACTTCAAGTTCTGTAAACATCATTTAAGATAGAAGGAAATGCACTTTCTCAGAAATACCCTTTTCCTGAAAGCCCCTCAGCAAAATTCCACTTAAATTTGTCAATAAATTTTAACTGAGTAAATTTGAAATCTGATTTGTTTTATTAAATGACTCATGAATCAGGCACCATCTTACCTAGCAAGCAGAGAGAATATTCTATGGGGTTATTCAAAATGGGAGGTTTTTCTAGAATGGTGGATGGGACAAGATCATTGTTAGCAAAGAAAACTCAAATTTATTGGAGGAAAAATAAGAGGTCAAGTGACAATGGCTTCTCATTGATTGAGCTGTAAAATTTTAATCATTGATAGCTGGGCTTGGTGGTGGGCGAGATGAGAATACTCTTTGCTCATTCTGGGGTAGCAAAGTAGTGGCACTTCTTATGTGGCAGTACAAGGTACCTCTTCTTGTCGGGGTTTGTAATTGACCACTTCCTTTTAGGGGTAAATGAGTCCATATGGTAGGGCATGAGAGCTTTCTCTACAAATCTTTCTGACTCCAATTTTAGTTGAGATATTCTTTATTAATTTTGACATACCACACCACTCCTATATGTTTTATATGGTAACTGCTACCTGAAAATGGTGACTTTTGAAAACATCCATACTTAAATTTCTCATTCCTCCCAGTAGAGGTGAGGAGCAGATAGAACATTAAAATATGAGGTTTAATTATAATAACCATTCAACAGTGTCTTACAGAGTGGTATTCAAAACTGGAATAGAATTTATTAGATAATATAGACTTTTTCGCTTGAAAGTAATTAATTTTTTCTTCTAGTCATATAGTAGTCAGGATGTTATTGATGATTTTCATTTTTATGTTAATGTGTAATTACTAAGGTTTTTGAAAATAAACTTTAAAAGCTAAGAATGTTAACTATATATATACATACACACACATATACGTGTGTGTGTGTATGTGTGTGTGTGTACCTTAGTTTTTAGGAAATCCAGAATTTTATTCCTGAAAAATAAATATGACCTTTTTTATTCAGATTATTTCTATAGTCTAGCTACTTTTGGGAAATGTCCTTATACATTGTTTATAAATTCTCTACAGACAACTTTGTCATACCCTGAAGGTTCAAGTCATTACAAATCTATTTTTCTTTACAGTTATTTTCCCCTTAGGTTTTATGAAGCTTTCAAATCTGCTAAGTGATAATGTCTCATAAGTTGTGTGTATCTGAGACATACACACCAATCTCAACTATTGTGCTGAGGTAAATTGTTAATTCAACAGACAACTCCAGATATCACCCTAGCTGAGTATTTCCAAAGTTCCATTACCTCTTTAGCACAAGATGATCCATAATCCCATTTTTATTCCTTATTTGTGTAACCAATATGGATTACATGATGTGGCGATCACATACACTTTCACACAGAACACACCAATCATAGCTGAAACACAGCAAACTCTAAATAATAGTTTAGATAAAAATAATATCAATTTAATTGTTGTCAGACTAAAAAAAGTAATATTCTGAAATTTTCTCAGCTCTAGAAAAGGTTTAAAAGAGCCGGAAGGCCAGTGTGTGTCATCAGGCATGAGTGGCAGGGGTAGTATACCGAACAGCCATCTAGTGGTTGGTCTCAGTGTTGCATTACATCACAGAGAGTGACATGGTAGTTCAGCTGTACTACTCCTGCTGTTCTTAGTGGTTGCACAGAATGGACTAGTTGACACTGACCCATTGTTGAGAAGTCAAAAGTCAAATGTTACAACGATGCGTGTGTGTGTGTGTGTGTGTGTGTGCATGCGTGCGCTCACGTGTGTGTGTTAGGGGGTGTGAAACTGGTTTTTATAAAACTGAGTCATTTTAAATTAATGACATATAGTAAAGGAGTAGTGAACACTAAACTAGGCAGCTCTGAGAATTTCTTTAACAGAAAGTTCAAAGTTCTAATTCAGAAAATCAAAATTATACAATGTATCTATCATTCAAATTTTATTCCTTTCATTTGCATCACTGCATAAAGGTAAGTTTTGTGTACATCTGAACAAACGCAGGCTTAAACTTAAAATACTTAAATTTACACAGATTAATTAGAAACAATTACCAGTAATTGATTCATTGCAGAGTACTTGGCCTAGTGCTTTCATGTCTTTTGTAATTTCGTATAAATAAAGAAACATTTAAGAGAACTTTAGTGGCCTATAACTTGGTAGATTATATTGGCTAAGTGATTTGCCAAAAATCCTGGACTGCAAAAAAAAAAAAAAAGATACCTTCCTCTTTTTCTGACTTAATGTTGGTGGAATACCCACTAGGAATATAGAGGTCCCTCCTTATTTGCAGTTTTGCTTTCCCTGGTTTTAGTTACCTGTGGTCAACCATGATACAAATATATTAAATGGGAATTCTAGAAATAAACCTTTTGTAAGTTCTAAATTGTGTGCCATGCTGAGTAGCTTGATGAAATCTTGTGCCTGTTCTGCCCAGGACTGGAATCAGCCCATTGTCCAGCGTTTCAAGGCTGTACACGCTCCCTGCTCATTAGTCACTGAGTAGCCGTCTCACTTATCAATCGACTGTTATAGTATCCCAGTACTTGCATTCAAGTTTCCCTTATTTTACTTAATAAATGGCCCTAAAGCACAAGAAATTTTGATCCTGGTAATTTGGATATGCCAAAGAGAAGCCATAAAGTGCTTTCTGTATGTGAAAAGGTGGAAGTTCCTTACTCAATAAGGACAACAAAAATATTGTATGCTGAGGTTTCTAAGGTGAATGGTGAAAACAAATCTTCTATCTGTGAAATTGTCTAATTTACAAATTAAACTTTATTACAGGGATGTGTGTATAAGAAAAACTAATAGCATAAATAAGGGGTTCAGTACTATCCATGGTTTTAGGCATTTACTGGGGCTCTCAAAGTGTATCCTTTGTGGGTAAGGAGAAACCACTGCACACAGTGTAATGTGCGGTATTCAGTACAGTCCTCACAGCAATAGTGGGTATTGTGGAATTGCTATAATCACTTAATAAAGGAACAAATTAAGAGCCAGAGATTTTAAGGGACTTGCCAATGGCACACAGCTTGTAAGTAGCAGAACTGGGATTAGAGCCTGTGTTCATTATGTGCCAAAACCTGCAACTATTTTCATTAGATGCCAGAGAAGTAAGAATTAGAAGCCAAATGAGCATTGACCTTTTGCAAAATAAAATAACTAGAGAAACAAATAGGATGAAATGAGCATATTATGTGTCATCTCCTCTCCTGCAAGCACACACAGGAGCTTTAGCAATGTTACAAGACATTCTGTTTGGTAAAGGAACCAAAAGGTTCACCTGGAACAAAAAGACAGGATACAGCAGGCAAGTATAGGCAGCTTAGCTTCAAAAGCACAGCCTTCATATTAACCCATTTTCCATTTAGAAAATAAAAAGTGCAGCTCACTTCTGCATTCATTTAATTTTACATAAGCACAGTCTTGGAGGCTGCAGCAAATCTGACTGGTTTCAATGTGAAAAAAATATATATAAAAACTGTTCTTGGAGTTATTTCTAAATGAAACATGTCTAATGGTAATGTAACAGAAATACACATGATGATCAGTATTTAATAATATTTTTTCATGTGGTAAATGTCAAAGCATGGAACTTTGGGGGAAAGGTTAGGATTGTAATCCGCGAGTTGTCTCGGGGTGAACACTGCTGCTGCAAGCACCTCTGGTGAGTACTCAGGGCATACAAGAAATGGATTAAAGCATTTAGTACGATGAGTGCTTCTGCACCTCTCACTTTTTTAAGAATAGTATTAGTACCAAGTTGTTTGTGCAATGCTGTTAACATAAGTGCATGGTGGCAAGTTCACAAACTTAATTGTCAGATTTTGGGCACCATGACAGCTCTGATGGCCATTCCAGAGAAAGAGTTCCAAAATAGCTTTGAGGGTGGGCTAGGTGCTGGTGTCAGTGCACAGCTTCCCAGGGGGGTAGTTTGAAGGTGATGGTAGTGATATTCACCAATGACGTATGTAGCACTTTTTCTAGGATGAGTTCATAAAATTAATTGTCTGGCTTTGTATGTAAGTGTGAAACGTAAGTGATATTGTTTCTTTTGAGAATAACACATTTGTAATAGTAAAATTGAATCATGTAATCTGAGGAGTAGAAAATAATGTATCAATGGAAGTTAGGATTTGGAAAAGAGTTCTGAATATTTGAATAAAGGCATCTTTAATGTGCCAAAATCAATACAGCAGAACAGGTATACTGTTTTACAGATGATGATTGATATTTGCAAAAGAAAAGTGTGGTGGCTAATTATTTTTAGGTGTCCCATGGGGTGTACAAGTTGAGATATTCCCTTTGGGGGAAGGATAAGTTGCTGTATCTGGCCTCTTCTGCACCCAAGAAAGGCACAATACCTGGTGGGCCACTTTAGATTTTGGAAGCGATGTATTCCTCCATTGGGTGTGTTACTCTGGCCCACGTACCTAGTAATAAAAAATGCTGCTATTGTGAGTGAGACCTAGTCTTATTCAGTTCAGGTTGCTAACAAAATGCCATAAACTCAGTGGCTTATAAACAACAGTAATTAACCATCAGCACACTGTGGGGTAGGCTTTCAACATACAAATTAGGTGGCGTAGGGGATGATTAGGCCCAGAACAAGAAAAAGCTCTGTGACAGGTCCAGACTGCTGTGCAAGCTGCTCTGTCACTCAGGCCATATGATCCAGAAGATACAAGAGTGCTTGAAATTCAGTGGCAGAAAGGTGTTGTTTGTTACCTTTGAAAGACCCTGTAGATGAACTGCAACACAGGACTTTACACATTGCCTTCTCTCTCTCAGCCTGCCACCTATGGCTTCATGGAATGTTCTCTATGATCGGTTGACAGAGGAAGAGAAGACTTGGGCCTGGATTAGAGATGGTTCAGAGTCGACAACGGCAGCAATAGAGCTCCTCTCCAGGACTTCCCTGAAGAGCAGTGATGGAAGGTAATCTCCCCAGTGGGCAGAACTTTGAGGAATGCACCTGGTTGTGCACTTGGCGTGGAAGTAAAAATGGCCACGTGTGTAATTCTACAATGATCCCTGGACTATGGCCAATGGTTTGACTGGATGCTCAGGGATGTGGAAGAAACTTAGTTGGAAAATTGATTACAAAGAAATTGTGGAAGAGGTATGTGGATTGACCTCTCTGATTGTGCAGAACACATGAAGATACTTGTGTCCCAGGTGAATGGTCACCTCGCAGAGAAGGATTTTAATAATAAAGTGGACAGAATGACCTCTTCTGTGGATATTAGTCAGTTTGCTTTCCAAGCCACCTTTGTCATCACTCATTAAGCCCATGATGGCAGGAATGGATCTTAAGCATGAGTTCATAATATGGACTTCTACTCACCAAGGCCAACTTGGCTGTGGTCACTGCTGAGTGCCCAATCTGCCAGCAACAGAGAGTAGGCCTAACTCCCCACTATGGCAAATTCCTGGGGTTCTCAGCAGGTTCTGTAGCAGGTTGATGACATTGAATAATTTCCATTGTTAAAAGGGTCATGTTTTGTTCTTTGGAGTAGACGCTTACTTTGGATTCAAATTTCTCTTCCCTCTATAATTCTTCTGTCAAAATTATTGTCTGTAAACATAGAAAATGCCTTATGTACCCACCATCTTCATATTTCACACAGCATTGCTTCTAATCAATAAACCTCCTGCACAGCAAAATACACACAAAGGTATACTGGGCCCATGACCATGGAATTCACTGTCTTATCAAGTGCCCCCATCCTGAAGAAGCTGGCTTGATAGAACAGCTGAACTGTCTTGAAAAGTCAGTTACAATGCCTCGTAGGTGGCAGATTGTATATTCTCTGAATAAGCTTCTACTACACGGTGCTGTTTCTTTGATTGCCAGAATTCACAAGTCCAGAAATCAAGGGGCAGAAATAGCAGTGACATCACTCACTGTTACTTCTAGTGATCTACTAAGTTTTGCTTTCTGTGCCCATAACTTTATGGTCTGCTGGCTTAGGGATCTTAGTTCCACAGGAAAGAATGCTGTACTATGAGACACAACAATAATTCCATTGACTTTGAAGTTAAAACTGCCACACTGCCACTTTGGGCTTCTAATGTCTCTGAATCAATTACAGAGTTAACAGTGTTAGTATGAGTAATAGATCCTGACTACCATGAGAAAACTGGAAATTATTCCATAATGGAGGTGAAAAAGAGTATGTTTGAAATATAGGAGGTCCTTTAGATATGTCTGTTAGTATCACCATAGGCTGTTATTATAGTCAATGGAAAGAAACCTACAACAATCCAATCCAGGCAAAATAGTAATTTAATAGTTCAGACCCTTCAGAAATGCATGTGTGTATGTATGTGTATGTGTATGTGTATGTGTATGTGTATGTGTATACATACATACATACATGCATACATACACATATATACACATACCTATACATATAAATATATATTCATCTTTTTCTTTTCTTATTCTCTTATCATGTAACATAAAATGTATTAACTTTATAACATAGCTATTTAAGTATCATTAATTTTACATCATAGTGGTTAAGTTATAGGCTATCAAGGAGAGGAGTAAACATCACTGAAGAACTTTAGCTCCTCTTCTGGGCTAGAGGTTAGTGCATTTTTGTTATAAGGAAGATAATTATATAATATCATGTTAGGCAGAATTATTTCCTTGTTAATGTCTTTATTTGAAGATTAAGTATGGTTTAAGGAGATGCATATTATTGCCAAGTTGACAAAGAATAGATTTTTGATGGTTAATTGTATGTATTAACTTGACTGGTAATAGGGTGCCCAGATTAAACATTATTTCTGAGTGTGTCTGTTTTCAGATAGGATTAGCATTTGAATAAGTAAGCTAAGTAAAGCAGACTTTTCTTTCCAATGTGGGTGGGAAGCACCCACTCTATTGTAGGTATGAATAGAACACAGGCAGAGAAAGGAGGAATTTGCCCATTTTTGCTTCTTGCTTCATCACCTGAGGTGGGACATTTCATCTTATCTCTGACCCTTGGACTGGGATTTAGACCAACAGCTGTTCTGCTTCTCAGGCCTTTGGGTCTACAGCTTACAGAGAGCAGACCATAAGATTTAGCCTCTGTAGTCACAGAGCTAATTTCTTATGCTAAATATTTATGAACGAGGGCTGTGTGGAAAGTATCCAGCCATGTTTTTTGAAAAATAGAGGCATTTATGGCTGAAATTTTTCTGGACAGCCTTCCTATATATTCTACTGGAGATACATACATCTTCCACTGGTTATATTTCTCTGTAGAACTCTACCTAACATATGTTGCTCTTAAGGACTCCATATATGAATGAATCTCAGAGTGTTTTAAGTACATAACTATTGCCTGACTTAGTGCTTAACTAATAGTTCTTTGGCTCACCAACCACTCACTGCTAATACAGAATTATATTTAACCATATCTGGAATTAGTACTGGTTCTAGAAATTTTACTTCATAAATTTGGAAACTTGCAGTGCCCCTTGCTTTTATCAGGATTGAGGACAATATAGGATCTGAATTACTATATTGCACTGATATCTAAACTATTAATGTGAAGTTGACAGTTAAAGAATGGAAAGCATTTTTATAGTAAAATTGTGTAAGTCAATACAGGGAGGCTGGAATTAATTTAAACAATCTACTAGAATACTTCAATAAGATGGACTGAAAAACAGCAATATCATAGTCAATGAAAATGAACTTTTAAAATTGGATCAAAATTTAAGAAAATCTGGTATAAACATATAATGGAATATTTTGCAGCAATAAAAGGAAGTAAATCTTACCACATGCTATATATAACATGATAAACCTGGAGGATACTATCCTAAATAAAACAAGATATATACTGTATGATTCCACTCACATGAGGTATCTGAAGTAATAAAAATTATAAACAACAAAGCAGAAAGTGAAAAGATGCCAAGAGCTAAGCGAATTGTGAGGAATAATTAGTGTTTAATTAATATGGAGTTTCAACTTTGCAGGATGAAATATTTCTAGAGATCTGTTGCATGGTATTGTGAATATACTGCGAATTATTCATCTGTACACTTAAAAATGTTTAAGATGGTAAATTTAGTGTATGTGTTTGTTATCAAAAATAAAAATAAAATTTGAGGCAGAAAAATGTTTGACAAAATAATACTCTTTAAATCATTGAAGTTTATACAATCAATATCGTCTTGTTGGAACACAGCGCAGATTGGGAGAAAATGGCACAATTTCATTTTTTTAAATGATTGAAGAAGTTAATTAATTAATGAAAATTAGGTTAACATTAAAGTCTCATTACAAAAGCTATTATTTAACATTTCCCATCACTATTGGTAAAAATAAGCCAAATGATCTAACGAGATTAGAATTTTGTTTCATTATACAAAACCCTTAAAAATAGCAAACTCTTCTCTCTAAAAAAACCACCTGACTTATATTTCTAATAGTTGCATCCAATAAAATGTGATGCCTAATGTACTACGTTGGTGAAAAATTTGCAACTAATGTAAATCAATGAACTCATTTTTATTAAACTAAGTATATATGTGTCATATGATTAAGCAATGCCATTTCTGAGACAGTAGCAAATAAATGGTCTATGTAGTAAATATAGAATTAAAACAAACAAAAAATAGATCACACAAATGATACTTTATAAAAATATTTGTTAATCATGCTAAACATCAATTATATTAAATATATCTTATGAAATATAGATTGACTTTCAACATCACTCAGCCTGTCATTATTTGCTTTACTCCATAAATATTATATAAGACCTGCATTTTTATTTCATCAATTCACTCCTCTATTCAATTACCATACATCATCTAGACTTTCAGTAAAAGTGTAGATAATATTACCAGTGATACGATTGGGGCAAAAATTTTTTCAAGATTCCAATCATTATCATCCTGTTTTTCAAGAACAAGGCATACTATATCTTAACAATCAATCATTAACCAATTCAGAAACAGCCTGCAAAATTACATATTAAATAGTTTAAAACACTGTTCAAAAGGCATACACACCCCTATGTTTACTGTGCATTATTTACAATAGCCAAGAGATATAGAGGCAACCTAAGTGTCCATTGGTAGACAAATGGATAAAGATGTGGCACATACATACAATGGAATATTACTCATCCGTGAAAAGTAATCTTGCCATTTCTAGGCCCATGCAACAACATAAATTGGCCTGGAGAGAATTTTCTTAAGTAAAAGAAGTCAGACAGAGAAAGACAAATACCATATGATTTTGCATGTATGTGGAATCAAAAACCAAACTAAATGACCAAACCAAACAAAAACATGCCCATAGATACAAAGAATAATTGATGGTTACCAGCTGGAAAGGGAGTTCGGGGATAAGAGAAAAAGGTATGAGAACTTAAGAATTATAAATTTCCAGTTAAAAATAAATAGTCATAGGGATATAAAGTGCAGCATAGAAAATATAGTTAATAATATTTTAATAACAATGTATGGTGTCAGATGGATATTAGACTTACTGGGGTGAACATGTCATAAGGTATATAAATGTCTAGTCTCTATGTTGTACACCTGAAACAAAATATAATATTGTATGTCAACTGTAATTAATGATAGATAAATAAAATTCAATATATTATAAAGAAATGAAAATCATTTTATATCACAAGAATTGATATAATAGTCCATGATATAATGTACCATGCTTATAGTTTCCTAGGACTCCATTAAAAAGTACCACAAACTTGGTGGCTTAAAACAACAGAAATTTATTGCCTCATAGTTCTGGACACTAGAGTTCTAAATTAAGGTATCAGCAGGGCCATGCTCTCTCTAAAGGCTCTAGAGAGACTGCTTGATTGCCTCTTCTAGTGTCTAGTGCTTGCGAGAAGTTCTTGCCTTTGCTTAGCTTGCAAATGCATCACTTGAGTCACATGGCTATCTTCTCCCTGTGTGTCCTCACACTGTCTTACTTCTGTGTGCATCTTTGGTCAAATTCCTCCTTTTGATAATAACACCACTTCAATTGAATTATGGTCTACCCTAATGACCTCATTTTAACTCGATTACCTTTATAAATACCCTATATCCAAACGCTGTCACATTCTGAGGAATAGATTAAAATTGAAATATCTCATTTTGGGGGGACACATATCAGTTTATAGCAATGGTCTATAACTTAAGCATTACAATTCAAGGGTGTTGGATCATAACCTCCTGGCAGGGTGTTTCTGTGTTATAATCTGAAACCAGCCCCATATACACAGGGCAGGTAAAAACCAAATCAAAAGAAAGACCACTCCAGCTCGGTAGGTGGCAGGTTTAATAAACAAAAAAGCTTACTTAGGAAGCTTGTCTTGGGCAATCATAAGATTAAGTACTTTTTGTACTCACCCTCCAGAATCTTAAAAGCTTACCTACAAGCCTCAGCTAAGGTCAGTCATGTGCACAGGAGGCCTACAGGGTTTATCACGTGTCCAGTCCAGCTGATATCACCACCATATTACCATCTCCAGGCTATCTTCTGGGACAACTTCTAGAAGAGGGAAGTTGAGAGGTGGGCACATCCCAAGCAGAGGGGAGGGATTGGGGAGCCTCCCACCGCCTGTATCCAGCTGATGGGTCAAACTGGCAGTCATGTCTTCTTGATAACCTACCCTAATAAAAGGTTTTCAATATTAAAATTGTTTTAAAAGTTTTTAATAGCATGTTAAAATGGCTTTATTGGAGAAACTCCTTGAATGCAGATGGAACCACTAACTTGTACAAAATACAATGAAATCATTTATATACTACTATATGTCTTCTGAAATGAAGAAGTTTTTTTGAATGAACAAATTTTTTAAAATTGAGTCTATCAGAGAAAAAGAAAAAATCTAAATTGAGTCTATCAGAGAAATCCTAAATTGAGTTTATCAGAGAAAAAGGAAAAAAAAATTATCAATCATTAAATATAGTTTAGTAACTAATTGTCGATTAAATAGCTCTACCCACAATTCCAAAATGTGATTTTATTTAGAAATAATCTTTGCAGATGTTATAAGGTAAGAATTCTGATGAGATCATACTGGAATAAGACAGGCCTAAATTCAATGAAAGGGTCCTTACAGGAGATGAAAAGAACACAGACACAAAGAAGGCTATGGGACACTGAGGCAGAGATTGGAGTTATGATGCCACAATCCAAGGGACACCAGAAGTCACCAGAAGCTGTAAGAGACAAAGTGACCCTGCTAACACCTTGATGTTGAACTTTTGTCTTCTAAAGTTGTGAGAGAATAATATTCTGCTGTCTTAAACCACTAAGTTTATAGGAATTTGTTATGATTGCCAAGCAAAGTACCTCTTTATGAAAGGTAGAGAGAATGTAAAATGTAATGTCCTGCCTTTACATTAAAGGGGAGGTTCCAGGAAAGCTCAGATGACTGGGTTCTTAGAATTACAAATTTTTCTGGTACAGCAGGCCCCTAAATCTATATAGTGTTTATTTCCTACTGTGTGGCACATGTATATCTTGTAGGATATCTAGGACACTTGCCATTTTCTTTTAAAATTGTCCAATTAGCATGATGGTATCACTATAGTGTACCAACATAATTTTTTCTGGAATGTCCAGAAGATCAAAGTCCCTGCAGACTACATTGTACTGTATAACTAACTTGGCCTTGGAAATGGGTCAATTTGTTTTACTGAGCGTCTCTCTTCACAATTGCAATGACTTCTGATGATCTCTACCAATAGAAATTGAGAAGAATACATTCATCAGATCAGTAGCACTGTAACAAATGCCAAAGCAGTGTTGATCTGTCCTTGTATATATGCAGCATGTGGCATAACAACCATTAGGATGAGAACTATCCCTTATTACATTTACAGTGATCCATCATTGCCTACCATGCTCCATGGTTTAAGCAATGGGCTAGAGAGAGGAGGAAATGGGGGTAGGGTAGAAACTACCACTTAGACATTTTTTAAGTCTCCATGTGGTGCATTACTCTCAAAATGATATATTACTTCTGATTTACTATTTTGGTTGAAAAAGTGGGCAGTTTTGAGAGTTCCTCTTCCTCTTCCTTAGCACAATAGTTTCTTATTTATGAGTTCTCTCATTTCTGTTTACTGCCCGCACCAATTATGCACTGGGAGCTGCAGAAATGGTTAAATAGTGGGTCAGTGAATCCTGTGGGTCGGCTCCATTATCAGCTGAGATGAAACTCTATTTAACATCTAGGTTCTTTTTCCCTCCACTCAATAAAAAAAACAAAACTACAGTAAACTTTCAGGTTTTTTAATAAAATGTATGTACTAGAAATGTATGAATATGTTTATTTCTCAAAGTACAATTTGCCTGTTAATTAACTGCAGGTTGCCTTACCATATATTGAGAAAAACATGTTATACATACTCATGAAGTCATTATACAGTCCTTCCTCAAGTGGACTCATCTTCTCATTAATCAATGAACTGTCACCCTAAGCACTGACTCATATCTGAAAACCGGGTGAAGAATTTGAATTTTTTACTATATCAAAGTGTGTTAGCCTTCCAGTCTTCAGTTTTAGAATTATTCTGGTAACACAAGTCAAGTAATACACCTCTTTTAGCCATCTGTCCCCTTTATGATTTATTGCTAAGGCAGTTCTGGCATCTCTGTATTATTTCCCATGAGCCATCATCCAAAATGCAGGCTTTAAATAGACATCCCAACAGCCTATCAGAACCAGAATGATCAGGTCCATGCCAGGACATAAATTTCTGAATCCTATAGGAGTCAATAATCTCACTCTTATCCAGCCTTACATTCTATTTTCCCTCATACCTACCTTATATTCTGCATGTACCTCATACGTGGCTCCCAGCTCATGTATGTTCACTCAGGTTCTTCTTGGGACATAGTGGGCAGGTCTGACAAATTTCTGGGTACATATGCTATTTTCTTTCAGTAATGGAATTGCATTATATTTCAGGCTGTGCTATGATTTGACTTAGTTATTGGTCTAGAGACAATGAACAGAAGTAGAGGGGAATCTTGAGGAGGGCCAGCATCCATTTCTGAGCCTTTATAGGATTTCTAGAGCAAAAAAGATATGTATGATGGAGAGAGACTTCTCTCTTTCAATGTGGCAGGGGCTGCATCTGTCAGAACAGAGGCAAATTATGGGGTTTTGAATTTGAGGTTCATCATTCAAATATTCTCATCTCAAACAAGTGTCAGAGTCTTAACCTTTTCATGTCAGGGAGCAGAATTAACTTAAGACACCTGTAAATGCTTTCCATTTCATGTCCTTTGTAACTCCACTACCCTTACAATTAATTCTTGGGCCCAATTTTCAGCCTAGTTAACCCTGTAGGACATAATGTCTTTAAATACTGCTGTGGGAGTTTTTTGAGACATAGAGTATGATTTGAATTTTAACTTTTATAATCTCGATGTGTCCTTTGCTTTTAAAAGGCTTTCAAGCTATTAAAAATTATCTGAATTCATAACCTTATGATTATCATCACTCCCATTCATTTCAATACTCCATTATAATATGTGTGTATACTACAATAAACACCTGACTTTAAAACCAAATCACTTCCAGGTGAAATATTGCTAATTATGATATTACTACATTCCAATTGTTATTATCTCTCTAATTATCATTAGTAATATGTAAATATATATAAACCTTGATTAAACACTGGGGTATTGGGACAGATATAAAGGACACTATTGGTACAATTAGTCAAATTTAAGTAAACTCCTTATTTTAGTTACTATGATTGTACCAATGCTAAAATTTGTACTATGATAATGGTATTGTGATTATATAGGAGAATGCTCTTATCATAGGCAATACATGAAGACATATTTATGGGAGAAATGACATGACACTTCCAATTTCCTTTTAGATATTTAGCACAAAAATAATAAAAATATGTATAGACATAGATAAGGCAAACTACTAATAATTAGCAAATCTTTGTAATTAAAATAACTTAGAAAATAGACAAGATATGGGATGAGTACATCAAATAAACTATAAAAATGTTCTGAAAGTATTCAAAAGAGTAAGAGGTAACTCCTAAACTGAGAAATTGGAGGAAGTTTTAAGAAGACAGACACATTTGTAGTGGGTGTTGAAAATTGTTGAATTTTTGACAGGTAAGCGTGAGAAAAAAAAAAGAAAGAAATGCAATCCAGGCAGGATAATGATATGTGCCAAAAATAAAAAGATGATGCTCAGTGTTATTATTATTATTATTGCTATTAATAGTAATAGCTATACTTCATAACTACCATGTTTGAGACATTAAAAAATTCAAAGAAAATGAAGATAAATTGGCCCATACCTTAAAAGAATTATTAACAGCTTTATTAAGTTGCAATAAGTGGACACACATATATAATTTATAATCAGAGAAATAATTTAAACATCGTTTAGGTAGACTATGTAGATCTTAAAGAAATATCATATGCACACAGTTTATATATCAAGTCTATAAAGTTTGAAATAGGATTGAATACATCAATTAGTATTATCCCAACAAGACAAGAATTGTGTAACCACCAATGATATAAAATTGCTATCTCTAGTTTAAAGCAATAATTCTTAATCAAAATGTGCACATTCTATTAGTGATAGGATTCTGAAGTTCTTGAATCTTAATTTTGAGGACAAAATGTTAACCTGGTGTCTAAGGACAAAAAGCCTAGTGTATATGATTCTAGATTCTAGAGTTCAATATAGTTCAACTCTTTATTCTAGAGTTCAGAACTGCAACAGTTTTGCTGACTTTCTTCTTTAAGATACAATGATGGCACTAAATTCATGAAATTGTGTAAAGATTAAATGGAGTAAGACATAGTTCCAAGCATAGAGCAAATACCCAATAGGTATTACATCATATTTTATCAGCTAGCTATTGTTATTGATGATAAAAAGAGAAACAATGCCAAATTTAATGACAAAAAGTAATTATTAATAATTATAGCTCATGAGTGATAAAACTAGAACCTCTGTCATCTCAGCTAGGTTTGATTGATAGCATGTGAGTTCACCAGGGGTGATATGAGCAAATTGGCTCTGTCCCACACATCTTATCCTTCCCCTGAGACCTATGATATAAACAGAAGTGTCTTTTTATGGAAATAATATAATCACGGAAGAAAGAAGAAGTTTAATTGCACAGGTGTTTCTTAAGCCCTGCTTGAATCATGCTTGCTGGCATCCTATTGCCCAAAGCAGATCACATGGTGGAACCTACTGTCTAAGTTACATGATAAAGTTTATGAATACTAAGAGAGATCTCAATTTGAGGCCATTTTTGCAATATACTTAATAAAATAGAGACTTACCTTGAGATAGCAGAAAATTTTATAATAGATTTGATATTTTCAAGTATAATATTGAAATTCCTAACATAAGATTTTCAAGAGCAGCACTATATATGGTAACAAAAGTTAACTAGACTTAATTGTGATGATCATTGACAATATATACAAATATTGAATTAATATATTGTATAAGGGGGGGACCCAAAAATCTGGAATTTATTTATAAAAAATTGTGTATTTATCTTTACATGTTTAAACTTCATTCACCTTCGAAATACTCCTGTTTGATACAATACACCTGTTGAAATGATTTTTCCACTGCTCAAAATGGTTTTTGAACTCATCAATTTTATGACTTTTAGTATTTCTGTTTTTGCTTTCTTTTCACCTCTTCCACATGGCAAAATGTTTCCCTTTGAAGATTTGTTTCATCTGGAGAAACAAACAAACAAAAAAGTCACTTGGGACAAGATGTGGTAAATAGAGAGAATGGGGCATGACTGTAGGTTGACCAAAAACATTGTTTTAAATGCGAAAGAAAACAATGGTACTGTCTCATTTCAAAAGATATGTTTGGTCAGCCTAGATATGAGGACATTGCTGTTTTTTTGTTAAAAACTGTTGAACTTTTAGCGCAGTGTGGGCAGCTGTGTTGTCATGCTGCATGTTCTTTGTATGAATCGCTCATCATGAAATGGGCAAACACACTGAAAGAATCTTCAAACAAAGTTCACTGAGGCAGAAAGCAGCATCTCACAACAATGCCAGCTGGTACATTGGAGCAGATGGGTTCCTAGAACACTCACCTAGAAGGGTTGCCTATACTACAAGGGGCCTGCCCACCAGAAGATAATTTGGTTTTATTTGGGTCCCCCCTTGTACATCTGAAACTAATATAATGTTGTATGTAAATCATACCTCAATAAACAAAGAAACCAACAAATAAAATAGTGTTCTTGAAAGCCTCCCCCCAAAAATTTCTAAGAGAGTTGGGTATAATGATTCATAATCATGAAAAATGAGATACCAGTTTATTCTTACCTGTGTTTTCACACTTTCGCTCACACAGTATGAACTCTCAGAATTCTTTTGAAAAGTGTTCACTGGATACAAAATAATCTTCTAAATGCTTGATAAAACGCTCTCTTTAATGCACGTGTCTACCCCTTGAGTGTGGTGAGCATAGGGTCATTCTTCACCTCACTGAAGTTAGCATTTTGATGGTGGAATTATATTTGGCTCCTAAAGTTTCCAAAGAAAATTGTATTAGTCAACTTAGACTACCATAACAAAATACATAATGGACTAGGTGGCTAAAAACACAGGAATTTACTTTCTTACAGTTCTGGAATCTCAAATTCCATGATTAAGTGGTCAGAAAATTTCATTTCTGGTAAGGGTTCTCTTTACTGGCCTATAGACATCTGGCTGCCTTCTCAATATTTTCTCACGTGGCCCTTCTTTAGTGTATGCGTGTGGAGAAAGAAAAATAAAGAAAAATCTGACGTCTCTTCTATGAGGATATCAGTTCTATTAGATCAGGCCTCTAACTTTATGTCCTCATTTACACTGAATTACTTCTTCATAGGTCATATCTCTAAATATAGCCACACTGGAGGTTAGGTCTTTAATATATGAGTGTTAGGAAATACAGACATTAAGTTCATAACAAAAATAAAATGGAAACTATAAAAATTGAGAAAATCATTCATTAAATTTGAAAGATAATAAAGTTCTAAATATTTCTCAGAAATATAAAAACAGATCTACAACAGAGTCAATAAATCTAATCTGGCTGTCAGAAGTTTTTTATGGCTTGCATAAAAAAATTTCAAGATGTGTTTTTATGTTTTCTTTTCTTTTAATTCAAAATTAAAAGAAGAATAACTTTTTGTGACATGTGAAAATTCTAAGAAATTTAAATTTGAGTGTTCATAAATAAAGTGTATTCATTTGTTCATGTGTTGTCTATGACTGTTTGGGCAGTACAGCAGGGGTGAGTAGTTTCATTAGATATTATATATGGTGTTCTAATCACTTCACACTGCTGCTCACTACAAATTATAGACAGAGTTGTAAATAAACAACCTGAAGTGTCATGAGTAGCACCATGCCATGGAATTTTATTATTTTGTACCTGTGTACGTCCACCATATCAAAACAAAGAAAAAAGAAAACTTAACTTAGAATGTCACTTTTTAAAGGTACAATAGAGTACATTGTTTTCTTATCAAATTTGATGGCATTAGATTCCTGAAGGATTAGAATAATAAATATAACATAGGTAGGTACTGTTAAACACTCCCCCATTATTTCTTTTTTCTGTGAAGAAACAGGCCCAAACAGCACTGTGTTTATTATACAATGATGGCACACCTATGCTAAAAGTCAATATTACCAGACTAAGCATTCACTATAACGTTACCAATAGAAAAGACATGGTCGGATAAATAAAAAAATTTTAATAGCACAACAATGCATAAACTTTTCACAACCAAAAAAAAAAAAAAAAAGGAAGGAAGGAAGAGGAACGGAGAAGAAGAGAGAGGGAGGGCGAAAGAAGAAGGGGGGAGGGAGTAGAGGATTGAGAGACAGAGAGAAGAGGAAGAAGAGGAGGAGGAGGAAAAACCACAGGAAAGTAAAAGGAAGCTGCAAATGTTTAGAAGTGTCCCTCATGATTAAATTGAGCCAGCCCTAACACACCATGGCTAATCCCATTAAAAGCTATCAGTAGCAGAATGTTGAGTTGTAAATTCATTGAACTGGTAGAATGGGTTTATAGCTAATTAGTGTCTCTTTTCAAGTCTGACTAAAAGCACCTATTTATTTTAGAATATGAAAAGCAAAAATTAAAATATTACCAAAGATTTCCTCCTTAAAAAAGACTAGCTAACTGCAAATAAATCTTCAAATACTAAGTATCTGAGTTCTATGGTATAAATCACTATATCATATATACAAATGAAGTGTTTGTAATTTCCGTTATATTATATATATTGTACCTATAAGATTTAAAAAATATAATGTATTATATTTAAACATACTTAATTCCCAGAAATTATTTTAGCATGAATTTTCAAAAGTGGGTGTGTTTCTAATCTCATAGTTTTGTTTGGACAGAGGGTTTAGCATACTTTCTACATACATTCAAATGTGTTTTTGGGATTGAGGTTCTCTTGAATCACTAAGTGTGCTGTTTACATGAGAAAGACTTGGTATTGATGCCCCCCAAAATTGTTGTTTTCAGTAACTAACGACAAGTACTGTCACATGAAATTCCTAGGAAGTTTGTTTGAATGATGAGAAATAAAGTACAAGAGTAAAGGCAGGCACTAATTTTGGTAGGCTGAGTTTATTATCATAAATCTAGATAGGAAGACAAGGGCAAATTAATGTAATCATTAGCTTGAGGGCCTGAGTCAGCACCTACCCCTTTAGGTAGACTATTTAGGCTGGGGTGATAGATGATTGCAATCATAGAACATAAGGTGTAAAGATTCTGAGTCTATTACTCTGAGAGTTTCTAATGAAGATAATAGTTAATCTTAGATGGTTAGAAAGCAATTAAAATTAGATAAATGCTCCCTTAAAGGTAAACGTTTGTTTTATATGGGTGACAAGGTCACAGAAAAAAATGCTTGACAGAGCAGGTTGGCTACAAGGAAAACCCAAGAAGCTTCCCTTAAAACTGAAATTGAGGATTTTTTTTCTTTATTCTCCTGATACTTAAAAACATTCTGTTCCCAAAGTTTTATGTATTTATTATTTGAATGTCCTACAAGTCTTCTATCTCCTTGACCTAATTTGAAACTTTGTGAGTTCAATTTTGTTAATATTGGAGTCCCAGACTTTAGCATAGTGCTTAACACAAAATCATATTTAATATACTCAATTCATTCAATCTTTCAATGAAGATTTGATGACCTATTATGTTCCAGGTGATGTTACATAATGTAAACAATACAGTGAACGAAGGAGAAAAGATACATGCCTGTATTCCAGTGTAAGAAAATAGATAATATTTAATAAACAATGTCTTGTCATCTTGTAGTAAATTCTAGAAGGGTGATATGATGAAGAATGATGTCAGGTGGGCTGAAAGACTTGACTTGATGTTAAAAATGTACTCTTTAAGTTGATTTCTAAAAAATTAAAATAATCTATACCAGGTAGACAGGTATTTTTACAGCCCCCCCTTATTTATTCACTGAGGAAACAGGCCCAAAAGCCCAATGGTAATGTTCTAAATAAGTTTCCGTTCTGAAGTCTTCTGAAAGAGTTTAACAGTTTTAATTTAGCCCTATCAATACATATATTGGCATGAATTTTTTAAAGCAGAATTTTAAAAACTGGAATTGAATTTGTAAAAGGAGATAAAAATATTTATGAAATGAAAAATTACTTGCCCCCTTGTATAATAAAAGTTTTGATCTAACAAATGATATTTTCATTTTATCTACTACAGAGTATATTTTCTCTTTACTATAGGTATACTCAAGGATACTATTAAACCTAGGAGAATATATAGATTTGCTATTGCCAAAACCTTAAAAAATTTGGGGGACCCTTACTATAAAAAGTGATCCAAAATTACAAATATAAGATTACTAGATGTCCTCCAAGGGTCTTAAAAATTTATTTTGAATTAGTGGCACCAAAGGATGGATTCTATTTGTTTTGTGAGGACTAACTATGGTTTTCAGATTTAGCAAATAAAACACATAATGAATAGTTGAATTTAAAATTTAGGTAAGGAAAGAATACATTTTTTAGTACTTTTTATATTGCATGAAACACTTAAGAAAAAGTGTTCATCTGAAATTCATTTTAACTGGGTGTCTGGTATTTTAGCTGTCAACCTTATAGTGAGCTGGTAAATCTACTTTTTAAGAGGGGTCTTCACAGAGAAACAACACCTAAACCAGGTTAGTGGGAATAAAAGACATTAGAAAAAAAAATAACTTTGTTTTAAGAGATCATTCTCCATGGGTCGCTCACCTTTCTGTAAATCTATGCATTAACAGTTAGTATCCTCCAGATTCTTTTTTCAAAGATATTTATATAAGCAAATAGCCTTGAAAGAAAGATGTTTCTCTCTCTGGAGCTGATTAGCTTCCAATCCAAGGTAATAAAGATAATGTCTTTTTCCGGAGGGAGACAATGAATAGGCTTTAATAGCATTCCCTTAGGCCATATTAGTGCTTCCTCTTCTACAACACACTCTTACTCAGTAACAACTAATGCAAGTAGGATACTGAACAGATTCTGTTTGCAATACACAGACGATACAAAACTCTTCCTAAGCTCAACACTTTACATTTTTTCTTTATACCTTAATTTATACACTAATAAAAACAAATGGCATAATACACAAATACACACACACACACACACACACACACACACACACACACTACTAAGAATCATTTTGGCTCTCTTGCTGTTGTTGCCACTTCCTTTTACTTAAAATTTTTAGAATAATAAAATGCCCACATCTCCCAGCAACAAAAATTCAGAGGCCTCACCTCAAGAACTGAAGGCTTTGGCACCTAGTTTGGGTTATTCTGGGTTGCTTTGTGAGTTTAAGTCCTGTTTCCCTTATTAGGCAATAGCCCAAGGTCAGATACGTATTATAAATTCTTGAAGTCCCATCCTAGCACTATAAATTACATTTGATAGATGTTGTTTAAGTATTTGGATGTACTCTTTTCCTTTACTGTACTGTTTGTAAATTTGCTACAAAGTTAAGTCTTGTTTTATACCTCCCAAACTGACTTGTCTCAAGCACCACAACATAGGAATATACATGGGAGGAGAATCAATCATTCTCTTAGAAACTTTTTTGAATCAGTTTTTGAATTCCTGAAACTCTTCATATCCAGGCAACTGTCAGCACACACCTTCTAAATTAAGGCTGATGCTCTTCGAAGAGATTCCAAAGAGCCTTCCCGTACTGCTCTTCTTTCAGTTTCTCACAGTACAAAGGCACTCAAGCCTTGAAGAGAATAATAGTAAATGTCGTCTTCTGAGACACTCACCTTTACTGGAGTAGATTTTAAATGTTCTTAGACCTCTAAAAGTAGGCTGTCCAGATGTTCCATTTTAAATGGGACAGAAAACAACAGTACTGTCCCACTTCAAGCAATACATAAGAGATCAGACAATTAATTTTGCAAACTCATCCTAGAAAATGTGATAATACCTCATTGCTGAGTATCATTAGGGTCTGGTTAGGGTATCTAAAAGGTAAATTGCTCAAAGACCAAGTTTCTCTGTCTCTGTCTCTCTCTCCTTCTTCCATTTGTTTACCAATCCCTTTTTCTTACATGATCTGTTAACTTTTAACTCTAAAGCAGGCACGTCCAACCTGTGGCCCACATAAAACATGATTTTTTTTGCAATCATTTTTTCAGTTCATCAGTTATCCTTAATGCTGGTGTAATTTATATGTGGCCCAAGACAATTCTTCCAATGTGGCCCAGAAAAGCCAAAAGTTTGGACAATTCTGCTCTAAAAGAAAGATGCCCTCATGCACACTGAATAAATCAGCATCAGAGAGCACAGCTACCTTATTGTGCCCGCTAGGCCCAGTGTTTTCACTCTACCAAGATTCCATGAGTTTTATTACTCTGTCAATGAGCTTATCGCTGAAGTTTAAGGTTGTAAATTGGTCTGTCACTATTATTATTGTTTCTGTCATCAGTGGATGCTGTCCTTTCTAAAGCAAGTATTGTCGCAATTTGATGGTCAGCCACTGATTCCTGCCATGGAAAATTACAAAGACACTATTAATATTTACTTCAGCTGTTTCTAACTAGCCCTTGAGCCTGTCTCTGATTTAATGATTTGCCATTCAGCAAACTGATCTTTCAAAGTCACAATATTTTACAATACTATCAATTGTAGTAAACTAAGTAGAGTAGTTATGAATCGTGAATTTATTTTTTTCTATAATCTTCATAGTGCACACTTTCAACTGAGCCCAATCCAAATCTAGTTCTCAGCAGTTTTTCTATGGTGTATTCAGCTTTTTAACTTAGTTTCAATCGTTAAAAAATCAAGAAAAGGGTGAGATGTTTGACTATAGTAAATTAAAAGCAAAGCTAAACTCTGGCCATAGAAGAAATCAATTTGATACCTGCAACTCTATACTGTCTTCAACACTGTAGTATAATTGGCTTTTTGTATCATCTAAAGATACATTCTGCAGCATCATTACCCAAGGATTTATGCATTGTATTGTAAAACCCAAACATTGAGCAGGAATGCCCTGGGGACCATCTTCCACCATGTCAAAATATTTAAATAAATAGGTAACTGAGTGAGTGAGTAAACAAATAAGTACATCATGCATGAGTGCAACTCTGGTTGTACATGAACAGGGAATATTCATTAACTCATAGAGTTGAGGTAAAAAATAAAATACCAGAAACTTATAAACAAACTTAATGTAGAGTGGAATTTGCTAAAGGCCAATATTCCTCATGCTTAGCAAAGACAGACCTAGTATAATTCTTAAAAAAAAAAAAATCTGTAAACAAAACAATACATTTTTCTCATTAGTTAAACTTTCAAATAAAAACAATAATGTATGATTTCTAAAAAAGTGGTTATATGGGGCTTTAGTTTTGCCTCATGCTGATCCATATTAGAATTTATTCTTTAATTTTAAGTTACACATCTTCCTTCAGAATTTTACAACCATGATACATAAAAACAGAGTGGCACATATTGCCTCTGGCGTAATCATTCACTTGTGGCTCTCTTTTTTCTTTTTTGTAATAAAACTCATGGACTCTTTATTTTTAAAACCAAGTGTCAACTATATTTTTTAAATTTTTATTGCTAGCTTCTGATAAAATAAAAAAATTTAAAAACTGAGATACCAATTAAATACAACTAAAAACATAAAAATAAAGTGAATCACACAAATATTTTGGTTGACCAGTGCATATAAAAGTTATGCTTACCTTGTACTGTAGTCTTTTAAGTGTGCAACAGCACTGTGTCTAAAAGAACCATGCAAATACTTTAATTAAAAATACTTTATTGCTAAATAATGCTAACCATCATCTGATCCTTCTGCAAAATCTGATCTTTTGGCTAAAGGAGGGTCTTGCCTCCATGCTGATGGCTTTTGACTGATCTGGATGGTGGATGCTGAATGCTGAGGGAGCTGTGACTATAAAGGTTGTCACATTGATTAAATTTTCATTTCATGAATAATTTCTCTGTAGCATGTGATGCTGTTCGATAGCATTTTACCCACAGTAGAATTTATTTGAAAATTGGAGTTAATCCTCTCAAATTCCACCCCTGCTTTATCAATTAAGTTTATGTAATATTTTAAATTGTTATAATTTTAACAATCTTTATATCTTTACCAGGAGTAGGTTCTATCTCAAGAAACCATTTCCTTTGCTTACGTATTAGAAGCAACTCCTCATGCTAAGTTTGCTCATTTATAATTGCACAATTCAGTCACATCTTCAGGCTCCACTTCTAATTCTAGTTCTCTTGCTATTTCTACAATATATGCAGTTATTTATTCCACTGAAGTCTTGAACCTGTCTAAGTCATCCATAATGGTCAGAATCAACCTGGTCTAAACTCCTGTTAATGTTGATAGTTTTACCTCTTCCTATGAATCACAAATGTTCTTCATAGCATTTAGAACGGTGGAGTCCCTTTCAGGGTTTCAATTTACTTTGCCCAGATCCATCAGAGAAACCACAATCTATGGCAGCCATAGTCTTACAAATGTATTTCTTAGTTAATAAGACTTAGAAGTCAAAATTACTCCTTGATCCATAGGTTACAGAATGGATACTGTGTTCGCAGACATGAAAACAACATGGATGTCATTAGGCACCTCCATTAGAGTGCTTAGGTAACGAGGTGCATTGTCAAATGACAATAATATTTTAGAAACAATTTTTTTTTTCTGAGCAGTAGGTCTCATTAATGGGCTTAAAATATTCAGGAAACACTGTTGTAAACAGACGTGATGTCATCCAGGCTTTCTTGTACAGGCAGAGAAGATTCCGCAAAATTCTTAAGGGCCCTACAATTTTTGGAATGGTAAATGCGCATTGGATTCAATTTTGTATCACCAGCTGTACTAGCCCCTAATGAGAACATCGGCCTTTCCTTTGAAGCTTTGAAGCCAGGCATCGACTTCTATCTAGCTATGGAACTCATAGATGGCATCTTGTTTCAACATAAGCTGTTTTATCTATATTGAAAATTTGTTGTTTAGTGTAGTCGCCTTAATTATCTTATTTAAACCTTCTGGAAAATCTGCAGCTTCACCTTGCACTTTTATGTTATGGAGATAGCCTCTTTCCTTAAACCTCAAAAACCAACCTCTGCCAGCTTTAAGCTTTTCTTCTTTAGCTTCCTCACCTACCTAGCCTTTGTGATCTTGCTCTGAATTAGGCTTTGGTTTACAGGAATGATGTGACTGGTTTAATTGTCCACGAGTATGTAGACCACTAAAATTTTCTTCATATTATCAATACAGCTTTTCACTTTCTTATCATTTGTGTGTTCACTGGAGTAGGACTTGTAATTTGCCTCAAGAACTTTTTCTTTGCATTGAAAATTTAGCTATTTGCACAAAAGGCCTAGCTTTCAGCCTATCTCAACTTTTCTCTCTTTTTTTTGGTGGAGGGGTAGTTCCTTGGCTGGGAATCGAACCCAGGCCACAGCATTGTGAGGGTCAAAGCCTAGCCACTACACCACCAGGGAACTCCCCTATATCTGCTTTTGACATGCCTTCCTCACTAAGCACAATTAGTTCTAGCTTTTGATTTAAAGTGAGAGACCTGTGACTCTTCATTTTACTTGAATACTTAGAGGCCATCATTGTAGGGTTGTTAGTTGGCCTAATTTCAATATTGTTGTATATCAAGGAATCGGAAATCCTGAGGAGAGGAGGAAAGAGAGAAATGGCTGTTTGCTGGAGCAGTCAGAAAATACACAATATATATATATCCATTAAGTTTACTGTCTTACACGGGAGCAGATCATGGCAGTTCAAAACAATTACAATAGTAACATCCAAAGATCACTGATCCAGATCACCATAACAAATGTAATAATAATTAAAAACTTTGAAATATTGCAAGAATTACCAAAATGTGAGACAGAGACAAAAAGTGAGCAAATGCTTTTTAAAAATGGTGCCACAGACTTGCTCTATGCAGGGTTTCCACAAATCTTTAATTTGTAAAAAACAGTCTGCAAAGTACAGTAAAGCAAACTGCAATTAAAATGAGTTATGACTGTATAAATATTTTAGTTCTATTTTGTGTTCCTGGAACAAGGAATGTCTCCAAAGTAAATTCAAGTTGCAAGACCTTACAAAAAAACAAAAACCCATTACATCTTTTGAAATATGTGTATGTTTTATGAATTTTGGCTTCCATGTGAATATCTAAAGAGGGAATATTTTATTCAAAACTCACAAGTAAACACTTCACTGCCTATCAACTATTATTCCTATCTCTTCAAGACCCACCATCTACAAGCATACTCATACAAGAGTACTTGAATGCCTCTTCACACCAAGGACATGAAGCTTTGAATTAAGGGCAACTGAGAGTGTGTGTCTTATGGTCCTTATTTAAAAAATAAAAATGCATGGTTTTAATTATAATACACAATTATAAGCAATTAGTTTCTTAGTTAATTCAGAGGCTTCAATACTTATTCCCATTTTCATTCTATTATCTGGAGAACTGATCTAGACAAAATGCTTCTCAATCACTTTGAGCACCTCAATTATAACTATTCAGAGTTAACTTTTAACAATATACTAATTTTTAAATCAGGTTTAACTTCCATTGAAGTTGCACCCGCATATATTTTTCATATCCTAATGAAAGAATCTAATGTCAAAGAAATTCAGGAGCTTAAAATTACAGAAATATGACATGAGATTGTTTTGGTGTCTAACACAGTGCTTGCTTATCATATTTTACTTAATTTTTTTGCTTTTTAGATATGTTAGATTCTGAGCCTCGGGCCCATGCTATTTAGCACTCTTGGTTTATAAGTATAAGTTGTTATTAGAGATAGAAGAATGCTTACATTGTGCTTATGCTACTACTATATTCTTGCTTCAGTGTAACTTCCAATTCAAATTCAAAGCCGGAATAATTGAAACTGAAGTTTATTTTAATAGATCCTCCCCCATCCTTCTTCCAACAGATCAACAATAAGACTTTTATTCTACTTCTGTCAAGTTCTATCCTGATTGAGGAGGCAGGTATTGCTCATCTAAGCACAGAGCTTTTGACATTTAAAGTAATTGGGGCAAATGAATGTGATTTTTTTTTTCAAATGCTACATATACGTTATCTTTACTTTAAAACCCAAACTTCTTATCTAACAAGAAAACTAAATCTTTTATGAATATTAGTTCAAAAATACAGTGGGAGTATTAGCAAGTAGAGAATGAAAATAAAATTGAAAGTTAGCTACCTTTGAATTACTCAAAAAATACTAAGCAGCGCTGAAATTTTAGGCAAAGATAAAAATTTTGACTTATTTTTCTTCACATCAGCTATCTTATTTCATCTGAGCAATTAACTCAAAAAGTAAAAAAATGACAAATTTGTATTAATATAACTGAATATTTGGCTCCGTGTGAGAACTGTGTGTGTGTGTGTGCATGTGTGTGTGTGTGAGAGAGAGAGAGATGTTTTCAAGGTTAAACCAGAACAACTCACTAAAAAATGAGCTTTAAGGGAACAAGAATATTCAGAAGTACACGAAGTTTGAAGTGAGAGAGAAAAACAGAGACCATAATTTCCATGTAAGCAGATTTCCTTCGTCTTATGCAACATTACTCACAGAGCCTACACCAATACAAGTGTGATAGGTATTGCATATATATTTATTAAATAAATGAATGGATTATTTCCTCACTCCATCACTTATTCATTCATTCACTGATTCACATAGATATATTGAGGTGCTATTTTGACTTTGATACTGAAGAGAACCATGGAAATAAAAAGATGAAGAAATTATCCAGACTCTATTTTTAATAATCTCACAGTTTTGAGAATTCATATATACTATTATAACTATTATAATATGGTAATAGAACTCTGACCAAGAAACCATTCTCCAAGATTTTTTTAATGTACTTAGTGAGGTATTAATAAAAAGGAAATACTTACAATGTTTCAATATATTGCAGTTATAAAGAAATTCATTCCTCCAGGGCATTGAAAAAATAGTAAAACTGCAGAATGTGGAGAGGTAGGAGGTGGTGGGATATTAAAAAAATTTAGCCACCTGATGGAAGAATATTTCCTAAGAAAAAAATGTAAATCACTTTATTCAGTTAATCAGCTTATCAAACTTACGGCACTGACACTAATAAAAGAATCCTATCAGTATAATACAATGATCATATCATGAACTTGGACCAAATGGTCAATTCACAGAAATGTTAGTTTTTTCTTACTAACTAAACTTCTCAATATATTCCACTAATCAAGCTCCTTACTGTTTCCTGATAAAAGTGATACTAAAGTATTTTTGTATATTTAAAAAATATTTTTGAAATAGACTCATTATTTTTGTGCTATATATGTCAAATTAAAATAATGCATAAGGGAAAATTTTAAGTGAACTTCTGCAGGTGTGTCTTGCAAAATAAGGTATGTAGGACCACTCACTAGTACAGAAATAAGATTTACTTGATCTTCTGTTTGTATATGTCAATCAATAAGAAATTGAAGTAATGATCCATAAGGAATGAAATCTAAATTTATATTGAATAGCCTGGAAAAGATGGTTATGAATGAAATAAATATTTCTAAATAACTTGCAGCTATAGACTTTGGGGATTTTCTTTTTGAAAGGATGCAGTACAACAAATTCATAGCTTATAGAATACATGACATATTTTGAGAATGGCAGATCATTGAAATAATTTATTGTTACAAACTTTTGTTAAAATTTTTGTAGTTATTTATTGCATCTACATGGTAAGCTTTGATTTATTTTCCTAAAATAATAAAAGTAGAGAGAAAAGCATCATATAATTTTGCCTTATTATAACATTATGGAGCTACTTATTATCCCCTTAACCTCACTCACTAAGAAGCGATCGGATTAAGTTATATTTCAAGTGTAAAGTTAAATTTATAAATATAATTCTTCTAATTAAACTTATATTAAAAGTTCCATAAAATATAACATATTGTTATATTTTAACAATATGTTTTCTATAATCCATGAAAAGTAGAAATTAAAATGTTTATAGTAGAATTATTTATAGGTGACTGAATGAATGAAAAAAAGTCCTGAAATTTTTAATTTTTTCCATGGACTTCATTGTTCTGTTATCTATTCTTCCATTCATTTCTTTTTCTTTCATTTATTTATTTTTTTCTGGAGTAGTATTTAATCATTTAAGTATCACTACAAAATCATGTAAATGTGCCATACTGAAAAGAAGAAAAGTTTGAATAAATGACTTTTTTAGTTGAGATAGTGAGTTTTAATAGCTTAAATAGCCTTTTTAAAACGATCTATTGCTTTCTCTTCTCAGAGCCTTAATTCAGTAGCATGTCTATTAAGTACTTCCCTTAAAAATTTTTACCATTGTTACCTTGAGATTATATTTTATATTTTTTAATTCAGTGGAAAACCATTTTTTAATTCAGTGGAAAACTATTCAGTAGACACCTAATGCAATATGATACAAAAACAAATCATACTGCAATACCTCAAATGTATTCCTGTTCAGGCAATGAAACTTTACAAATTCAGGTTAATGATAAGCTAAAAGAAATTAAGAGTTCCTTAATGTCTCTTCTACTTATAAGAAATTTTCATTAGGAGAATGCTGTTATAAA
>PVJL010002228.1:0-209589 GCA_004026885.1 Lyroderma lyra | reverse complement strand
CACACACACACACAAACATACACATACCCCTACCTGCCCCTTTCAAAGTCTTTCCATCCATTTGCCCAGTCCAATATCTTCCTTTTTTTTCTTCTTTCTCTCACAGTCTATGTTCAACTGGTCATTTGTCCTTTTGGCTTTACCTTAAAAATATATCCAAACTCGAGCCACTTCTCATAGCCCCACCACCAGCACCCTGGTCCAAGCTTCCTTCATTTCTTGCCTGAATGAGTGCCCTAGTACCCTACTGATGTTTTGTCCTTCACTCCCTTCAATCTGTTGTCTACACAAGTAACAAAATGTTTCTGTTAAAATAAACATCAAATCATATCACTTTTGCTTTTCCTCCTCCAGTGGCTTTCCAAATCTTATTCAGAGTAAAGCCTAAGTTTTTACAGGTCCCTAATATCCCTCCAAAAATCGAGTCCACTTTGCCTCCCTGGCTTCATTTCCTACTACTTTGCTCCACACTAACTTTGCTCCATTCATATACTAGCTCCTTTTGCATTGTGCAAGTATGCTAGAGAGTCTCCCACCAAGGCTTTTGAGCTTTCCCCTAGGTATCTCCATGGCTTGTTGCCACCACCTCTTTACATACTTGTTCACAGTTTTCTTCTTTCTGAGACGTCTTCCCTCCCATCCCAGGATTCACTATTCTCTTTCCTTGCTTTATTGTTTCCTGTAATATTTATCACCTTTTAACAAAGGATATATTTTACTTAGTCATTTTCATTGTTGCTGCTTTTTCCCCAAGAATGTAACTTACACAAGGGAACTAATTTTTATCTATTAGTTCTAACCATGAAAAGTGCCATTTTTGTAGGTCAAAAATATTTTGTTCAATTTGCCTCTCAAGTACCTGGTACATAGTAGATAGCTAATAAATTTTTGTTGAATGAATAAATGAATTTCATAGGCATGTGCAGGTCCAAAGGAACCCTTCAATAAGACTACAGGATTCTCAGGGAAAGAGATTTTTTCAGCTGAAAAGAAGCTGGGTGCAGTAAACTACCAAGTGGAAGATGACATCCCAGACCAAGGTCACATTATGTGCTAAGCAACAGTGCTGACCAAATAATAAGTGACTTAAAAGGCAATAATCAGTATTAGAACTTAATAATAATAGTGGTGATAATTCATTGGAGGATATTAAGCCAGAATGTGATAAAAATTACTTTTGCATTTCAAAAAAATCAGGTTCATGACCATACCAAGGTGACCTGAACTACAAGAGGCTCCTTGTTAAGACTGCCCACAGAGAGACAAAATTAGAAAAGTAAGGAGATACATAGTTGTAGCTAAGGAGATGAACAGTGATAGATATATAGAGAAGTAAAGATAAACTTCAAACCATATTAAAGAAGGCTTTGTATATTAAATTGTAATATATTAATTTAATACTGTAGGTACAGGCAAGTTATTAATATTTAAAAATTTTAAACCACAGAATGACATGATCAGAATTTGGTTTTAACAGATTACATCACCTGCAGTGTGGATACAGATTAAGAAAGGAATAGAAACAAATAAAAGAAAATGAGTTAGACTACTGTAGAAGTTCAAGTGAAAGATGGTAGTCTAGACTGGGGAGATGGCAGTAGAGATGCAGAGAAATAGAGAGATTTATTCAACTGGTCCTAAAATTTCTACTGAACGAGTCCTTTAGCTTCCAAGTAAAACCAACTGAAATCACTTTCTCACTGAAGAACAATCACTCACTTCTCTGTACCTGCCTCACTTCAGTGCCCAGCGAAGGATGGGGAAATCGTCCAAACTATTTCACAAACTGGATAATTCCTTTGTGATCGATCAAGGGTTTGCTATACAATAATTTAGTTTATACTGTGAAAAAAATCACTGTATAAACTGTGATTTTAGGTTAATTAGACTCTACTTAATCATAACATAGAAACTAAACCATCATAAACATAGTTATCACTCAAAAGCAATGAAAAAATAATTACATTACACCTGCTTATTTGCATTTTCTGACATTGCATGATAAGAACCCAGCTCTGAAAATATAAGTTGCTTAGCAGGCTTTGTCTCTTCCTCTGCATAGCTTCTTTTAACAGCCAATATAAACCAAACTGCCTATTTAGTACGGTGGCAAGACATGACACTAGGAACTGGTACACAGGGAGGTGAGACTCAGCTTTCTAACTACTTCTGTCAATTTGTGAGTGTCAGTTAACTTAACTGGACTCAGCTCAAAGTTCCTTTCAGAGATTACAGTTCATCTATCTATATCATTTATCATTATATGTAATAATATTATTATACATAATATCACTATATACTTATATATAATGATATTATCTATACTATTACATACATGTAATATTGCACGTGTGTGTGTGTATATATATCCATATATATACACACATATATATAAATTATATGCGTATAATCCCTGAGAGATTGATGCATCATTATACCTAAGAGATTGGTGCATCAACAAATTTGGCTAAATTCTTCTCATTTAGTACCCATTTATTTTGAGAATAATGAAAACTTACTGTTTATCTTCACATAATTTTAGTCCTTTGCATTTTTCACTTCCCTCGCAAATACATACCAACTGTTGAGCTGCCAATCTGTTTTAGTCTTGAGTGTTCCTCTATTATTTTTCCATTACTGTCCATGAACTTGGTACTGATTAGACAGAAGTAACTGTAATAGCCAAATGAAGTATAAGAAGTGGGCTTTAGAAATATATTCTTATGGTGCTACCTCTGCGGTAATACATCACAGCAATAAACTAAGGTATAGAAGCTACATGTATTTGATCCCTTACAACAGTTTAATGACCAAAACAGGAGTACCTAGAGTAGGTCTGTTGGACCCAGTGACCTTTTTGCTGTGGTTTCATGAATTCTCTATACTTACAGTATGTTTGTTTCATCTTTTTATAGGATTCTAAGTATTTTAATCATGGGGAAAAAGATTAAAGGCAGATTTTCAATCCCTTCAGTCAACTCACTTTCTCTCTCACATACACACACAAACATTGACAATTAAGATTCAACCATCCTGACAACTGTGAGTGGCTACTTACAGAACATGTGGGGAAGAGTCTTGAGACTACAGCTGCACTTGGCAGGAGAAAGCACTAAGATATGTGAAATGCCATCTGGGTTCCCATGGGAGAGATGGCACTGGTGTCAGCTATTTGCAGTTATTACGACAGAATATCCTTTGGGAGGGAGTCATAATAAAAGGAAACTTTAGACAAATATAAATTGACTTTGTCTCTGATAACTGTGTGATTTAGAATAAGAATATCAAGGACTATTTAAGATTTCATCAATCAGACATTTATTTATTCAGTCACTATTTAATGAGCATCTATTATTGGCCAGGTCACTGTTCATGTGTTGAGCATCCAAAGATAAGCAGAGGAGACATGGTCTCTTCTTTACAGAATTTGTAGTCCAGTGGGGGAGATACAGCAATGACGTCTTATAATTGAGAGTAATAAAGTAGACCTAATTTGCATCGGCTCTTCAGAGAAGTCCTCTCCATAGAGATGGCGATTAAGTGCAACAGAGACAGAGTGCCATGGAAGTAAAAAAAAAAAAAAGAGCAAGCAATTATTCATTCTTACATCTAATGTTCTACCTTTCATTGTACTAAGAATTTCAAAGTGAGGTAAAACTCCATAAACAATTGCAAAAAATGTAAGCAAACATGCCATTGTCAGAAATATTATAAAATTTTATACCAAATAACTTTGGAGATTTTCTTCTAATAATTTAAAATGCTTCATAGATTTTTTATTTCTTTTTACAAAATATTGGGGTGCCAAAAAACTATATACACATTTTAAGACATGTTATCTATGTATTACCTTTCGAAGGCGAACTGAATTACGGTAGCAAAGTATACTATGAGGTTCCCTCAAAAGATGGTGTTAATCAAGTCGCATCACCATGCGACAGGCAGGACAGTCAAAGAAAATGGCGGAAGCAAGGCTGTCATTGGAGGAGCACAAGACCATTGGCCAGAACAATGGATAGGAGGAATAGGTGCAGTTGAGTTTCCCCCACGTTCTCCTGACTTAACACCCCTTGACTTCTACCTACAGGGGACCTTAAATGATGTGGTGTGCCACAGAAAACCAGCTAAACTGGTGGAACTTCAGGAAGGAACTGAAGTGGCATGTGCAGTGATACAAGCAGACACTTTGGTAGCTGGCCGTAATCAGAAGTGTCTGGATACTGATGACAACCACTCTGAGCACCTCTTGTACTTGCAGAAGTCAAACATGACTTGTATTCATCTTTTGTTCTTGGTATAAATATAAATATGTGTTATAATTTTAATAAAGCTTTTTCCTTTCTTAAAATGTGTATACATTTTGGCACCCTCTGTAGACATACAATAAGTATGCAGTTAGCAATAAAGTATGATTTTGTATATGAAGAATTTGAAGAGGTTTTCTATAGTCACTGAGTCACTTTCAAGGACAGTAGAACTAAATCTCTGTGTCTAAAGCCTTTCTTCTAGACCGTTTTACTTATTTGTTGTGTTAAAAATGAATGGTGGTAGGTGCTATATAATTATGTAAAACAGTGTGCAGTTACATCATACAGCAAGGAAGAAAAATAAATGCAGATACGACAGCAGTACCCCTGTTAAATAAAGATTTGAATAACATTTTCCCGGATTTGATGTTTGTATTATAATTTGATAGCATTAAGTTTAATAAACCTCCTGGTTTATCAGAATTATTCTCTGAGAAAATTTTATACCGTGAGAGTACATTAGGAACTTTGGAAGCTGTAGTAATTATTTCATGACTTTAAAGTATCACCATAATAACAATAATAAGCTAACTTTTCCTTTCGCCTAACTGAAAAATCAGTGCCCTTCTTTAATAACTGCAAAAACAATGATGTGTTGTCAACAAATTCTCATGCAATAAAGCTGAATTAATTCACCTATGTGAATGTAATTTGATTTGGGGGTTCTTCATACAAATCAGTAAAAGAGAACAGAGAGAAGGGAGCCGGTGCTTTTGGCACTAAGAAAACAAATACATTGATACAAAGAGGAAAGGACCTTGTAAACAACCAACTAAAAGCCCAGGAGTATTAGTCTAATTTAGAATTCAGAACTTTTTTTTAGCAAAAAGGAAATAAATACACACAAAACTGACAGAAACAGGGGACCAGGGTGCATTTGCATGAGCCAATACACACAAGGAGGAGCTGGCCAGAACAGGAGCTGGTGAAGGGCCCCTACACCCCAAATGAAGAGCCCACCTGTGCAGCTGTGAGAAGCCGAGAGCCACTTCAGAGTCTGAAGCAGAGTTAACATGATTGAAAACAACAAAGGAGACGATTTAGGCAACAGATTTCAAGATGTATTGAGACAGGGAGGCTGGTGAGCAGAAAAGCATATTACAAGTGAAAAATGTGTTCTATAGCTTTATAGTGAGAACAGCCCGTAATAGGCAGTCTCCATCACCGTAGTCAAAGAACTCATTCTGGGGAGGAGGATTTAGAATTTGGAATGGATAGGTAATGAAGTCCCAGTACCAAGGATGAGGCACATGGTGATAGCAAAACTGCCACAACTACCTCAAAACCTACCATTCTCACAAAAATAGATGGCAGAAAGAAATACCACAGCCTCTCCCTAGAATCCATAGGATAGATATTCTGGGAACAATTACTCAAACATCTCTAATGAGGTCTAAGACCAGCCTTATATGAAATTCCATTTCATATCAAATACTGTTAGGAGATGCCAGAGTACTATTACTGATCAAGTTGTTATAGTGGTCTGTACTTGCTCGTATTTGCCCCTGCCCACTTCACAGAATTTTACTAAGGATTCGGAAAAAAAACACTTGCTGAGAATTCTGAGAGAGGTTTGCTACAAACTATGGGGTTCCCTTTGGACCCAATGGCCTTTATTCTACAGGTTCATAGGCTCTCTACATTTAAAGTGTATTTGTGTCATCATTCAATAGGACTTTTAAGTTCTTTAAGCATTGAGTCCAACCTTTCAATTTCTCTTTTCACACTCCTTTACTGTGTTGCACACATTGGCTGTCTCCCATAGGGGCTGACAACACGTTGCCGACTCCCATAAAATGGCAATGAACTTGGAAGGTCCTTGTTGGTTCTAATACTAAAATGCCATTATAATAGACTGATAACATCTGCCAACCACACTTGGTTTCAGGCAAGGACATTGGTATTGTGGCAATCGGAATAGTCTCTTCTTGAAATCACATTTATTTATGAGCACAGTATTTACTAGTTCACTATGGAGCTTACAAATTCGACTTACTTATGAGTATTTCAAGAAAAGGCAGGGTTTTGCCATAATCACACTGTTGTCACATTTTTTCATGTATATGTATGTGTGTGTGTAAGGGCTGTCCAGACAGTATCCAACCATGTGTGTGTGTGTGGCTGAATATATACATGCATATGGCTAAATACACACACACACACATATATATTTTTATATATGGCTGACTAGTAGCCTGCAAAGATATCAATTCCTAGTCTTTGCAACTTGTGAATGTTACCAAAAGGGATTCTGCAGTCTTGATTAAAAGATTCTGAGATGAGAAGATTATCCTGAATTATCCTGGTGGACCCTAAAAGTAATCACAAATGTCCTTATAAGAGAGAAGCAGAGGAAGTTTTAATGACAGAAAAGGAGAATTTGATAGGATGGCAGAAGCAGAGAGCCATTAGAAGATGCAAAGGATTGGGAGAGGCCATGAGCCATAGCACACGACGAATGCATTTCCGGAAGCTGCGAGGCAGGACCAGACCTTCCCCCAGAGCCCCCTGAAGGCGCTGGCCCTGCCCACACCTGATTTGAGTTCTGCAAAGTTCATTTTGGATTTCTAACCCCTGGAACAATAAGAAAATAAATGTGTGTGGCATTGTCACTAAGTTTGTGGCAATTCACTACAGCAGCTAGGAAACAAACACACTATAATTTTTTTATCTTCACACCAATTAATACACTGTTTTTGTTACATTTTCAGCTTCTTGTAGAAGCACATTTCGTATTTCTTTGTGAGCCTCTCTTCCTGCTGTAGATATAATTGTTTACAGCTCTCAAATTGCTGATGTTGGCACACCTGTTTTACTCACATATATTATTACCAAGCACACAACACACGACTGCACATAATCGGTACAGACACACAAAAATGAAATGATTAAAACAATTATCTATAAAAATTTTTCTTCTAGTGTTGTCCCATTTGACTTTGCATCAGAATCACCTGGGGTAACCATGTAAAATTCAGATTCCTGGGTCTACACACTCCAGAAATTCTGAATCATCTCTCTCAGGTGGGGCCCTAAAACCCTCATTTTAACAAACTTTACAAATCAAATTGCATACACACTAAAGTTGAAAAACTACTGGCCAACTGTCACCTGAAGAAACTTTTATTCATTTGGTCCCACAACGAGTCTGGAAAGAAATATTTAGCAAAAACCTAACACATAGGAAAACATATATCTTTATTCCTTAAATCTCTTTCAACAGCAGTGTGTTCAGTGAAGATACATTTCAACATGGCCATTACTATTTTTAAGTCTAACAGCTAATCTTTCTCTCCCCTGCACAATAAACAATAAACAACAGATGAGTCAGATCCAATGTTTGGAAACCAGTAAAAGTTGTTTAATACTGTCACTGCCCATAGATAAAACAGTAGCATTTAATCCCTCTCTGAGACAGAGTACCTCTTTTACTCGTATAGTAAACTGAATTGCAGTTATTTTTTTTTTTAAGCGAGATAGAATAAACTTGGAGGATTTCCTTATTAAGCTATCTGTTTTACGCCTGGTCAAATTCCTTCAGCAAGCCTGCCAGCCAGGTCCCTCTATCTGTCAATGCAGGAGCTCTGTGCTCAGCTGGAGTCAGTGTGGGGTTTGGGTCGTCTCTCCTTTTGTCCCCTGATCCCCATCTACCTGCTGACCTCACCTTTAGGGCATCTTTCCCTCCCAATCAGCACCATCCAGTTGAAACACAGTATCCTGCCTGCCCGTACCACTCCTTTCCCTGTGTCTCTCAGTGATACAGGCAGCTGTTCACCACCTACGGTCAGAACCAGAATTCATTTGTGCATTCACTCACAGAACAAAGATGCGTGGGACATCAGCTCTGTGCCAGACCCTCTTCCGTGTGCTTGGGGTATAGAAGAGAACCAAACAAACAGAAATCCCTACCACGGTGAGCTTACCTTCTGGTAGGAGAGACAGATACATACAAGTAATACAAAAAAAAAAAAAGACAAGTAAATAAATAAATATAAACAATATTGCTTCATAATGAAGAATAAGCGTTCAACTTAGAAAATACATCAAAGGGAGTTAGAAGATGTCAAAGGCCAGGGGACCCTCACTGACAAAGGAGATATTTGAGTAAAAGTGTATAAAGTAAGTAAGGATGTAAGCGATGTGGATACAGATTTCTGGGGTGAAGGCATTCCACGAAGACCTACTCACCAAGGTCCCGAAAGCCATCGCTTCAGTCCTCAAGCCTCTCCATTCAGCTCTTTCTTTAAAAAAAAACTACCAAATACTCCTATCATATGGAAAAATCTAGTACAAATGAACAGAATCCCTAGGCCCCCACAGATTTAAATACTGCTGATATTTTCCCCATATTTACTTCAGATACCTTTCGCTATGCAGAACATTACAATTTCCTGCAGGCAGTACAGCCCCTTCTGCCCCCTTCAGAATTAACCTCGGCCCGGCGGTGCTGGCTTTAGTGTATTTCCAGATCATTCTAAAGTGGTCCTTCACGTTCACTCGGGATTACTGGTTTCTCTTCCAACGAGTTTTACCAATTTACATCCCACTAGCAATGTATGACCTTCCCCGCTTCCCTACACCCTCACAAATTTTTTATTTTGAAATGTTTTTTGATCAATGGGTATGAACCATTGCCGCATTGGTATTGTAATTTGCATCTGCCTGATAATGGTGATGTCTGTGGAGCATCATTTCCTATGTTTATGGCCTTATATTTTCCTCTTCTGCTAAATGCCCTGCTCCTTAGCCTATTCTTCTACTGGGTCGTGTATCTTTTGCTCATGTTGTGTAGTGGTCCTTTGTACACTCTCAGCAGTAATCATTTGGCAGTGAACAATCTGCAGAAGCCTCCCCCCAGTCTATGCTAGCCTTGTACATGATGTCCCTGATTAAAGAGAATCTTTTAACTTTGAATGTAGTCAAATACCAAATGTTCCCTTCAGGGATTGTGCTTTCTGGGTCTCTTTACAGAAGTCTTTCATTGCCCTCAAGGTTGAAATACATTTTTCCTATATTTTCTTCTAAAATTGTTTAACTTTTGCTGTTCAAAGTCAGATCTTCAACTGCTGTGGATTTTATTCGTGTAAATGATGTGAAATTGCAATCTCATTTTATTTATTTCTAGGTAGATAATAAATTGTCTCAGTACTACTTGTTGAAGAGTCTTGCCTTTCCCACTGATTTATTTTTAATTTTTAAAGATTTTTATTAAAAATATAGTTAACATACAATATTATATTAATTTCAGTGGTACACCATAGTTATCCAACATTCGTATACGTAAATAAGTGGTCACCATGATAAGTCCAACAACCATCTGACAACGTACCACACTATGACAGTATTACTGACTATATTCCCTATTCATATTTCTAAACTATTATTTCTGATATTACTTACTGATTTTTGTAAAACGACTTTGAAACAAGCTAACTTTCTAAATTAATTCTAACAGTTTTTCTGTGTGAATGTGTTTGTGTGATTGTGTGTGTGTGTGTGTTGGTTTGCCTTAGTCAGGATCCTTAGAACAATGGCAATAGAAGTGAAAGAAGGCATCCTTATCTAATTTTGCTTTTTCCTTTATTTGGAATGCTTCTACTGTTTCACTACCAACCGTAATTCTTGCTGTGAGATAAGGAATTCCCTTCTATTCATTGTTTGCCAAGAATTGTATCATGAATAACGTTGGATTTTTCTAATGCTTTCATCGCATCTATTCAGATGATATGTTTTTTCTTCTTTCCTGTGTTCTATGAAGGTAGTGAATTATAGTAATAAATTTTTTAGTATTAAACTGTTTGCTTTCCAGGGGGGTAGGGGTGGGAGAAGACAACCTACTTAGTGGTGTTGGGAAGCTTTTCTCTTTCGAGATCAGCTTTAACAACAAAAAGTCTAGTAAACATCTGTCACAATACAACGATATGATAATATTGATCATTTTCCCTATGATGTACATTACATGCCCATGACATATTTTTATATATATAATGAAGGTCTGTACCTCTCATTTCTCTTCACCCTTTCCCCATCTCTCCACCCTCTTCCCTGAAATGCATTCACCCCTTTGGTTTGTTCTCTGCATCTGTACGGCTGTTTCTGCTTTATTTGTCCTGCATTAAATTTTCTTCTTCCTGGGGTATGTCCTGTAGTCATTCTTTTCATAATGGTCTGTAAACAGAAAACTCTCTCATTCTTCTTTGTCTGAAAATGTCTATATTTTGTCTTTACCCATAATTAATAATTTGTGAGAATATGGGAGCCTGGATAAGCCATGACTTCATTTTCTGCTAACATTTTGAAACTATGTGTTACACTATCCAGGGGACTGTGTTTTCCCTAATGATAAGTCTACTTCTTATTCCTTTCTTAATAGGTGATGTTTCTTTTCTCTCTGGTTGCCTTATTAAAACACAATTTTAAATTTTCAGAGAAAGCTGAGATAACGAACCCTTGTGTAACCATCTCCTAGATTTGACAATTATCAAGAATTTGCTTCATCTATATCTTTTTCTTTCTTTGTTAAAGTATTTTAAAAGAAATCATAGACATTATGTCACTTCATCAATAACATCTCCAAAGCCATGTATTTTTTTTGTATAACCACAATGCTATTATACATCTTACAAAATTACTCCCAGCTGCTGTTAAGGTTTTTTCTTTGAGTTTGGCATTTCTTAGTTTTACCATGATGTTTCTTATGTGGCTTTGTTTTTATTTATCCTGCTCAGGCCATTTTTTTATCCCCCCTCTACCTCACCATACTATTCCAAATCCAATCCATCACCAAGCCCTTTTAATTTTACCTCTTTAATAAATTTTTAATCCATCATTTCTCTCCATATTCACTGTCATCCAAGCCAAGTGATCCCATCTTTGTCACCTGAACTACTGATAACTCCCTAATTTCTCATTATCATTCCTTCCAATCTTCACAAGGTGGCCAGGGGTTTTTTAGAATGCATATTTGATTTTATAATCTCCATCTTAAAACCTTCATTTTCTCCGAAGACAAAGCTCTCGGGAGTCTATGAGATTGGTCTCTAACCAGTTGTGCATGAACTATTCACTTAACCTCAACACCTTCCACAACAACCTCTACCCTCTCCCACATCCCTGGCCACTTCCTAATTAACTTCTTCTAATCCTTCAAATTCCCCATCCCTTTTTCAGGGAAACAATCCTTAGAATACAAATCTAGATCAAGGTTTTCTTTCATTCTTTATACATTCTCAGAGAGAACACTTAGTACAATAACAACTTTGCACTTTTTTTGGTGTGATTATTTGATTAATGTCAGTCTCCCTAAGAGACTAAGAGTTCCACAAAAGCTCCGCACTGTATCCTCCAGACCTAAAAGAGCACACAAAGCAGGGACTCAAATTAGTATCAGTCAAATGAATGTCCTTTCATTCCTCTTCTGTGCTTTCATTTCAATCTGCAAATCCCTATGGTATAGTACTTATCACACTTGACATTAATAGTTGTCCACTCAATCTATCCAAATAGATCAAATAGGGAAGAGAATGTTTAATTCACTTTCATATCTTCAGCAACTGATCTAGTGCCTATATATAATATGTAATTATAAAATAAGAAATTGGAAGAGGGACCCTAGTTTTTTATTGGCTCCCAGGTACAAGAAACTGAGTTGATCGTTCTTTTTAATTTATACATTCATTCTTCATTTCCATTTCACTTATCTGAGCACATGCTATGCCCTAGGGACTGATTTAGGCACAAGGGATAGAGCAATAAACAAAAAAGACTAAATTTTGACCCACATTAAGGTCATGTTATGTCATGCTTTCATAGGGGATCTCTGAAAGTTTCCTCTCCTATTTTATTTTTTTATTTTTATTAGTGTTTTCCCCTTCATTCCCCATCCCCAAATCATCCTCCCTCCTATGTACTCATAATTTCTCTCCGCCCACCATACCTGTTTTTACACATAAGTGTATCCAGGAAAATATATAGTATTATTTGCATGCATTTAATTTTTTATAAATGGTATTAAGCTATTATCTCATTTGGGGTTTTTTTTACTTTTATTCTTTGTTCAATCAATTAGTTTTAAGTTCTATCCATGTTTCTTAATATAAAATCTAGTTAATTGCCCTATAAATATCCAAGGTGTCCATTTCCCCAGAAGAGTACTCCTATGATACTTTCAACTTCCCAATTCCCCAGTATCAATGCAATAAGCATCCTAATGTGCATTAACTTGATAGTTTCTCTCTGACACATGCCCATGAACTGCCAAGACATCAGGATTAGCATACCTAATTTCTCTAAGAAATACAAGCTGTTCTCTGAAATGGAACATCATGTTATGCTCCCACCAATAGTGGAGGGGGCTCCCCTCAACTTCCCATCCTCATCAGCATTTGATATAATCTGATTTTCACATTTTTAAAAACCTGATTGTTGTAAAGTATTATTACTTTAATACATATTTCTCCAGTAACTAGTGAGATTAAGTCTCCCTCGTATAGAGATCTGAAGCCAGATTTCCACTTAATACCCAAGTATATTTTTCTGTCATTCAATTGTTTCCTCTGTAAAGTAGGGATGATAATAATACTTCTATTATGAGAAATTGAATTATTAAAAATTAAGCACCAAGAAAAAATCTGATACTAAAATGTGCTAACAAATGTATACTATTTATTATAATTATTTACTATGCTTTTCATTCAATTTTCCTCTTTTGTAAATTGGCCATTTATATCCTATAAGAATTTTTCATCCACATTTCCTGTAGAGTCTTTTTGGATTACATGAGTTTCCTGTATATTCTGGATATCAATCCCCTGCAAATGTTTTTATATGAATAAGTGAGTGAGTAATCAAAGATTAAACATGACAGAACTCCAAATGTTTGCTCTTTCTGCTCACTGCCTAGCAGGGCCATTTTTGTGAACAAAATGTTGAATCTTGATGTATTTTTTTTATCTGGTCAATAAACTTTAAATAAAAGTTAATTTATATTCCATTTTTCTATGTCAACAACACACAAACCCACAATTGTAGGGAGGAAAATACTAGCTTCACAGTGGAAAAATTAAGCAATTCTCTTTGTGATTTTTTTAATAGGATTAAAAAAAGTAGAAAGATAATACAAGGAGCTATGGTTTCTGTTGAATCTTCAGGGACAAGTACGCTGTTTCACTTTCAAACTTATTATTCAACTAGAATAATCCCTAAAGTGGGCTGCCAAAATAGTATAATTTTCTGTAAGATGACCAAAGAAACTATTTATCATTGTTAAAGGACCACTTTCAAAAGAATTCTTAGTAATCATTTATAATAACATACAGAAAACCTTGGAAACTTCAAAATAGAGCACCAATAAGCATTTGATAAGAATTAGTGTTTAAAGGAAATCTATGTGGAGAACCCTAAAGTTTATAACCATTTTCCCAGCAATTAAAAGCACATAAATTGATAATAAACTTCTCAGCTCGAACCTACATAGGAAGTCAATGATTGCTGTATCATATTTTTAAGCAGAGATTCAAAAGTATCAGTACAGAAAAAAGTAATTGTGTCCATCTTGAAAGAGTACAATTTATATAAAATAAGGGAGGGTCACAGTAAAATAAGAAATGGAAATAATGACAAGTCACTGCCACTTCCGCTGCCTCCTGGATGGCTTTCTCATACCTGATGTCACACAATTTTTATTTTTAATGGAAAAGTTAGGTGATGTAAATAAGAATTCACACATTGACAGAGAAAGCATCCTGGTGAAAATAACTTGTTTCTATATGCATTAGTAATATTCAAAGTAGGGAAAATAGACACAATTAAGAAAAAGTTGGCTAAATCTCTTCTCTTCCAATAAATTCCAAGCTAAAATGGAGATTCATTGAGTTTATAGTTAATGAACATCTATTGGATTCTGGAGTTACAATTATGAGTAAAAACTCATAATATCCCTAATGGTGATGACTTAGCAGGTAAGACAAATGTTCATTTTAAAAATCATATAAAGGTGAAATTATTCCAAAGTACAAATCAGGGTCAATGTCACTAAGAAAATCTACAATGCAAGAATCTAACCTAGTCTGGACGATCAAAGAAGGCTTCCCTGAGCCAATGTCTGTTAGAGAGAGGATGAGTTAAGCTTGTGAATGTAACAACATGGTCAGAACTCTATAAGAGAATGAAGTATATCCACAACTATGCCTGGGATAGAAGGCACAAAGGAGATGCAAGATAAAGCTAGGAGGAAAAGAGCAGTGTCCAGAATGTGCCTAGCTATTTGGCTATCCTTAGTGTTTATTCTTTAAGTAAAATGGAAAGCTATTGATGGGCTTTAAGAAGGCAGGCTTCAATGTAGAAAATGAATTGGGGAACAGCAAGAATGAAAACCAATTAAAAAAATGTTGCCATAGTCCAAGTGAGAGATAGTAGTAACTTGAACTGAGGTGGTCATGATAGAGATGAAAAGAGGTGCAGGGACTCTAGAGATATTGGAGAGGCAAAATCAGTAGGCTGAGATAGGAAAGGATAGATGCAACCAAAGCCTCTTTCATAATTTCTCCAAGAATCTTTCTAGGCATTGTCCTGCTTTCTCTATTATGGCTGCCAGTTAGTCACATCTATGCAGTTTAAAAAGGAACTAGATACACTTTTGCAACGTTTGAAAACCCAGGCAGAATTTTTCATGCATCCATTACAGAAATCGTTTCAGTGCCATTTACAATAAAGAACTGTTTTAGTTGTAGTAATTCTGTAATCTACACTTCTATAACACGCAGAACTAATTTTCCAGACCAACGTACCATCCTATTTAACCCTGTGGGACATAACTTACTTTCATTGCTATTAACCTTGCTTGCTTCTTCAGCACATCTGATTATCACACACAGAAGTCTTTCTTCACAGGGCTTCATTCATTCCAGTTTATAATATTTTATCTGCAAAAACCTCTCAAGAAATTTAGAAAAGTTTCTAATCTTTCCTCTGCATCTTCTATTAGTTAAACAACATGGGTATGACAGAAATACAAACATGTTCAAAGGTTTTGCTAAAATTTTTCTTTCAAGTTCACAGTCAATTGTATGCAAATGGCTAGTTCTATTTGGCTCGGTTTGGATTCTTTTATTATTGACTCTCATAGTAACATTGGCCATGATCCTGCCCTTCAGGATCACACCTTTGTGTGATTTTAAAATTAACGTGTAATTCCCTTGCTAAGCCACAACTACTAGGGATGCTGTGAATTTTTGCTGTGTCCTCTCCCAATTGGACTATTTATTTATTAACATACATTTATATATTTTGAAAATACACCCCGTTTTAATTTTTAGAATATATATATATATTCCCATTTTTCAATCAAATCTCATTTCTTATGAGCAATTTCAATAAAAGATTTGGTTCTTGGAAAATTTAAACCTAGCCAAGAAAACTAACCATCTCAACCATCTGCAGGATTCCTGGGCTCATACATTAGCACAGAAAGGCACTGCTTAAAAACCTAAATGTTGGTACTAATCTGATCCTCTACCACTGACCAGCTACAAAAGCTTCAGTTTCTCATTAAGAATACAATAAAATATGTCATGTAGTATAAACTATATTGTGTGTGGCACAGAGAGATGTGTGGGAGCTATTGTCACCACCACTGCTGTCATCATGGTTACATTTTCTGCTCTCCTCCAGGAATGGCCATCCACCAAAGGAGGGATGTTTGAGAGGGAAAGGTTGTGCCAAGATCTTCTGTGTTTTGGCATACTGAAAGATGCAAAACTGAGTAACTCATATCACAATTAACAATAAAGTTAAAGAATTAGGTAAGTTCAGCAAGAATATGTGGAGAGAGAAGGCATATGCGATGTTTGCATTCGAGTGTTTGTTGAGTAGGTTAAATGGAGTAAGGTGTAGTTCTGAAGAAAAAAGTAAATGAAGTACAGAAAACGTTAAAAGTTGCACATACTACCAATTGAAGAAAAAAAGAAATGAAAGCACTGTTTTGAATCCAATACCTGTTTTTTATTACCTTTTAGATTTGTATAGAAACAAACATATTCTAGTTTATAACCAACAACCATGCATAAAAATACATGATAGCTATTCCCATGTCATGGATAAGTAAGGCTCAAAGAAGTGACTCATTTATACTCACACATCTAGGAAATAACAGGCCAAAACCTACACTAGGTTTTCTCATATGAAAGTCCATACTCTTTTTTTTAACACCAAAGTCAATCCCAAGGCCTCATAGCTTGGTCTTATTTTACTAGAGCTATACATGCAATTAGTCAGTCACAAATAAACATTCTCATAGTAAGCAGATACAGTTAGGCTTCAGTGCATAAAGTAAGCAGGGTTTACTGCTCAGGATGCTGTAAGGGTATATATTTGTCTACAAGCCAAAGCATGCCACTTACCTATTTAAGAAAATCCTTTTACTCAAAAGTAAAACAGAAGAAAGAAAAACAAACCAAGTTCACATTCATTGTCCCCAGAAATCAAATAAAGTGCTCTAATAACAACATTGCTGCGATATTTCTTACAAGATTGCCATATAATGCTTTGAAATTTCAGAAGCATAGAGAATGCTTATTAGTCTAATAAGGGCAATAAAATAAAGTCAGGCAGATTAGAAATAAAAGTATGTGTTTTCATGATGATTCCAGAATATTTGTATAAGCAAATAAATTTCTGATATCTATAGTTAGCATTTTGAAGAATACAAAGATATTCATAGGAAAAAAATAGTAAAAATGCATGTTAAACTCAAATTTATATATAAGAAGTCATAACTATGGTATAAAATCCATACTGGAAATGAAATAGAATTACATCACTGATGACTGCTAATATTAATGCACCAGAGGGGACTACATTCCCTGAAGCTAGACACATGTCAGAGGAGAAAGACATACAATTCAGCTGGAGAAAGCAAAATCCATTAACCATGAAATAGGAAAACAAACAAAAAAAATCAAACTTTCCATATACCATATCCTACTGGAAAAAAATCTATGAGTGCAAAAGACCTCTACTAAACGAAATGTTTTCAACTCAAAGCAGATATAAAAATAAATGATTTAAAGCTCAAGCAAAATTCCAAAACAACTATACAGTGATGTTATTTTGGCCATATAGATCCATTGAAGTACAAATACACTTCTCTGATTCTCTGAGTGAATAGATCTCAACAGAATGCATGTTGAGTGGAATGCACTTAAATGCATTATTACTTCTTTTAGTTTAAGAAAGTATTATATTAGCTACCACAAATTGGATGTAAAGTGTTTCAAGTTTTTTCTTTCATTGTGAAATTACTCCAAACAACATCTGATCTGGTAAAGAAGTTCTAACAGAAAAAATAGGACAAATAAGAGAGATTTGACTCCTTTGGTATATTTAAATTTGGTGAGATTTGTAACGGCTCCTTGAATAATCTTTTAAAGATTATTTACACACCAGAAAGAGAGAGAGAGAGGGAGAGAGCACCTGAATCACTTAGAGAGTTATTCATACAGCAGGACTCCTCCAAGGAAAGACCAAGGCCACTCTCAAGGATCAAGTGATTAACTGCTTTACTAGTAGTCTAGAGCAGTGAATTCCAACCTATTTGCACTTGTGTACCTCTTTTAAACCCATTTTTATAAATTTTACCCATTTTTAAAACACTTCTTTTTAAATATTGACACTTTTGTTCAGTGCTTATCTTAATGTGAAACAGTAGAAATAAAATAGTAAGTTAGGAAAGAAAAATTACTACACTAAAAGTATGAAACAGATTTAATTTCACAATATTTATAATAGTTAAGTTTTGTTAGTAATGATGAATATTTAAACATTAAATAAACTACTTGAAAAGAATCATGATTAAAGACAAAGCACTTATTTTTACTAAACTGATCAAACAGTCTGGCTACAGATGTATTTTTTGTTTGAGGAAGTTCTACAAACATTGTAAATTGATTGTTTTGAAACTGTGCATAATGATTGGTAGAAAAGCAGTTTGGGGAAAGTGTTCATAGCCACGCCCTTACCAAGCATCAGTTGCTAATGAGACCTAATTTTGAAGTGTGTCCATTAACAGTGATTCAAATTTAACATTTATTGTTCCATACTAATATATTGCATTTTTTTAATTCATCTTGTTTTTTAGCACTTACTGATTATTATCTGCGTACCCCTGAATAGCTGCGCACATACCTGCAAGGGTATGTGTACCACCACTTGGAAACTGATGGTGGATCGAACAACCCTTTCACAGGGGTCGCCTAAGATCATCGGAAAACACATATTTACGCGGACATGTACATATGTGGACCAGTCACACATGTGTAGAGAGCAGCTACCAATAATTTTATGGTTGGGGGTCACCACAACATGAGGAGCTGTATTAAAGGGTCATGGCATTAGGAAGGTTGAGAACCACTGGTAGAAGAGAGGTGACATATCATAAGCACTCTGAGAATTAATCCAGCAAATAGAGGTTTTCTACTACTTCAACGAGATCAAAAAAGCAAATTCCAAGATGACTGACACATATAAACTTTTAAAAAGTTGAGCAACTACTTAAAGTACAAGGTCTGATAATTAAGTTCAAGAACTCATCCTAAAAAAAAAAGCATCACATACCTCATTGCTGAATATTACTATGGTCATCTTGTAAGTACTCCCCTTGGGAAGCTATGCACTGACACCAGCACCTAATCCACCCTTCAAAGCAATTTTAAAACTCTTTTTCTGGAATGGCCATTAGAGCTGTCCTAGTATGACTCTTGATGTCCTGAATGTCATCAAAATGTCTTCCTTTCAATATTTCCTTTATCTTCAGGTAAAGAAAAAAGTCACTGGGGACCAGATTAGGTGAGTAAGGAGAGTGTTCCAATACAGTTATTAGTTTACTAGCTTAATAACTCTCTCACAGACAATGTGAGCTGGTGCACTGACATGATGCAAGAGCCATGAGTTGTTGATGAAAACTTCAGGTCATTTTCATCTAACTTTTTCACACAGCTTTTCTAGCACTTTGAAATGGTAAAGTTGGTTGAATGTTTGTTCAGTAGGTGCAAATTCATAACGTACAATTTCTATGATATCAAAAAGGTCAGCAATATTTTTTGACTCTTGATTTAGACTGACAGAACTTTTTCAGTCATGGAGAATTGGCTGACTTAACTTGTGCACTTCGATCCTTTTGTTTTAGCGTGGTGTTGGTACACCCATGTTTTATCACCAGTGATAACATGGCCCAAAATATGTCTTGCCTCTCTAAAAGGTCTTGCAAACTTCGATTCTTCTTTGCTTTTGTTCATCAGTGAGCTCCTTTGGGACCATTTTTGCACATACCTTTTGCAAGCCAAGATTTTCAGTTAAGATTTTTCTGTTTCTCTATCGATTTTTACTTGCTCTGCTATGTTTCTCACAGTCAGCCAAAAAGAAAATATTTTTTTTGGTTGGTTCCCTAAGCGGGGATCAAACCCAGGCCACAGCAGTGAAAGCACTGAAGCCTAGCCACTACACCACCAGGGAATCCCCATCAGCCAAAAATTTTGACATGCAATTCAATGAATTTTTGCAATGTTTCCATCACTTCTGCTCATTACTGGCCACCCTGAGCTCTCTTCATCAGTGACACTTTATCTCCCCTCAAAATAACCTTTAATCCAATTTTGCACTGCCATTTTCTTCATGGCATTATCCCTGTAAACTTGGATTAACACTTCTCTAACTTCAGTTGTACTCTTCCCGAGTTTAACAAAAAATGTAATGTTTGCTCATTGCTCTGATCCAAGCTCCAACATTCTTACAACAGCACACAAAAACAAGCAACAACAATAACAAACGCCACTCAGCAAGACACTGCCACACATCAACATGAACACAGCTTTGAGACACAGATAGACCAACGTTATGACACCTTACCAAGTTGTTTGTACAGTGCTGCCAACGTAAGCTCACGGTGGCAAGTTCACGAACTTAATTGTCAGACCTCATATAGCTCTTTACTCACACAAACAAAGCATGTATAGGCGGCTTCTTTAAGGTGGTCCCCAATGATCCCTGCCTACTGGTATTCATGCCCTTCTGTGATCGCTTCCTTCTGAGTGTTAGGTGGACCTGGTAACATGCTGTTAATGAGCAGAACATGGCAAAAGTGATAAGATGTCAATTCTGACATGGGGTTACAAAAGACTGTAATTTCTGTCTTGTACCCTACTTTTTTCATCTAGCTTGCTCACTCACATGAAACCAGCTTTCATGTTGAGTTGCCCTATGGAGAGGTCCACATGACAAAGAATTGAGGGCAGCCTCCAACCAATGCCAGCAAGGGACTGAAACTCTCAGTCCAAAAACCCACAAGCAACTGAAACTTGTCAAGAAGCACATGAGTAACTTGGAAGTAGCTCTTCCCCTACTTGACCTTTGAGATGACTGCAGCCCCTGACACCTTGATGGCGAGTAGCCCTGAGCCAGAGGATCCAGCTAAACTGAGTCCACATTGCTGTCCCACAGGAACTGCAAGATATTAAATGCTGTTGTTTTAAGTCACTAAATGTTTGAGACAATGTGTTAAACAGTAAAAAATAATACACACTATTCAACAAAAGTAACACCTTAATTAATGGCTTCACCTTTGAATGATTTTATTCATTACTGATTTCAGAATGGAGAGATCCTTGCCTCCACCCCAACTCTTACCACTTGATTCCAGGACTTCCATACCTCTCACTTAGACTTGTCTGCTTGCTTCTAGTTTTATCCCTTCTGAATTCATCTGTTATAAGTTTTGCCCTCAACAATTCATATGTTGAAGTCCTAACCCTCAAACTGTGCCTTTATTTGGAAATAAGGTTGTTATTGAAATAATTAATTAATACAAGGTTATGTTCAAATAGTTGGACCCTAATCCAATGTGACTGGTGTCCTTACAAACGGGGACATTTAGACACAGACAAGCACATGGGGCTAATGCCATGAGAGACTGGACTTATGCTGTCATAAGTCCAGAAACTTCCAGAAGCCATGAGAGAAGCTTGAAACAGATTCTTACCTAGAACTTTCAGAAGTTGCACTGCCCTACCAACGCTTTGATTTCAGACTTCTAGCCTCCAGAACTGTGAGACAATAAATTTCTGTTGTTTGAAGATACTCAATTTCTATTTTGTTACAGCAGCCCTAGCAAACTAATATATCATCTTCTACAGGGCACCTATTCATTCATTTATTCAACAAATATTTACTCAGTGCCTCCCACATGCTAGACTTTAACTTAGGTACTGGACATTCAGCAGTCAATACAAAATACAGGTGCAACATACAGTAGCACATTAGTACACAGGGTGTCTTTGTGCTTGAGAAAAGAGGAACCATCTCCAGGCAGACAAATTGCAAAATGGCATTCACTTATAAAGGATGAACAGACATAAAGGTGCTCATCTTGAGAGGAACAATCAGACAAAAGTATGATGCATAGGCAGACAAATTCATTGGTTCTATCTGGGCAGAAGAATTACACTTGGTAGGAGGGTGCCAGCTTGATTTCAGACTTCATTTCCACCTTCCTGGCTAGATGCTGTTGTGAGGAGACAACCTGCACAGCCATTGATGGCAGACTTGAGTAAATGTCTCTCCTCTCATAGATCTTTCAAACCTCACAATTCTTCACAGCTCCCCATCAAATCTTTATTGTGGATATCCAAGAACCCAGAATCCATGCCCAAACAGCCCAGACAGTGGCCTGCTACTGCTGGCATCAAGAATAGGTCTCAATGTCTACTGAATAATCCATAATAGCAGAGAAGAATCATAAAATCTTCTAGAGATATCCAAAAACAGACTGCCTCAAGCATCAAATTTCTGTTTTATGTGGAATTTTCTTTGTAAAATAAATGCAAATTTTATATGCTACTCTGTAATATATTCATTCTTATTTTCATAGAAAAATAATGGATTTTCCTCTCAAACATCTGAGTAAAATTGATGTATTAAGACGTGTTATGCTTATCCTATAGCTTCACTCAACTGAGGAGCAACTGTCACTGCTGGAGAAATACTAAAAGCAGACGAGAAGGCACTCTGTTATCCGGCCTCAGAACTATCTTTTGATGTGAGGGACCAGCCCGTACGTTGGCACCAGGCTCTCAGGGCCTCGCTCTTCCTCTTCTTCACCTTTGCCTCTCCCCAGCAGAGGAAGAATCCTGGAAGCCAAGTTGGTGTGCCTACTCTGAGCCCACATATTCCCCCACCTAATTAGACAATGCTCTGGACACCCAAGAACCCAGAATCTATGCCCAAACAGCCCAGACAGTGGTGTTCTGGAGCTGGCTTCTACTGGTTCACAAAAGTCCATTGTTAAATTTTCAGAAATTTTGTAAGCTGGATGTTAAACATGTGCATTATTAAAAATAAATTACATAAGCTTCATATGTTATATTGAAAACAAAGTTAATAAACATTAAAACCCATCACTTCCTATTTATTATATTTTGTTATCATTTATAAACTTAAAAATATTTACATATGTTGTTCTGTATAGTAGAAATATTCTACAGTGGTGTGCTACTGTGCATCTCTTCCTAAATTTGCATTCAGCTACATCAAGTTAGTAGCTTGAAATTGGGCATGTTGAGAGCATTTACACCACAGAAATCAGCAAATGCTGTAAGTCAGGGCTTAATCTATTGTTTCCTTGATTCTTTAGGCATAAGAAAATGATGAAGGAAATAGTAATAATATAGACTATGCTTAAAAATGTGTTGTGTCTCTAGCCATCACACACAGGCACAAAAAATTGTGGAAACATTTGTCCAATGTTCGAAATCTATTATATAGTTTAGCAAAGAAGTCACCCATGTCATTGAGGAGCAAGTGAAGTTCCACTTCATTGTTTCACTTTCATCTTGCTCATTAACATAAATGAAAATCTCAAACACCATGCACATAGGAACTATACTCAGAAAGTTAGTTGTTAAAAGTTCACACACCACTAAGCCCAGAGTTCATTTTCAGAGCCAGCACTGGCTGCTTCTTTGATCCTTCCCCCAAGAGTGAATCATGCTACCTGGGTGTGCACAGCTGTGCAGCAGACGTGCTAATCCAAAGCAACTGATGGTGCTTGACCAAGCCAGGAGGAGAAATACAAGAGGGCTGCAGCTAGTAAGAGCTCAGGGGTAGGAGCTCAGTCATGGCTTTCACAGGTACTCTCTGACCCAGGTCTGCACATATTAGGGGCAGTCAAGACCCATACCATTATCTCTAATTGTCTTGCCTTTTTCATGTCAACTGCACTGGACTGCTTGCAATTTTCCATACCACACTGTTCTCACTGACATGTTGCTTCCTTGAATGAAATGCCCTTTTATTTCCATCATCCTACCACCACAACCCAATCCAGGGCCTGTGACACAGTAGGACTCAAAAGATTTGAACTAATGAAGAAATGAATTTTGGGGATACCAATGCCCCCATTACCTACTAGCTAGCTACGTGGTAGTAGATAAGACACTGAAGCTCCTCAGGCTTCAAATTCCTCAGTAGTGAAGATAAGTAAAATCTTAACTTGTTGTCAAGATTAAATAAGGTATTGTATGTGACAATTACAGTAGCAACATATATGCATATTAAGTACTTACTTGTTAGGCACTGTGCTTGGTGCTTCACATGAACTAACTCATTTTAATTTTCTCTCACACTTGAACTCCAGGAGATAGGTAATATTATTATGCCCATTTTAGAAAGGCAGAAAACAAAGTTTAAAAGGCTTATGCTCAAATAACAGGACTCAAATAATAGCTCTATATGTATTCCTACAAATGCAATTAATACACATACACATATTAGGGTCAGTAGATTCCAATAAAAATGATTGCTGAAATATTAATAAAGAAATAGCCCATTTAATCTGGCATATGTTCAGTAAATCTTGTACTGAAAAACAAATATTAGCCAGTCCAATGTCAACAAATTATAAGAAAAGTAATCAATGTAGTGAAAAGAGAGTAAATATGATTCTACTGCAAAGCTAGTTTAGACAGACAAGAATAACAATCACGATGTAAGTTTCCAGTGAAAGCAATACAATATAAATGATGTATCCCAAGATATAAACTAGCGAACAGTTCTCCATCCATAAGTAGGGCTCTCTCATTTTAGAATCAATGAGCTAGAAGATATTTTAGGAAGTTTAACACTTTGTTTAGATCCTTTAAGTCTCTCTATTCTGTATCCCTAGTCATACAGTCATATTACTTTTTAAAAATTGTTTGCTTCAAAGAACACTACAAGAATGTAGATCCATTGAGAAGAATACCAATCATCAGTTATGAGACACCTTCAACAATCAACAGTGACATTGCAAACAAACTCCTGGCACAATAAGCAAGAGTGTACATAGAATTCAATTGAAAGTAACAGACAATAAGGTCAGCAATTACACCTAGCCCAAGACAAGAAAATGTGGACTGCTGTGGGCCATACTAAGAATAACTCGTAAATATTAACATTCAACTTCGCAAAACTATACTTACATGGACAAGGGACTTCTTCTGATTTCTTCTTTGGGCTACTCATGTTGACATCACCAATATATGTTCTTTAAATACTATAGTGATTAAAACCATAAACTATGGAGCCTGATTGTTTGGATTAGAATCCTGATTCTGACAGTTATTAGCCTCATTACTTAACCTCTTTGTTACTCAATTTGCTCATCTATAAAATAGAGATAGTAGTAGGACCTATCTCATGGAACATTAGGAGTATTTTATATATAGCACGTAATAAAAGCTATATGTTGGCTGTGATTACTAGTATTATTGTTGAAATTAACTAATATCTTGTTATGAACTGCCTATTTGTGACCCCTCAAAAAAATTTTTTTTGTACATTGAAATCCTAACCCCCAATATGATAATATTTGGAGATGGGGACTTCAGGAGGTAACTAGGTTTGATGAGGTCATGAGGATCGAGTCCTTACAATGGGATTAGTGCTCTTACAAGAAGAGACCAGAGAGCTAGTTAGTTTTCTCCCTCTCCACCATGAGGAGGCTGCTGTCTGCAAAGCAAGAAGAGGGGCCTCAACATACACCAAATCTGCTAGTACCTTGACCTTGGACACACCAGCCTCCAAAATTATGAGAAATAAATGTCTGTTGTTCTGTTGTTTAAATCACCCAGTATTCTGTTACAGAAGCCTGAACTGACTAAGACATATCTCAAAGCCTAGTTGCTATGATGGTTGAGTTCCAAAAAATGAAAGAAAAAATTTCTATCTGAGGATCATATCTATAGAACTGTATTACACTACATAAATACATTCTAATTCCATATGTCCCACTTCATCTTTCTCTAATGTTAAGATGATAGAACTAACTCTTCTTCAGCTAAATCTACTTATAAAATACATAAATTATACTCCAATGACATTCTCTTTATTCATTAATTGCTTACTTCACTAGTTAATGAAAATAAAAAAGATTGATTCCTCCATTTCCACATCACCATCACCTACACTAATCATATTCTCTTCATTATTGCTTTCTTTAGGAAATAGAATATACTTAAAGATATTACTTTGGGAAGAATATGCCTCAATTTTTAGTAACTACAGGGAACTTCTCTCCTCTTTAAAACCTATTCTGTTCCCCAAGAATTCAAAACACTGAAAATTAGTTTGGAGAACACATCTAAAAATAAATGATTATTAAAGAATTAAAACAAGTCTACTTCTGGTATAATAGATTTAACGTGTTTTCACTTGTACCACAGTTCTCAAGTAGATGTCAGTGTCTAAGAAAAAGTGACATTTACAGTTTTCTTTAAGTTAGATTATTGTGGAATAATGCAAATAAGTAAACAGAATCAAAATACAGCAATAAAATATGTTAACAATTTAGAAAGACAAATACTAAATATTGGCAATTATTTTCTAAATGAGTTCCAATTTTATTTCAATAGCTCCACATTCACAGAAATTTGAGAGTTTTCAAAGTCTTTTCTTTCTACTCATATTTATATTTTGAGCATTGATTGTAAACTATGGGTGTTTCATTCCTTTCTACCATTTATATATCTCCTGCTGTTTTATAGCTCACTACTTCTGTAAACTAGTTCTTTCAAAATTTCTTCTTCTGAATATGTACCTATAATTTAGAAACCCAGGATTTTAAAGAACAATAGTATTTCATTTGTTTTTAGAAGATTCTTTTAGAATTGTGTTTGTAGACATCAAGTTCATCTTTTATTAATAGATATTACTTGCCCATAGATGGGCAGTGTTTAAATCCTGTTGACTCTGCCTTCCAGGTATCTTTTGTAATGCGCCTCAGCTCCACTCTCACTGAAATCTCTAAACTCAACCCCTCACCATTTCTCATCTATATTAGGGCACTGATTTATAACTCCCAATTTTAACTTCTTCCAAATTATCCAATTCTGAAGGTTTGAAAAAACTTTTCCAAGACAAAAATTTGATGATAGCATCATTATTCTGCTTAAAACTTATCATTGCACTTTTTTATCTAGAGAATAATGTCTAAATCCTTTAATGTGATTAATATGGTATACTAGTTAGAAAAATTTTTGCAAGTAACAGAAACAACTTCAAAGTTAAGAAAAGAATGAGGGTGGCTCACAAAATCAAAGGAAAGGCTAAGTAAATAGGATTACAAAAAAAGGTTCTGGGCTGCAACACATGGATGGTCTCATCAGAACACCAACGATTTCAGTCTTTGAGTCACTTGGCTCATAGTTAATTTCCATGAACAGAGCAGATGTTCAGCTGGGTTTAAGTCACCTGCCTACCCACTGGTGTCTAACAAAACTATATTTAATGAAGGTCATAGTTCCTGCAGCAGAGATTGCTAATTATTCATAATATTCTCTTTTCATCACACTTTTAACTTCATACACAGTCTGTTATAATAAATCCTACCTTGTCACTCTACCAAACATAGTGTGACCACCTTTCATGCCTGCTAGCTAGAATGTAGAAGAGATAGGTGGACCCAACAATCATCTTGGAAATCAAGTGATTTGGGGAATGGAAATCATCTATAGTGGAATAACAAGGAGTGAAGCTGGGTCCTGACACCATGAAGCACCATAGCAACACAAGACTGATATGGTGTACTTCCATACTCCTTTCCAGTGAGAGTGAAAGAGACATAGTTCTAGTTTAATCCACTGTCATTTATGTGGTTTCCATTACTTGCAGCCAAATCTCAACTGAACAAAAATAGTTCCTCATAGCAACTCAAAGCATTAATGCTAAAAGGAAGAATAATGAATCCTGGATAGGAATAAAACAACAGATACTTATTGCATGTAGCCATTTATACACTTACCTTTTCTCTCATTTAATGCAGTTAATTTGTATGTAGGGTTGCCAACTATATCAAGGTCTCTTAGCAAAAACATTAAGCTGCTCAGATTGCTTTTATCCCCTTCTTCTGCATGGCTAACTTCTATACAAACAAGTGTCAGATCACCAGTCTTCACTTCCTTATTGTTTTCTGTGTTCCCATACTCCAAGGTGAGTCTTTTAGCCTTCCTTCAAGTCCTTATACAACTCTGCAGTTCCATCGCTGTACTTACCATATTTACTTGTAATAACAGGCTTTCTTGTCAATCTCTTATACCAACAAAAGTATGAGTTCTTGAAAGACAGCATCTTAGATTGGTTTCTCTGGAAACCACCTCTCAGAGGAAAGTTGCATACAGAGAGTCTCATGGGATGTGCTCTCAGAAGACATATTTGCAAGGAAGTTGGGAAGACAGCACCAGGCAGAGGGAGTGGCTGACCTGCAATGCAGTTGCCCCTGAGGCCTCTGCCCATCCTATTGGGAGCTCTGGAGCTGAGATGGTGGCTCTTTAGAGTTGTCACAAATTGAGGTGAAGGGACATGACCCAGGTACTTAATTTGCCCCTACCACTATCACCACTACCCCCTTACTTCCCAGGGAGATAAACCTTGAGTGAAAAACATATCTGTGGCCAAGGACAATTTCCAGTATGGGACTCAATTATGATCCTTTAGCATCAGGTGTCCTCAGCAACTGGGGAATGGGTGAGCACCACAGTAATCACTATACTCAGAAACTGTGTCTTATCCATTTGAAAATATGCAATGCCTAAAATAATGAAGCGACTATTTAGTTTTGTGTGGATGGATTTATGGACAATGAAACCAATGAACAGTGATGTCTGTCTTCAGGCAAAGAGGATAAATTCAATTAAGGAGAAATAGAAGATGCTTCTGAAGATGATAACTATGAAAGCAAAGCCCTGCTAGAAAGGAAGACAAAGTACTGTATCAGCTCTAGGCTACATTCCTTAGAGATGTGGTAATAAGACCCAAGCAGGTTCAATGGCTTTTATCCAGGAGCAATGCCAGTATAAAATGACATACATGGTAGGACTGACAGTGTAGGCATATGTAGAGCAATACAGTCTTAAAAATAAGGAATGATACTTTGTTAAGACAGCAATAAAAGAAACTAGTATCAAATCAAAAAAAAGTGTTAAAGTAGCTGGGAAAAAGGGAAATTTGAAGGTAAAAACTTCAATATTTTCAGCAATTCAGGCAGTAAGAATAATTAGTGGCATTTAAATAAAAGTATGTAAGAATGCCAGTAGGGCAAAAGTTAGTAAAAATGTTATGGCAGTGTCCCAAATAATAGAGATATAAAGAAAGTGGACTTTTAGATGGGAGATTATTCAATCAGGCTGAAGTTCAGTTAAAGTGAGATGACAATTACTTGTCAAGTACCAGGTCACAATATTCAATGCTTAAAAGAGAAAAGTTATTTCTTAAATTTTCATTTAAAAATATTCCACTGAAAACATAGATAGCCTGAATTTGTTTAATTTAATATTATTCTTTCTTTCCTAAGTAAGGCCAATTTCTTCTTCACCCAACGCCATTGTTTATCTCAAGGTTCACTCCTGGTGTTGTACATTCACTTCCTTGTTGGACGAATGTATAATGACACGTATCCATCATCATAATACTATATATAGTATTTTCACTGCCCTAAAACCCTTCTGTGTGTTATGTATTCTCATCACCTCACCACCCTAATTCCCAGAAACCACAGATAATTTTCTGTCCTTCAGTTTTTTCTTTTCCAGAATGCCATATACTTGGAATCATACAATATATAGCCTTTTCAGAATGGCTTCTTTCACTTAGTAATATGCATTTAAGTTTCCTCCCCATCTTTCCGTGGCTTAATAGTTGATTTATTTTTAGCACTGAATAATATGTTGTCTGGAGGTACCAGTTTACTTAATCATTCACTACATCTTGGTTGCTTTCAAGTTTGGGCCATTATAAATAAATGGAAGGCCAATTGTAAGAGAAAAATTTAAATCATTTTTTCCCTATGAAGAACTCAAACTAGGATTTCCAGTCAAGATGGTAAAGTAGGTAAATTCTGTGCTCACCTCCTCTCATGACCACATCAAAATTACAACTAAACTACAGAACAATAACAATTGAGAACTGCCTGAAGTCTAGCTGAATTCAAGTCCTACAACTAAGGACATACAGAAAATACCAACTGAGACTGGTAGGAGAGGCAAAGTTGCAGAACAGGCTGGTCCCACACACGCGTTTGGCAGTTAAAAATCAGGAGCTCAGCTGTGAAGATCTCCCCCTGGCAGCCTCACACCAGGCTGCCCAGCCCAAGGTTCCAGTGCCAGGAAAAGAAGTCTTCACAACTTCTGGGTGTGAAAACCAGCACAGTGTGGCTGAGTAAGACAGAGCGTGGCTGGAGCCCCAGGTGTTCCTTTTAAAGGGCCCACACATGAACTTACTCACTGGCAGACTCACTGGCTCTGAGCTCCAGTGCTGGTACACAGCTCAGTAGGTACCAGGGATACATGGGGAGAAAGTAAATTGTCTGGCTTTAGGGCAAGGACTGGAGGAGCAGCTTCCTCGCAAACAGAAGCACTGGCAAAAGCCATTATTTCTTTGTTGAATCTTCCCCCACCCTGGCATGCAGACTTGGGCAGCTGCCATCTCCATCAACCTGGCTAATACGTTCACCCTGCCTTGGTAATTCCCTGAGACCCCACCCCACCCTTTTATGGACCTACCCTTCCAGTGACTTTTCCATACAACAGTCTATCTTGGCTCATGTGCAGACTTTCCTAAAGCCTCTCAAAGGTTCACAAAAGCCAAACTAGCAACATTTGTTCTCAGAATGCCCAGTACCTCTTGCTGAGCAGTCTCTAACCAAGCTTAAGTAGCAGCTGACCTTGGTTCACAGCTTACCTTCTCCCAGGCACCTCCAAGCCCAACATGAATGGCGACCACCTGTGGATATCTTTGTAGCTCATGCCAGGTGGCCCCAGGCAGGGAACAGGCTACAACTGAACTTAGTCTATAGCAGGGACCCTCCTGGGAGTCCCCAGGGCTGGCTCACCTAGTGGCTGGCTCAGGACCCAAGTGGAGCATTACCCAGCCATTTGTGCAAGTGACACACCTAAAGGGCACACTGGGCAGGACCAGAGTCCTGCTAAAGTGAATCCAACTCCATAGGGTCAGCCCCCGAACAACATCTCTTTTACATTTAGTGCTCACAAACAATCAGCCCAAGGGTCAATCCCTCCCACTGACATGTAAGCAGCAACCAAGGCTCAACTACAATAGTAGGGCATATGCAACCCACACAAATAACACACTTGGAGCACCTGTTTCAGGTAATCAGGGAGACTGTGCCACTGGGGCCCACTGGACACTCTACAAAGACTGAGAGACATAGCAACCCTACCTAGTACATACAAACAAAAACAGGGAAGCAGTCAAAATGAGAAGACAAAGAAATATGTCCAAACAAAAGAATAGAACAAAGCTCCAAAAAAATAAACAAAATGGAAAGAGGCCATCTATGAGACGCAGAGTTCAAAACACTGGTTATAAGGATGCTCAATGAAATCAGGGAGAACTTCAACGAAGAGATAGAAAACGTAAAAATGGAGATGGAAAGCATACAAAAGAACCACTCAGGAATAAAGAACACAATAACTGAAATGAACAATAAATTAGAGGGATCAATAGTAGATTAGATGAAGCAGAGGATCAAATCAGCAATTTAGAATGTAAGGTAGCAAAAAACACCCAAACAGAACAGAAGAAAAAAATCCAAAGCAGGAGGATAGTTTAAGGAGCCTCTAAGACAACATCAAACATACCAACATTTACATCATAGGGGTACCAGAAGGAGAAGAGAAAGAGCAAGGAATTAAAAACCCATTTGAAGAAATATAACAGAAAATTTCCATAACCTGGCAAAGGAAGTAGATATACAAGCCCAGGAAGTACAGGCAGTCCCAAACAAGATGAACCCAAAGAGCTCACACCAAGACACATCACAATTAAAATTCCAAAGGTTAAAGGCAAAGAGAGAATCTTAAAAGCAGCAAGAGAAAAGCAATTAGTTATTTACAAGGGAGCTCCCATATACTGTCAGCTGATTTCTCAACAGACACTTTGCAGGCCAGAAGGGAGTGGCACAAAATATTCAAAGTGATGAAAATCAAGGATCTACAACCAAGATTACTCTACCCAGCAAAGCTATCATTTAGAATCCAAGGACAGATGAAGAGCTTCCCAGGCCAGAAAAAGCTAAAGCAGTTTATCACCACCAAAGCAGTATTACAAGAAATCTTAGTGGAACTTCTTTAAGAGAAAATAAATAAATAAATAATATGAATAATAAAATGGCAACGACTACATATGAACAATTACTTTCAATGTAAATGGGTTAAATGCTCCAATCAAAAACACAGGGTGGCTAAATGGATAAGGAAACAAAACCCTTACATACGCTGCCTATAAGAGACTCACTTAAGATCAAAAGACACACACAGACTGAAAGAAAAGGGCTGGAAAAAAGGTATTTCATAAAAATGAAAACAATAAAAAAAAAGCTAGGGTAGCAATACTTGTACCTAACAAAATGGAGTTTAAAGCAAAGGCTATGTATAGTGACAAAAGGAGAGCTGACTCTGTGTGGTGAGCATACAATTCACCACACAGAGCAGACGATTTACTGTAGAGTTGTACACCTGGAACCTGTGTAATTTTTACTAACCAACGTCATTCCAATAGATTTAACAATAAAAATAAATAAGTAGATAGATAAATAAAGCAAAGGCTATAACAAGAGATAAAGAAGAAATCAATAATCCCACTTCTGAGTATTTTTTTTTTATCTGAAGAAACCAAAAGCACAACTCTGAAGTAACATGTACATTCATGTTCATGGCAGCATTATGTAGCCAAAATGTGGAGGCAACTTGGGTATCCATCAACGGATGAATGGTTTAAGAAGAAATGGTACATATATGCAAAGGAATATTATGCAACCATAAAAAGGAATAAAATCTTGCCACCTGCAACAACACAGATGAACCTAGAGGATACTATGTAGAGTGCAGTACATCAGACAGAGCAAGACAAACACCATATGATTTCACTTGTATGTGAAATCTAAAGAACAAAATAAATGAACAAACAAAACAAATAAAGTCATAGATAAAGAGAACATTTTAATGGTGGCCAGCTGGTAAGAGGGTTGGGAATGAGGGTGAAAAAGAGAAAAGTATGAAAAAGTACAAATTGGTAGTTACAAAATAGTTATGTAAAGTACAGCATAAGGAATATAATCAATAACATTGTAATAACTATATATGGTCCCAGGTGGGTACCAGATTTAATGGGGTGATCACTTCCCTAATTACATACATGTCTAATTCCTATATGGTATACCTTAAACTAATATAATACTGTATGACAACAGAAAAAAGACAATGTTGATTGTTAAATCTTGGAATTCTTGTAGAAAATAAATCATATATCAATAGTACCCTTTCATTACTGTATCTTTCTAAAGACATGTTGTATGTTCACAAAATTCATTTAGAACGTCTTCATCATGGGACCTAAGTTATATTACCATAAGCAGCAACAGCAGCACTTCCATCATCACCTGTTATTTGGTCTTTATGGTCCATCATTGTTTGCCAAGGACTTTCCATACATCAACCACTCAATGCTCCTTAAAGCCTCATGAAGCAGAAGAATTTACCCTCAGTATAAACAATCGACTTAGGCAGTCACATAGCGAACATATTGTAGATTCAAAGTTAGAACCTATGCTAACTCCGCCTGTCACCTTCATACACTGATACTCCAATAGGTTCTTTTCCTCAGCTTTCTACAATTCTAAATTCTGAAGGTCAATGTGGCTCATAAATATCTAGTTTTCATCAACTTGAATTATTTAAAATTTATCAGGTAAGTGCTACAAGTAGGAAATACCCAATTGAAGAAGTCACACTGTGTCTACATGATCAAGCCTGATCTTTGGCACAAGTGCCAAGCATTAAAGCAATCATTGCCACCCTCCTTAGTTGGAAACAACAGGATATTTGCCTTCAGTTGAGATGGTGGAATAAAGCCCCAAACTGGCAATAAAAAAAACTTCAGAGAAAAAACTTGGCATTAATCTAATAAATAAGTATTGCCAAGAAAGAGAAACGCATTTCTTTCCAACACTCTGTGAAAACACAAGCAGGCACAGTGACATTTGTTCAAAAAGTCTTCTGAAACGTATTTTTCAGTTCCCATTAGAAGAGTATTTGTACAGATAAAAAAATTTCTACAAGTTAATTTATTTCTGGGATCTGTTTGAGGATTTACTCAATCTTATTGATACATTTTCACAGACCTCAAATTGCCACCTAAAAGAGCAGTTAGTATCATGCTTAACCACAGCCACATGCCAGAAAACAGTGTCCTTATCCGTCCTACTACACATAAACGTTTGCAGTGGGCTAACAATAAAAAATAGCAATAATCCCAGTGCAAGTCTCAAGTATGCATATTAGGAACAGCATGTAAAATCAGGGATGCAGCAGTGAATCTATACCAGTCAAAGACCATAAGCAGGAACTCTTCCGGCTCCAGCAGTTTAGCCATAATGTAGATAAATCACAGAAACAAGCAAAGGGGAATAGAATGCATTTCAGGCTTGGCTCAGAGGAAAAGACATATGAGACACACTCAGGGAAACTAAATTTATACAGTCTAGAGAATGAGCTTCGAGGAGGAAACCTGATCATAATCTATAAATACCACCAAGGTAACACCATAAATAATTAAGGAGAACTATTCGTTGTCTCTGAAGGAGGTCTAAAATTGAAGTCTTAGGTTTGCTTCTCCCTTCCTTTCCTCTTAGCATCAAAACATGCTTGTCTTAAGACCCGTTTGCTCCTGCCTGGGATATATTGGGGCAGAGCACCAGACAAGTAGGTGCCTGCAGCTAGCCTGCCCTGCATGTGTAGTGTGGATATTTGTCTCTCTCTCCAATCATCCATCTCAGATCTGCCTAAAAAGAACAATTGCCCTCTCTCGGCTAACACTCCTGACACCTGCCACTGCCATCCCAGGGAGCCAGAGCATTCACATTCTGGTGAAATCCAAGCAGGGACCTGGGCCACATGCATTGTAAATAGCATTTATTGTTGCATCTCTTTGCACACATGAGTGTTTACCATGTGCTAGGACAATGCTTCTCAACCCAAGTGCATACAAACTACCTGGGGAGTCCCTTAAAATGCAGATCCTGATTTAGCAGGGTGTGGGGCAGAACCAGATATTCTGTATTGCTAACATGCTTACAGGCGATGCTGGTGCTGCTGGTCTATGGATCACGCTTTGCACAGGAAAGGTCTAGGAGCTCAGAGTTCCTAGACAGACACAGAAAGAGAGAACTGAAATACAATACGGTGATGTGCCATGGACAAGGAACCCAGCCTGGGAGGCAGAGAAAGCAAGCTTCCTGCTGAGGGCCATCCTTGAGCTAAGTCTGAAAATGTGTTAGTGCAATTTAAGCATCAGGAAAGACCACCCAGGAAATTCCCATGGTGTTTTTATTCATAGATAATTAATATGAATAATTCGAGGATTAGGAGGGATTGGTTCTATTAGCTGCTGAACTTTCTTGAATTGTTCTATGAGATTTTACAGTGTTTTAACATAAGACAGTGGAGAGTAGAAACAGCACCAGTTCTGGAGTCAAATAGCCTCTCTGAGTTTCAGTTTCCCAGTAGTAAAGCAGGTATAATAAAACCTGCCTCCGGGGTTTCCAAAGAGATAACAAATATAAGTTCTTAACAAATGTTGAAACGCCTTTCCATTTTTACTGTCATCTAAAATAAACTGCATCTCCAGCCTCACCGTAAATGCTTTTTCCTCCATCCTACACAACTGCCTCCATTCTTAACTACTCCAAATGTGCTTATGTCTAAGGAAAATCACATTGAATGTACAAGTTTTGCTTTTTTAAAATATATTTGCTGTATTATCCCACTTGCTCACTAAGCATTTTAAAAATAATTACTCATGAACCTATTCTTTAACAGATATGGCAATCATCACACTGGGTTTTTCAAGGCAGCTCTGATTTCAAATATTCTGCCTACTAATCAAACAATTGTCTCCAGTTTTTGGACTAAAAATATGGCCACCAGAGATATAAAACATAATATTCTGAATTGCTGCCACAGTTTCTGGGAAATGTTTTACTAAATTTTTTAAGCTCGGTTTGATAGATGTTTACTTTTAAAGTCCTACACTTGGGACTCTATGGAGCAAGCCTACATGATTGGGATATTGTCCGCGCCCTCTGGTTGCTCATCCTCTAGTGGGTACTTGTGTGTGTGCAGGGAGGAGGGTGACAGGAGTTGGAAGAAGGTCTACATGATATAAGCACTCCCAAGTATAATCCGGTGTTTGTGCCAAATCACTTGTTTTCATTCTTCTTTATCTCACTGGCCCATGAAAGAAAGCAGTGAAATAAAAGATGCCTAAATGTCAAAGTAATTTCTAATACCACATATCTATGCCCACTGGTTCATGTGAACTTCACATCTATGGCTCAAAGAATGAATCTTCCCAAAATAGGTGGAAAATGGTATTTAAGCAGTATGCAGGAGTAATAGGGTCTACTCCCTAAAATCTCTTGACAGAATATGGAATTTGCCCCCAAGAGAACATAAAGAAAAGGCTCTGTGATTGGCAAACTCCTGAGAAATGTACAATCACAATAAACTAGAATTCAAGTGGGAGTGGATTTGGAAAATACAACGTGCTTGTCCCTGCTCTATCATGAAGAACAGGATTGAACCCTATAGTGACTCTTTAAATCATTTTTACTGGAGAAAAATTCTGGCACGAAAGGAAAAATCTACAAATGAGCCAAGTGTTGACTATGGCAATTATGATGATGAATGACTTGCTGAACAATATATTACACACAGATTTTTGCTTTCTGTGAGCAATGTAATGTTATTATTTTATGTTGTGCCCCTTGAAATGCAATTCTAGCAGCATAAGCCACTGCTGCTCTTCTCTTTCCATTTTATAGAATTAAAAGAAGACAGAGGAATTAGGAAAGTTATTCAGAGGTCTCTCAATAAACCTAAAATTATACCCATTCTACTAGGTATAGAAAATCAAAGACTGACTTCAATCCCCAAGTAACCGGACCATAAAACATCACTTCTCTTCGTGCACTTGCACTCAAATTTGAATGATCCTGTGTAATAATGATTTGTTTTATCTGTGTTTCTTGAGTAACAAGATTTCCAATAGGAAGTCTAGCCACCCTAGGAGTGGGCCTAGGGAAAAATTACACCAATGACCATGGTCCAAAGTAACACGTCACCTCAACCCCAAATCTAAATCATTGACTCACTCTGGTGGTGTTTTTTGTCCCTGTTTCCATCTTTAGAAGCATATTCAGGCTATGGAGGTGAGAAGGTCAAACAAGATTTACTAGTGGTACGACCTAACATACACTGAGTTATGGGTGTGTGACTTCCCACCTTACCAAGCCCCTTCCTAAAATTATACCCATTCTACTAGGTATAGAACAAGGAATCTTCAGTAGTGCAGAACTATTATTTTAATCCCATTACTGTTACAAATTTCTCACACTCTCTCCCCAACCACATTTTTTTCTAAAATTAGATCTCAATAATCTTCATCTGGATTATCACTCTCTGTTCCAAATTTCTAATTTTTAACATTGCCCCAATTCAGACAACCTTCAAATCTGGTTTTCTTACCATTTTTATCCTGGCTTTAGATCTCGTATAAGAAGTTACTACATCTTGGTAAATACTCAGAAACAATCTTTATTTTCTGATTTAAATTTCATTAGTTTCCCCACCATTTAAACAGTCCATTAAGTCCTTTCTGGGCACCACCTGAGGGTTTGGCCCTATGTTAGGAGCTGAAGAACAGAGAAAAGGGTAATTTCTCCATTACTATACCACTACTGGAGACATTCAATAAGCACCTGATGACTGTTAGTTAGGGATTTTATTCCTGTCACATTTTCATATGGTCCTATTTACTTTGCTCATTCTGGGAAATGTATTCATTGCTTAATTCAGACCATCCTTCACAGACAATAATAATTTCAGTGAATGAGAAAAAGAGGGCAAAGTACTAAAAGTTGAATTACCAAGCACTTCTCAAACATTAACATACACATAAATTGCCTGCGATTCTTATTTAAATACAGATTCTGACTTAGTAGGTTCAGGCTGGACCTGACACTGGGGATTTCTAACACACTCCAATGATGCTGATGCTGATGCTGCTCGAGCACTGAGAAGCAAGGACACGCGCTGGATGGCCTCTGAGTGTGAGGTCTCTGTCTTTCGTGCCTCAGCCTAGACCAGAGCCTGCCCCACTGCCTAGCCTGTAGCAAATGCTCAATAAACATCTTTGGAATAAATAATTAGTTGTGGAAGAGACATATTGAAGAAGAATATAGGGAAGCAACGTATTTATCTCAACTCAATTTTCTCTCATGCACAGTTGGCCAAACCATTTTTAAACCCAACTTCGCATCCTGGCCATCAAAATGATCCGTATCGAATCACTGTCTCTACGTGTCTGCTTTTCCCCACACTCCTTCCTCTCAGATCAGGCCACCTTTCCCACGGCATACACATACATGTATGCCCACCTTATAGAGCGCCCCCTAACCTGTTTCTCTTCCTCCATACACCTTGGGCCACCAACCTCTTCACCTCAAGTGCCACCTCCATCGTGAAGTCCTGCCCAGCTTCCTCAGCCATACCCAGTACAACCTTCCTGAGAAGTCTGTGGCTCACAGTTCTCTTTGGACATTAGCATGAGAGGAAAATGACATGGGAGCAGATCCATAGTGGAGATTATTCGTTCATTTGGTGGCAAAGTAGTGAAATGTCCTCTGTCAGGGTAAAGTTCAGCCTTGTATTTGCATAGCTCCTGATAAGAAAATAAAGAAAACGAATCATCTTCAGTAGCTTTTTCTGTTCTTTACTTGAGATACAGAGAGAGGTGAAATTTGAGTTGAGCTACCTGTGAAGACAAGACACCAGCATGTGCTGTGATGCAGTGGTTACAGCATGAGTTTCAAAGACCAACACTTAGGTTTGAATCGTGGCTCCATTGTTACATCTATGGCTTTGGCCAAGATTTCTGGCTTATGAACCCAAAGTTCTGCATTGAATGGGCATAAATGATACCCAGTATAATTTTGGTAAAGATTAATGAGATAATAGACGTGAACTGCTTAGCAAAGTGCCTGGCATATAGTAGGTGCTCAAAGTTTGCTACTGTGACCATTACCACAGAGGGTTTTACACAAGCATTAGTTCTCAAAATATGGTTCTCACAGTCAGTCACAATAGCAGCATCACCTGGAAACTTGTCAGAAATGTAAATTCTCAGGCCCCACCATGGACTTCCTAAATTAGAACCTGGAGTGAACCCAGCAATCTGTGTTTGAACAAGGCCTCCCGGGGAACCTGATGCACATTAAATTCGAGAAGTGCTGTTCTAAAGATTAAAGTAACTGTAGTTATAAGCCATGTGAGCTTGGTGTCAGTCACAGTAGGAGATACTAACTGGTTCCTATTATTTTTAATAGGGTATGATTTTTGCTCTGAAAGTACTGTTTTTCTTCTTCCTAACACTAACATGTCCTGCCCCACGTACAAAACTACCTAGTTGCTTCAGTTATGGAACTACCTAATTGCCAACCTTTGAGAGTGACCCAAACTGCTACTCACCAACTATTTAATTGCTTCTCCAAATGCCTACCTAGAAACACCCGAGGGTCTAATTACCAGTGGCTGACCCCCGCCTGCAGGAGCATGACCGCCAGCTCTCCCCAGACTTCTGAGCCCAGCACCGGAGGCTGAACGCTGCACACACAGCTTCACTTCTGACACTTCTACTCACACCGTTAATGTCGCTGTGGCCACATGAGCCAACTCTGCGCGTGATTCTGAATTGCTTTGGCATGTCTGAGGTTTGACTTTGGTTTTGTATTTTTCTGTGCTTTTGCTTTTTGAGAATTGGGGGCGGGAGTTGGGGAATGTTGCTTTTGTTTCCTTAACAGCAGAACAGTAAAACTTTTCCATAAAAACCATGCATTGCTCAAGGCCAGACCGTTAAGCAGCTGGGGCATTTTGGGCACTGCCTGTTACTGATTTTATTTCCTTTTCACTGCACTTGCAAGTAAGTCATTTATCTTTAAGTTAGCAAGCAAGAAATGGGAAATAGAAATATGTTTTATTTAAAGCAGTGTTTGGGGCTGGCCACCATGAGGGAAACGGGCACTGCCTATGCTGATTTCCTTTCCATTACACAGCACCGACAGAGAAACCATATATCTTTTCTGGAGTCCCACTCTCATCTCTCTGTTTTTTTGTATGTTTCTCTTGGTTTCCTTCTCCCACCCCTCCTGTCATACCAGTGTTCTTGAATTTTGACATCGACAAACTGGTGGAATCCAGGACAAGTGATTCCTTTGGGTAGGAGACCCCAAAACATCTTTTTCCTCTCTGAGAGAGCACAGGCATAGGCTAAATAAGCCATCATTTTATAGCATAAACTAGAAAAAAAAAACCTCTTTTATTTTCATCTAAATTGGATGAACAATAATCAAAGAAAATGCTCTATGCCCACATTTTTTCTTCTTTAAAATGGAGGTATATGATTCTACTGTCTAACAATGCAATATATACAGTAGTAAAACAAAATCAGAACAAGCTAGAAAGGTCCTTAAAAACCAAAGAAGTCGAGGTTCTTTAATAAGTTCCATTTGCTTGCTTTTAAAATATTATGCAACACCCACTTCAAAGACTTGATAGGAAAAGGTATTGCATTATCAACATGGAGGGAAAAAATGGGTTCAATGCATTTACCATCATTATAGTCATCCTCTACTTTCCCATGATTTGTACTAGATACACCTAATTTGTATTTCCAAATCAAATTGGATTTTCCTGTTGCACAAATCTTGTTTAAAAGTTGCTGAGTTTATTGTCAACTATTTAAATTTTTAAAAACTGGTTTATCCAAAGTGGATGAACTCTACCAACACTATTCTTTATTTAATATCCAAAAGTAAGAATATACTTTTAATGGCCCCATAATGCCCTCTGCTTGGTTTATCATAGAAGACAATGTATGATAATCATGATTTTCTTGTCTGTCTCCTAATCAGTTGGTTGCAAGCTTGGAAACTGCACTAAACCCAAACTTAGCAAAAGGTAAGAAGATGGTCTGTTCTGCACAAATATGTTTGTGATGGATTATAAAACTTCGAAACTATTTTCATACCTTTATTCAGATGTATTTTCAATGACATCAGACAAAAAAGGACCAGAGAAAAATAGGGATACCAGAAGAATGAGTTCTTACTTACAAGCTTATATGATTTAGCTATTCAAGAAATTAGATATTATATTGTAAGCTAAAACAAATAATAAACTATTTACTTAAATAGAGTTTTGTCAATTAGAAGAAGTCTCTTGCCACCTGAAAACTAACAGTATGACAAGGCAAACAACATTAGTCACCAAGAAATTTTTCCTCACTGTAAACTACTTCACTCCATGTAAGTTAAATCTTGTCATATTAAACCATTTCAGCACTTTTTTTCTGGCTCAGTTCTTTTATGATACATATGTAGTATAGTTTCTCTCTAAAATATAACATGGTGGAAATGTATTAAAATCTCAAAAGTATCGAGAATAAAGATAATCTGTAGGCTCCTCATCCCACGTACCCAAATCATAAAAGCACAAATTGCTTTCCTATTTTATCTTCCTAAAAATCATGATGAATTAAGTCATCAATAATCCAAAGATAAATGTAAAAATATCTCTTTATCTTTAGGCTGATGGACAATATTTAACAAAACAAGAGAAAATGTGAATGCTGATTATGAAAAGAATATAGATCAAACTTAAATTTGAACCATGAAACTGTAGTAAGGTGACCTATTACCCTCCCCCCCCAAAAAAAATCCAAATTAGGCAATTACTTATAATGTGTCTATAACACTTGGTTTCTCTTATCACTGTCCCTGAATGCCTATACCACCTTGTCAATGGCAGCCTTTGTAAAAATCTAGTGTTAGTATGTCAATACACAGCAAAATGAAATACACCAAGCTAGCTAACATCAAACAGAATGAACTCTTCAGGTGTCAGATTTAAATATCTTGGCTTTGGTTGATATAATTCATAACCTGATGCTGTTTATACTTGGTAAGCCAGTTTTTTCCCATTATTCCTGAACAATTTACAATAATGTCCCTATGGGGGGGAAAAAGTGACTGGTGTTGAGTAAGTAAAAACCAACCAAGGACAATTTCTAAAACTGGGTTTTCCCTGTACACATTCCTAGTAAAAAAAACTGAGGAGCAAATGTGCACATGACAGACAAGTGGCAAAAAGTAGTCTTGGTAGAACAAATTCCCAAAACAATCTTTTGAAAGTCAAAGTTAGTTCTTTCATATTTCCAGTCTGATATGTAATCAAATAACTTAGGTGTTAATTTTATGTTACATCTATTTTTTTCTTTTAAAATTAATCCCACAAAAGAGAACAATGGTTAAGAGCTAGTTTCATCTGGGATTTAAGGAGCTTCAAAAGGAATTTTAAAAGTGTTCAAGACTAAAAGCAGAAAAAAATAATAAATCATTTCTAAAATGATAGAGAACATCTCTTAATTGTGGTCTCAGAGAATTGTCCTCTCTCGGCAAGGTCACTATGACTATTTTGTGGAAATGTTGTGATGAATATTGTGTTGAATTATGAAAAAAATTATCTGATCAGTTTGGTGATTCAGTGTTTTCTACTAAGTGATCCATTAAATCGTAATAATTTCCCAAATACAAATAGTTTTAGAATATTATTAGCCTATTCTAAGTATTTTAATCAGGAAGAAAACTTAATGATGTGAAAAAGAATATTCATTCACTCATTCATTCTTTCACTCATTCTCCCAACCAATATTTATTAACTTGGGACATGTAACCAGCGTCCCGTGACTGCCCAACCCCCACGCCCATGTTCTCTGGAGAAGTCGCAATATTAATTAAAAAGTTACAAGGAGAGAATTCCCCAATCGAACTTTTTTCTAATTAGAGCTCCTGTCCAGTGTCTCCAACTTCTGCACCCCTTCTTCTCACTGGACATGTCAGTCAGCTCAAGCCATTTTCTAAAATAACCTGGAGTTTGTTCAAGACATGATGAAAATAAAAGTCCTCACAAAGAGAATTTAAAACAAAATCAAACTCTGATAATAGACTTTTTTTTTCTCTAAGTCTACAAATACATGGTTAAAGGAAGGAACAAAACCTATAATCATAAAACCCAAAAACTTTACATGTTGTACAGATAGAAACAGAAGGAGAGAGAGAGAGATGATAATCTAGACCAGGAGTTTCCAAATGGGTGTCCCAAGGTTACTGACACTCCTTTCTCATATAGTCACTGTTTAAATCAAATGAGAAAAAGTAAAGGCAATGTAGCAAGTTTTCACAAAGCTTAATTTGTTCAAGGTGAAAGGTTATCTGTTATTCTGAGAGTATACTTTTAACACTTTTTGGTGTTAAAACATATTCTCTTTGACGGAATGATGGCAATGATAATGGTGGTTTATGGGGAAGAAACTTGTGCTTACTGAGCAGATTAAAAGTTGGCAAACCTATGTTGGCCCACAACATTTGTTTCTTCGTTTTAATGTTGTGTGAATCCCCTAAACTTAAACTGCATTTCATCTATACATTATTATTTTATAGATGAAGCTTGGTGGGGTAAAGAAACAAGAACACAGTCACATGGCCTAGTAAGTGCCAGGATGGGAGATGAGATTAGCCTCTTGACAATGTCAGTGTCTTTTGTTTTTGAACTGCATAGGTGTCCTTTAAAAATAGTAACAAAAAAGACGGTTTTCCTCATGAACATGGAACCATCAGTGGTTAAAAAGAAAACAGAGATCCGTCCAAACGGTCTTGCTGTTGTAATTGTCTCTGTGCTCTGTTTGTTAATAATGCCTACTGCTTGGAGAACTGGATCGATAATTGTTTTGAGTAGTATACAAGAATAAGACCCCGCACCCCAACAAATTGGCAGGTTACGTGATTGAATATGCCACATGAAATGTTTGGTCTATAGTCCCATAAACCAAGAATAAAATTTTATGATACAGCAAAATGAATTGCACAATAGGTTAATTCACACAAAAAGCCCCAAACCTACTATTAAAAAGGAACTGGCTGGCTGCATTATCAATTTCACTAAATAATTCCTCATTTTAAAGTAATTAAACTCATCCTTACAATAGGAAGACTTCACTGTGATGTTTAACATGGAGACTAGCTTCAAAATCATTGATTAAAATCTTTGAAAGGCTGAAACCAATAAAGATTTGCAGGTACAGAAAGTGATAAAATAGATTTAAAATATGTCTAAGAAAAGGACAGTACTGTTTAGCCTAGAAAAAAATTACTTATTTTGTTGTTTTTATTATTTGTTACATTTGCATAGCTTCTTCTCTAAAGCATCAAATTCTAGTTGCAACAACAAAATCATCATTGTAGTTTTTCTTAACAAAATGTTGTTTGGTAACAGAAATGTTCATTTATCTATTGTCTCTTTTTCTAGGCTTCTTCTTCCTGGGACTTGAATAAACACATAAAACTACACAAATCTCTGAAGATGAAATCTAAATCTCTTTAGTGTGCAGTGCTTTAAAACACATGAAGAATTGTGAAGAGAAGAATGGTAACTACATGAGACTAAAACCGGAGGGTATAGGCTTAAACCAAAGAAATATAATTTAATTTAGAATTAAGCCCTTTTAAATAACAATGTTCTGTCTACATAGCAAATAATAAGGGTATTTTTTTCAGGTTAAAAATATAAAGTAAATGGCTGTGGGCAATGTTTTATTCGAAAATAGTTCCATTGAGTTTTGTTTTTTCTCTTTTAATTTGTTTTTCATTTTATTTCAAATGATTTGCTGTTTTCTTGAACTATCCCTGAGAGGAATATTTTAGCTCAAGAGTTCCCGAATAATGAGCAACACCTCAGAAGCACAACTTACCATACATTTACCATTACCAATACCTGTGTCTTCTGAAATGTCATATCATAATGTCTACAAAAGATATTTATGACAAAAACACAAGAGAACATCATTTAAATACAGTTATCCATTAAGGAATTCAATAGGGCAATACTGAAGATGGTATAAGAGGCCTCCTTCTGATACAAAAATCTAGAAGTATAATGAGGTTTGCAAAGATTCAAAGGGAACGAAAATACTCTTCTAGCTGGACATTACCCTCAATATAAATTGTTGTTTATACAGCAACATTCTACTCCTCTCTGTCACTCTGACTTTTAGGCAGATCCACCACACCTTTAAGCATCTCACTAAGGGGTGTAGCTCCCTCGTAACTACTTAAGTTCCCTATTCAACCTGAAGTCTTTCTGCAATGACCCCTCTGGACCATTACTGACAATAGGAATATTCAATTTATGTCTGATTCTTCACCCAATTTTTCCCACATTTATCATTTCACTTTATATCCTTTATGATGTCTTTATCTCTATGTGTGTTGGGAAAGGGAGTCTCCTGTATGCAGCCTTTCGACCCCACTCTGCGGCATAAGAATGGGCCATGGGCCTGGAACAGTCCTTACCAAGAAATAAAGAGCCCACACAGCCTGTGCTGGACTTGTTACCTTGTATCCTTCCCTGCTTCAGAATCAATGTGTGCCTTTGTTGTGCTTAAGCATGTGTGCTATATGGTATCTGGCCAAACCCACTGCTATATGTGTCCCTGTGGGGAGGAGATGGGACCCTCTGGCTATAGCACAAAGGGGTCAAATGCTGCGTGTCAGGTGCTGGGAAGGACCCGCCGGCCATGGGGGTCTGACATCCATTGCCAATGCTGATCTTGCTCTGTCCCTTCTCTGTGTGAGTAACGCTTATTCCAGCCAGTGCTTGATCATGTTGTTTTCCTTGGTGACTCAGATGCCAAGATGTGGTAGGCAGAAGGGCTCTGACTCCCAGTGACAAGCAACAGATGTCATTTGCTCAACAATGTGAAAGGCCAGTTTCTCCTTCATTGTAAATCCTCCCTATCACCAACATTCCACCTCCTTCATGAAGCCTGTTCTATATTCAGGAAGGTGATATGTAAAAGTCAAGGACAATAGCATCAAGGTTCTAGTCCTGACTTTAACACATTACTTATATGTCTGTCATTTTACCCCTATGAGCTTCAGATGTCTCTAAGGTTCTTTTCAGTTTTAAACTGAAGTAACAAATAGAAAGTATCCAGTAGGCATTCACTAAATATGAACCACTTTGGTTACTCCAGGTTCACTATTCAATTTTGTTAAGCCCCTTGGTTCCAAGCACAAGAAAGTCAGTCAAGAAACTGATATAACCAAGGGGTTATTGTTAGTATAAACATGCACAGAAAGGGCCTAATAACCTGGCAGCAGGAGGGTCAGAAATTATAGTATATTTTGGTCTTAGAAAGCACCAAACAGTGTGGTAGAACTGAACTTAGGGATTTTCAATGAATAGCCTGCCATTAATGTGAGTCGGGAAGTGTGTGCCTACTTCTCTACCTGCCCTCTCTATCAACCAGATGCCTCCTCCCTCCCCACCCCCAGACCTATCTAACTCACTATTTCTTCCCATAACTTTATCTTGCAAGAGACCCATCATGACTGACCCAACCTCTCTCTGTATCATGACTGGCTTTCAGCCTCAACTCCCACAGCTGCCTCATTTTATTAATGTAACTATTTTCTGGTTCAGATTTGCTCAGGGAAATCTGAATGGCCCAATTCATCTTTTTGCACCGAAACATACCACTGATCTGGCTTCTTTTGGGTCAGGTGCCCCAATATAATCCAGCAGGATTGGGATAAAAGGGCAGAGTCAGGAGCACCGGAATTAACATGGCTAAAAGAGAGCAGCCCTTTGGGGGGGTATGACCACCTCAGTGGAGCTATGGGCAGGACCAACGCTGAGAATGACAGTAAATACACTGTTGTTATTTTCTAGATATTCATAAAGCACTCCTGACCAAGGGTTCTAGGTCTTATTTCATTCTTATCCCACACTCTGAGGGAAGGTACAAAGTAAAAAGGAAGGTTTTATGTAGTAACCTGAAAATTTCTGTTTTTCACCATGTAATTCTAATAAGCCACTCTCTACCATCCACATCCAGGTTGAAGCTACTGCTCAATAGGATCTAATTTATTTCTTAATTATACATAATTTCATATTGTTTACTGTTTCAATTTTAGTGCATTATTCCAAACTGGTTGTGACTTTCATAATTGTAGGCACTGTGCTTTATATGGACACATCTTTGTAACCTTTCTTTTTCCCCTTCCCTGACCAATCATGGGTAAAAGCATTAAGTGCTAAATTAATACTCTTATAGACAAATATAATTTTAAAACTTAGAAAGAGTTTGGGAAATCATCACTCTGTTCATTGTTTTAGAAATGAGAAAACAGAGTTCAGGACAGTGAATGTAGCTTGTTCAAGATTACACAGCTAATCAGTAACAAGACTAAGACAAGAACTCAGAGAGGCTAAGGTCCCAGGTAGTGCTGGGGTTCCCCTTCTATCTATTGTTGATAGGACACTTGAACATGGATATTTCAATTACTAAAAACTCATTTACAACACTAAAGTAGTATCTAAACATCAGTATACATATTGAAAAAATAATCAATTATCTCAATATTTTCATATACAGTCTATTCTCATGTCACAGTAGTTATGCTCTATAAAGTTGCTGCAATCATTGAATTAACAAATACTGAACCATTGCTCTTAGGGAAAACACAGGGTTAGGTTCTTACATACTTCTGGTCACATTGCCATCAATCGATATGTCACCTTGTTTTGCATCTGTTTCTGTTTAAAGACAACTTATTTAATAAATATCATTCATTCATTGACACTGAACCCACTGTCAACAGCACTACAACATGTGCCTGAACAAAGCTTACCTAATACACATAGTTTTTCCATCAGGCATATCACAGCTTTGTTGTGCTTAGAAACACTAGACAGCACTTCAGCACTATGCTTAGGGGCCATTTTAAACAGTGAAATCTCTGACACACAGCCGAGAAATGCGGGGAAAGAAAAGAAGTGGCACTAAACAGACAATGAAGAGGACACTTGTCTGCAGCATGAGAGCTGAAACAAGTAGGCAAAACATTACCTTGTTTGACCTCAGGTGGGAACATTCACATCAGGTGACCCAAATGTTCACCAATTCTGCACATGTCTGAGAATAACTGTAGAAGTGTCATGAGTATTGATTTTGAGGTTACAAATAAATTTTAGGAAGTAGACAAATTTGCAAATATGGAATCTGTATGATGAAGGTTGACTGTATCTATATAGAATCTAGGTGATTTAATTGCATTCTATTTTCTTCCTGTTATTTTGTTATCTCTTATCCATAGAGACTACTCTAATAAAATGAGAAGTCAACAGTTCCTTTGATGTTAGTGGAAAACAGCCTCCAGAACTACCATTTTTTAACAACATTATGTTATCCACAGGCAGAAAGCATCAACACTAAGCAAAATTGTACATTATTTACAAATAATTGTTTATAAATACTATGCTACTTTTGTACTTTACAACTTCATTAGCTTTGCATTTTAATGTACACTTCTATAATGCATTCTCAGTAGAAAGTACCTTTTAGAAACAAAACCAAATATTTTTAAAAACACAATATACAAGTTTTAAGAAATACTCACTAGAGAAAAAAAGCCTTTGTAACACTAGGTAAAATACATGCACATTTATTTTCTAAAAACAACTTTTAAATGTATTTTTCCTTGGGTCTGCATAGCCTCAAACACAAGGTGAGTTTTGAAAACTCTTTCCAGAGCAAAGGTCATGAACCTGTCACCCAAAGGTTGACTATCACCTTTAGCTTTCCCTGAGCAGCGTTAAGCATTCTCTGTATTTTTTAGAATTCAAATTAATTGTCAAAAGTTATAAATTAGGAAGATTTATACAAAATCTAGTTTTCTGTATTCTCTTGAAAAAAGTCCTCTGTGAGCAGTGCCCCTACTTCTGCCTGGAAACCATTAATAAGCACTGAATGGCGACTGCCTCCGTGCAGGGCACATGGCCTCTCCCGCGGGCCCCAGGGACCCGCACTTCCTACCTCCCTGCACACTAGGGCTGAGTGGCAGTTGCATGTTCTTATTGTAAAATTAAGAGAAAGGTTCAGTATTTCCCTTACTGTTGCTGCTATGAAAAAATTAGTCAGAAAAACATCTGAGAATCACAAGTTTCTCTTCCTTACATCCTATTCATTTATATTAGCATTTGAGTTGGTGATTCCTGTTCTAAAGCTAAGGTGGACATCCTTCTGACTAAGAAGTTAAAATATCCTCCACATAGAATCAAAACTGGAATAATGATCTTACTTATAGCTCTTTGCAGTTTACAGAGGCTCATGTTTTATCAAATTTAATCTTAGCAATAAAAGTAAGATGCAGAGAGCAGGTGTTTTCATTCTCACTACTAAGAAATCCAAAGCCCACAGAGATTAAACAGCTTGTCCAAGGCCACACCGTTAGTAACAGACTAAGAAATGTGAAACCCAATCTTCTGATTTCAAATCCAGAGCTTTTTCTAATACACTCTGCATATGAGCAAAAGAGCTAACCTAAACTTTATAACATATTGCATTTTTAATGTATCTTTGTCATCAAAGTAAAACTACAGAGTGATAGAAATGAAATTGTTATTTTTGTATTCTACACAGAAAAGCCAGCTTCACTTTAATAAGAATCCTTTTGTCCATGTCACTCCATTAATGCTACTAAATAAAATATGTATATGATTCTGTGTATATATGTGTGCATACTCAAGTGCACATAAACACTCCACATTCCAAACAAGAACTGAGGCAATGTACCATTACCACAAGACTAAAGCAATTGAGAAAATTGTGTTGAGGGAAAGAAAAAAGCAGGAGAAAGAAAATAAAGCCAGAGGTATGGTTAGTAATATGAGTACAGACCACAGTAATCAGATGCTTCATGCAAGACCATATATTGCACTCTGAGCTTCCCAGTGATCAGTGCACAGAGGGAAACCATCAGCTACCCAATTCTCTGTATCAAGGAAGAAAATACGTTACTGATGTCTGAGAGATATTTTTCCCTTGAGAGTCCTCATAAACTCCCTTGGGTGCAATATAAAGTCCCTGATTCTCCACAATATTAAAATAGCGAATAGAGGAATAAACCAAGATTCCCTTGCTATTCCTTATAATAGTTATCAATGCAGGCTGATGGCATAATACCAAATCACAGTTCAGTAAAAGCAATCCTACTAAGAGCCAATATAAAACAGTCCAGTTAACTCAGTAAATCTGATGGCTAGATTAATAAAACAGATGATAGATAGACAAAATAGCTAAAAAAGTATCTATAAGCAGTACATCTTTGAGGCATTTTATACATACTGTTGTTCCCATTCAAGCTTTTGATTAAATATTGTGCAGAAAGGAGTTCAAGGTTAAAAATCTTTGAAAAGATCTTGACACAAAAAATTCTCATGTTGTTGATTAAAGACAAAGCAATCACTTTTGACCACCTATTGATGTTGGTCTAGCTTAGATAATACATATGAAATAATATAGGTCCTTTGCCACAGTCCTGTAGAGGGGAGCCAAAAGAGACACTGAGGGCAAGGTCAGTGGTACTTCTTTTCTCACCTAGATAGCTAGCTTCTCTTTGAGAGATCAGAAAGTGTCAAAGACAATGGCACTTGACCTTCTGAGTTTTAGTCCTGTATCATCAGCAAGTAGCCCCTGAATATTTCCATTTGGCCACAATGTCTGCCATTTGATGTGCTTTTCAATGAGGTCTGACAATTAAGCTCATGAATTCATCCTAAAAAATGTGCTACATACCTCATTGCTGAATGTCACTACGATCACATTTGAAGTACTTCCCTTGGGAAGCTATGCACTGATGCCAGCACCTAGTCCCCCCTTCAAAGCAATTTTGGAACTCTTTTTCTGAAATGGCCATCAGAGCTGTCATCATATTACCCCTGATGTCCTGAACATCATCAAAATGTCTTCCTTTCAATATTTCCTTTATCTTCAGGTAAAGAATAAAGTCACTGGGGGCCAGATCAGGTGAGTAGAGAGGGTGTTACAATACAGTTATTTGTTTACTGACTAAAAACTCCTTCACAGACAGTGCCACATGAGCTGGTGCACTGTTGTGATGCAGGAACCATGAGTTGTTGGTGAAAATTCAGGTCATTTTTATTCAACTTTTCATGCAGCCTTTTCAGCACTTCCAAATAGTAAACTTGGTAGACTGTCCAGTTTGTACTTCATAATGAACAATCCCTCCAAGGTCAAAAAAGGTTAACAACATTATATTGACTCTTGATTTGAACTGATGGAACTTCCTGGTTGTGGAGAACTGACTGACTTCCATTGTGCACTTTGGTGCTTTGTTTCAGGGTCATATTGGTACTGGTTTCATCACCAGTAATAACATGGCCCAAAACATCATCTTGCCTCTCCAAAAGATCTTGGCAAACTTTGACTCTCTGCTTTTGTTCATCGCTGAACTTCTTCAAGACCACTTTGCACACACCTTTCTCATGTCAATATTTTCAGTTAAGATTTTCCTCATTGTTACTCTATGGATGTTTACTTGGTTTGCTAGTCTTCTCAGTCAGCTGATGATTTTGACATACAATGCAACGAATTTTGCAATGTTTTCATCAGTTCTGCTTATTAACTGGCTGCCCTGAACTCTCTTCATCAGTGACACTTTCTCTCCCCTCAGAAAAATGTTTCATCCATTTGTACATTGCCATTTTCTTCATGGCATTATTCTCATACACTTGAACTAACAAGTCCCTGATTTCATGTCCACTCTTGCCAAGTTTAACAAGAAATTTAATGTTTGTCTGTTGCTCTAATTCAAGCTCCAACAGTCTTGCAACAGCAGAGAAAAACACACAAAACAACAAAAATGAATGCCCCTCAAGAAGACACCACCACACATCGATAGGAACACAGCTGTGAGGCCCAGATATACCAAGGTTATGACATCTTACTTGTTTGTTACAGTGCTGCCAACGTAAGCACACAGTGGCAAGTGCACGAACTTGCCAGACCTCGTATTCTTGTATTCCCAAATTCTAGTGGTTACCTTATTTAAAGTCATCCAAACAAGAATCATAGTGACACTGTCTTGTTTCCCCTCCTTCCCTTCATCCCTCGGTGAAAAGTCTCTCCAGTGTTAGCACTCTCTGAAATGTGCCTTCCTCCATACCAACTTCATACCACCAGGGCAAGAGGGGATCACCTATCATCTGTGTTCCTGAATAATGCTCCTAATGACTTCCCTATCTTTCCTCCCTCACGCCTACCATCCCCACACTGATGAAGTAATCTTTCCAAAATACTACCACTACTACTACAACTACTACTACTACTACTACTAGCATTTATTGAGACTTTATCACATGTTCTAAGTACCTTACATGTATTATCTCATATACTTTTTAATTTCATTAATTGTGGTATATTCAATATATAACTTGTAAGCTATGTAAAGTATATACCATGGTGATTGATATACATGTACATTGTTCAAGGAGTACCCTATTCAGTTCACTATCACATCTATCTCCTCACATATTTATCTTTTTGCATGTGAAAACATTTAAGTTCCACTCTTGCAGCAAATTGCAATTATACAATACAGTCTTACGAACTTCAGTCAGCATCTTTTGCATTAGAACCTTAGATCTTATTCACTTATAGCTGAAAGTCTATACCCTTTTACCAATCTCCCAATTTTTTCCCACTCCACCCCCAGGACCTTTGGCAACCACTTTTCTGCTCTCTATTTCTGAGTTTAACTTTTTTTCATCTTCCACATATAAGTGATTCTATGAAGCAATTATCTTTCTCTGGCTTATTTCACTTAGCATAACACTCCCAAGGTCCATCTGTGTTTTTGCAAATGGTAGTATTTCTAATGGCTGAATTATAGTCCAGTGTGTGTGTGTGTGTGTGTGTGTGTGTGTGTGTGTGTGTATCACATTTTTTTATTCATTCATCCATTGATAGAAACTTAAGTTTTTTCCCTATCTTAGTTATTGTGAATTCTGCTGTAATGAACATGACAGGGAAGATGTCACTTTGATATGTTTTCATTTCCTTGCATATACAACCAGAAGTGGGATTGCTGGTTCATATGGTAGCTCTATTTTTAATTTTTTGAGAAATTGCCATACTCCTTTCCATAGTGGGTGTACCAATTTACCTTTCTAACAATAGTGCATAAGGGTCCTATTTCCTTCACATCTTCACCAACAGTTTGCTATTGCTGGTCTTTTTGATGAGAGCCATTATAACAGGTGTGAGGTAGTATCTTGTGATTCTGATTTGCATTTCCTTAATAATTAGTGATGTTGAGCACATTTTCGTGTACCTATTGACTATTTGTATGTCTTCTTTGGGAAAATGTCAATTCAGTTCCTATGCTATTGAGTTGCATAGTTTTTTATATATTTTGGGTATTAATCCCCTATCAGATATATGGTTTGCAAATGGTTTTTTTCATCCCATAGGTTCCTTTCTTTATTTTGTTGATGTTTTCCTTCACTGTGCAGAGGTTTTTAGTTTGCTCTAGTACCACTTGTTTATTATTTTTTGTTGCCTTTGCTTTTGGTGTCAAATCTAAAAATCATTGCCAAATCGATATCAAGAAGCTTACCCCTTATGTTTTCTTTCAGGAGTTTTATGGTTTCTGGTCTTATGTTCAAGTCTTCAATCCATTTTGAATTGATTTTTGTGTATGGTATAAGATAGTAGTAAAGTTTCACTCTTTTGTATGTGGCTGTCAAATTTTTTCAACACCATTATATATTCTTGGCTTCTTTGTCATATATTAATTGACCATATAGGTGTGGGTTGATATCTGGGCTCCTAATTCTGCTTCATTGATCTATGTGTTCATTTTCATACCAATACCGAACTGCTTTGATTACTATAGCTTTGTAACACACTTAGAAATAAGGAAGTGTGATGCCTATAGTTTTGTTCTTTCTTAAAATTGCCCTGGCTATTCAGGGTCTTTTGTAGGTCCATACACATTTTAGGATTGTTTGTTCTATTTCTGTGAAAAACACCATTGGAATTTTGATAGAGACTGTATTAAATTTGAACATTGTTTTCTATAGTATGGACACTTTTAATTCTTTAAATGCATGAACACAGAATATCTTTCCATTTATTGGTGTTTTTCAATTTCTTTCATTAGTGTCTTACACTTTTCAGTGCATAGATCTTTCACCATCTGGTTTCATCTAGTTTAACCATCTAGTTTCATACCACATGGTCAGAAAATACGCATGAAATAATTTCAATCTTTTAAAATGTATTAAGACGTATTTTGTGACCTAACATATGATCTATCCTAGAAAATGTTCCATGTGCACTTGGGAAGAATGTGTACCCTACTGCTGTTGGATGGACTGTTCTGTAAATGTCTGTTAAGTTCTTCTGATCAAAGTGTAGTTTAAATCCAGTGTTTCCTTATTGATTTTCTGTCTGGTTGATCTATCCATCATTGAAAATAGGTACCGAAATCTACTATTTTGTATTGCTGTCTATGTGTTTCTTTAGGTCTGTTAATATTTGCTTTATATATTTAGGTGTCCCTATGTTGGATGCATATCATATGTGCTTTATAACTCTTTAATCCCATTTTCAGGTAAGAAAATTGAGGCACAAAAAATACAAATATTTTTTCTAAGTTAATTCAGCTGAGACACGATGGAGACAGGATTTGAGAAGGACCAGTATGAATTTATACACTGCATTGCTAACCATAAAAACAAAAGCAGCCCCTGACTACCAGAAATTAGCCTGAAACTCACAGCTAAGTCATGGTGTTCTCCTCTTGCTATAAACAATTTCAAAGTACATTAACATCAGCAAAATCTCTGCGACTATGATGAAGCGAGACCAAAACCAAGACCACTTCATAATCTGTCTAAGTACACATAAAAATAAGGTCACTGTACAAATGACAAAAACTCCAAACATTCCTTCTCTTCAAATAATATGAGTTACTGTCACTTCTTTATCAATTACAGCTTTAAACTCTTCTCTGCCCTTTAGTAAAATAAGATTTATTAAGGTACCATATCACAGAATTGCTCCTGTTCCCTAAGAGACTACAATTCAGAATGAACCCCTGCTATTTTGGACGCTACTGAAAGTCACCCAAACATAACCTAGAGAAATAAATCCTTTGTAACAGCCCCTTTCTGAGATGTCCCTCTATTGCCGGTAGCCTGGATGTCCCTTCATTACAATGAACAACAAATCTAACTTTTATAATTACAAATGTGTCTTTGGCTGGAAAACATTGATACTACCATGCTCTGCTACTTGTAATCATTTTTCCATGATGAAAAGCCTTTTGATAGCTCACATTCCCTATTTGGAAAAACCCAAGTTTATCAGGGAAAAAAACTCAGTCCTCCATGCTCATATCCATGCTTCTTCCTTTATCCTCACTCCAACCACATCCTTCCTTCTGCCACCTCACCCCTGCAATCCACCTTAATGTCTTACTACAACATTCCTAAATATTCCATATTTACAGATGCTGTTGCTCTACCTGAACTGCTGTCTGTCCATTCCATGGTACACCTCCCTCCCTTTCTGCAGCCCCTTCCTTATTTTGTAGGCTGCCATTGGCATTCCCCATCCTGTACCTACTACAACTCCCATATCTCTATTACAGGTATTCTCCACCATATAAAAATTCTCCTTCAGTTTGTGCTTTGCCCATTTGCAGCTCCAGTCCTCACCAGAATATAAGGTCCAATATAAGGCACATACCATGCCTAAATAACTCATAAGAGGATACTGTAGAAAAAGCATGATGAAGCAGACTAAATACAGCTCTAACAGTTAGGAACTGTATAAAAACAGACAACTAACAAACGTTGAGACTCAGTCTCTTCATCTATAAAAAAACGAAATGATATCCTGTAGAGTTTCTGTAAGAATCAAAAATACCTAGTATAATGTCTAAAACTCAACATATATTCAATGAATTTAATAGTGCAGAGCATGACAAAATGCACGTTACTTTTTTTGATATGTATTATGCCCTACATATTTGTTTCTAAAAGTTGCTATAGCCTACTTTTTCATTAATTTGAGTTTCTACTAAGTGTAACCCTACAGGAGCAACCCCTTAATAACCATGTAACTTATACATCTGAACACATTGCTCTGAAAGATCAGTTACAAACTTCAGAGATTACAGATTTACTTAATTCAATGAACACTTATTTTTTTAGACAGATAAATAAATTGTGGCATATTCATATGATGAAATTCTGCCAATGCATTAACATGAATGAATTGTGCAGACAAACAGTGAGTGAAAAGTCAGAAACAAAAAAGCGTGTATGGATGATTTCATATACATAAAGTTAGGAAACATGCAAAAACGAATGTATGGTGTTAGAAGTCAGGATAGCACTCTCCTTGGGGAGGAATGGGATGGTTAGTGACTGAGAAGAAGCGTTGGAGGGCCTTCGTGGGTATTTCTGATGTTCCAATTCTTGATGTGGATAGTGGTTACATGGGTGTTTTCACCTTGTAAAAATTCACTGGGACACAAGCACATGACTTGACTACTTTTCTATACATTTGTTATACTTCAATAAAAATGTTTATTATTTTTTTTGAAATAATAGCCTCAACTATTAGCCATACACCACGGTAGCTGCCAGGCTCCCAGCGATACCTGTTCTACAGACAATGCACTAGTTTTCAAAATAAAAAGGGCGCAGCAGCACAAGTGACTACCCCAAAGTCTTATAAAAAATCCATGACTCAGAACTAAAACCTGCAAGTGCTGATTTTCTTGCCGGGGCTGTTGATATATGTATGTATAATGCTATTCCAAGTAAATACATCAGTGTCTTCTCAAGGAAAAAGTTCCTTGGATCTGTGCATGTGGAAACTGGAATAAAATGCATTCGATGAAAAGCTGCTCTTTGGCCATGTCCCAGCTATGACATTGGCTGCTGGCAGATCATCCTCTGAATCTGTGAAAATTTGCAAACCAAGGCCAGGCCTCAATCAGCAGCTGATGCAACACATACCTGTTTGAAATGAAATTTAGTTACATTTCCCCTCCTTGCCCCCTCCCTAAATTACACCTAAAGGAGGAAAAAGATCATTATGTATACATTTAAAGTAAGCATAATTCCAAGGCCACACAATGCCATTAGAATGCTGCAGAAAATCAAGCTACATGGCAATAATGCTGCATAACCAGCTCTCCTCTTCCATCAGTACTGAGAGGTGGTCGGTCATGGGAAGCCAGGAGTGAGAAGGCACCAAGCCACCCTCCCTAACTGGAGGGCTCAAGCTCGAGCAGCCAAGAGAGGGCCAAGTCCCCAGCCGCCTAGGTTCCTCCTGCTGGATACACTACCCAGCAGCTCAGCGGGTTAATACCTCTGAGAGGCCTCGGCTTGCAGATCTGCTCAGTTACAGAGAGCAAATACACACTGTAATTTTACAGCTGTGAGTTCCAGCAGCACTTTACTGTTCTAAGGACTTAGATGGCAAAAGGGCTGGGTTGTGCATAACTAGAAGATGCTGATTAATAACATACAAGAAATCATGAGCTACAGTATAGAAGGCCACTTGAAAAAATCTGAGGTATATATGGACTTAACAAAATCTAAACTACTTGTTCCATAAAATATTGCCACCTTGAGGAACTTGTATAAGACTTATCAGTTTGTTCATTTTTCTTCTTACAAAATTAGTAGAAAGCAACCCATAAGTATCACTTTGAAATACTTCCTAATCTCACCAAAGACTAAAGTAAAAGTTTATCATCCTCACATAGATTATGTAAATGAAAGATCTTGAGGCCAGAAGCTGAGAATACCTTGAAACAAGTCAACTTAAAAAAAATTATATATATATATATATATATTACACACACACACACACACACACACACACACACAATTTTTGATTAAATGCAACAAAAGATAGCCTTTAAAAAGTTAAGGGTAAAAATATTCTATATAAACTTTCAGGCACCATGCTAATGTAAATAAATTATAGTATACAAATATACTTGCCTAACAATTTATTTTTAAGTAGGTAGCACCAAGTTAATCTGGCCAATTTGCAATGAAAGCATGAGTTATAGTAAAAGGTATTTTGGATTCAGTGAGTGCAAACTTGACATGCAACTCTCTGAACACTGGTACTGAATGTAATAATTTAAAATTTTTTTAAATGTACCTACATTTTTAAATCACAATTTCTAATTTCAGCATTTAATCAGTGGAGCTGAGTTGGAAATAAAAAGACAATACCAGAAGCAAAACAAGATTATAGTCACTAGGTATAGTTACTTTTGAAAACTCTGAAATGTTTTTATACACTTGATACAAGTCAGATATAAACTTCACCTGAAATTCTTTGTAGAACCAAAAGGTTGAACTCTACAGAACTACCATTTTTTTTTCAGCAATGTTTATACAAATAGAATTAATTTATTATTCATGTATTGTATCTATAAATGCTACCATAGTGTATTATGTGTATTATGTTGTATAAAACAAATATTATATATGAACAATTCATTTCCAGTGCATTTAATATGTAAAATCAACCGGAAATCAAGAGTAACAGATCGCAACTTTGCATTTTTAAGGTGTTTTTCTTGATTTATTGTTTTGTTTTGTTTTGTTGTTCTTTTTATAACTTTTTCCTTATTTATTTTTACTTTTCAATTATATTTGACATATAGTATTATATTAATTACAGGTATACAACATAGTGATGAGACATTCACATAACTTAAAAAATCCTTATTCTGATACATTTGGTTCCCATCTGACACCATATATAGTCATTATAATGTTATTGACTATACATATGCCCTATGCTGTACTTAGATCCCTGTGACTATTTTGTGACTATGAATTTGTACTTCCTGATTTCCTTCCTTTTTCACCCACCCTTCCGACCCTCCTCCCATCACCTCAACAAACCTAGTACCCATCTGATGCCACCCAGTTATGGCAACATTATTGACTATATTACCATGTTATACCCTATATCCCCATAACTATAACTTTGTAACCACCAAACTGAACTTCCCAATCTCTTCCCCTTATTTTACCCCCTCCGCCAACCCTCTTCCCATCTAGGAACAAATCAAATGTTTTCTATATCTATGAACCTGTTCCTGTTCTGTTTATTTTTTTCTTTGGATTTCACCTATAACCAATGTCAACTTCTATCTGTCTTCCTCTGTTTGATGCTCCACTCACTGCAATACCCTCCATGTCTTTTGATTGGAGCTTTTAATCCATTTACATTGAAGGTAATTGTTGATATGTAGCTATTGACATTTTATTGTTCATAATTTTGCTTTTATTCCCCCATCTTAAAGTACTCCCTCTAACTTTTTTGTAGTACTGGTTTGGTGGTGATGAATTCCTTTATTCCTTTAGTTTCATCTTGTCTGGGAAGCGCTTTATTTATCCTTTGATTTTGAATGATAGCCTTACTGGGTAGAATAATCTTGTTGTAGGTCCTTGCTTTCCATTATGTGGAACATTTTCTGCCAATCCCTTGTGGCCTGCAAAGTTTCTGTTGAGAAATCAGCTGACAGTCTTATGATAGCTCCCTTATAAGTTACTAGTTGCTTTTCTTTTGCTGCTTTTAGGATTCTCACTTTATCTTTAAACTTTGCCATTTTAATTATAATGTGTCTTGGTGTGGGCTTATATGGGTCTATCTTGTTTGGGACTCTCTGTGCTTCCGAAGCTTGAATGTCTGTTGTTGTTCTTTCTGTTGTTTGTTTGGTTGGGGGTTTTTTGCCAGGTTAGGGAACTTTTCAGTCATTATTTCTTCAAATAGGTTTTCAATTCCTTGCTTTCTCTCTTCTCCTTCTGGTATTCCTATAATTAGGATGTTGTTATGCTTGATGTTGTCTCAGGTCCCTTAAACGATCCTCATTTTTTTAAATTATTTTTTTCATTTTGCTGTTCTAATTGGATGTTTTCTGCTACTTTATCTTCCAATTCACTGATTTGATCCTCTGCTTCATTTAGCCTGCTGGTGATTCCTTCTACTATATTCTGAATTTCAGTATTGTATTCTTCATTTCTAACTTTTTCTTATGGTTTCTATGACCTTCTTTATGCTTGCTACTTCTCTATTGAAGTTTTCACTAAGTTCCTTGAACATCCTTAAAAATCATCATTTTGAGCTCTGTATCTGATAGGTTGCTTATCTCCATCTTGGTTAGTTCTTCTAGAATTTTCTGCTCTTCTTTTATTTGAGACATATTTCTTGGTTCCCTCATTTTCAATGCCTGTCTCTTTGCCTCTACATATTAGGTAGATCTGCTACATCTCCCAGTATTGCTGGATAGCCTTATGTAGTAGGTGCCCTATGGGGCCCTGGTCACCTGTGTTGGTTGCTCCTATAGATTCTGGTTTGGTTCCAATGCTGTGCCTGGAGCTATGCAGCAAAAGTCTCACCAATGCTGGCACACTAATGCTGGTCACCACCCACCTGGGGCCTTCAGTCTTCAATAGTTTTCCAAGAAAGACTGCAATGCAGGCGGGGCTGGCTGCTCAATGGAGAAAGTGCCTCTGGCATTGGCAGAGTTGGGTGAGGTGGGTTCCCAGTAAGTCAGCAGGGGGAGCAAGTACAGCTCCACAGACCAATCAGGTACAAATTTGGCCATATGGGGGCATGTGCAACACAGGAAAGATGGCTCCCACCAGCCCACTGCATGGCAGGAGTAGGCACCCAGGAAAAATGGTGACTATCCTCCAGCACTTGCCCCAAAGCCACACACGTCAGTCTGCCCCCCCCCCCACCCCGTATGCTTCCAATGCCCACTGAGACCCCCATCCCTCTAGTGGAACTCAGGGTGGGTAACCATGAGTAACTGAGTCTGCACAGGCACTTTAAGAGGACGTCTGGATTTCCTGCAGCCTTCCATCTCAACTGGACAGTTGAAGTCCCCACTGTTTTCTATAGTTAGATGTGGGCCTCCTCTTGTCAGCACCAGTGCTCTGGGTTGGGGAGCCTGGTGTGGGGCTGGGATCCCTTGCTCCTCCCAGGAGAACCTTCTCAGCTGAGATAACCCTCTTGATTCTCTACCACTATGGGAGGTTTGGCTTCTTTTTTGTCTGCACCCAGTCTTGAAGTGGTCTCCCCTTCTTTGTATTCTCAGTTATACAACTTCTGTTCAGCTAGACTTAAGACAGTTCTCCAGGTTGGGTGTTTAATAATTTAGCTGTAATTTTAACACGCTCACAGAATGAAGCAGGTGCAGTGTTTATCTATTCTACCACCTTGGATCCTTTTCTGTTTTGTTTTGTTTTGGTTTGGTTTGGTTTAAATTCATTTTTATTGTTAGGCTTATTGGGGTGACATCTGTTAGCAAGGATTACATAGGTTTCAGGCATACAATTCTACAGTGCATTGTCAACTTGATGTATAATAAGTTCACCACCTAATGTGACTTCTCTTTCCATCGCCTTATATTTAGCTTCCCCCCCTCCTCTCCCACCCCCTCCCCTTTCTCCCCTCCCTAACCCACTTGTCCCCAAATAAACATTAAACTATTGATTGTGTCCATAGGTTATTTGTTTGTTCATTTCTTTTTTTCTTTGCTTTCAGTTTTATATTCCGCATATGAGTGAAATCATACAGTTCTTTGTTTTTTCTGTCCGGCTTATTTCACTTAGCATGATGATCTCCAGGTCCATCCATTTTGTCGCAAATGGCACTATTTCATCTTTTCTTACAGCTGAGTAATATTCCATTGTGTATATGTACCACACCTTCTTTATCCAGTCATCTGTCGCAGGGCACTTTGGTTGTTTCCATGTTTTGGCCACTGTGAACAGCGCTGCGATAAACATTGGGGTACATGAGTCTTTGCGGACTGTTTTGTTTTGGTCGGTTCCCTGACCAAGAAGCAAACCCAGGCCACGATGGTGAGAGCGTTGAAACCTAGCCATTAGACCTCCAGAGAACGCCCTCTTTTGTTTTTTAATGAAAGACCCAGTGCTCCGGTTTTTCACATTCAGCTCACATGTGATAAAACAAGTTTTTGTCAGGAACTTCAAAGGGTCTGGAATTTTACCTTGCTTTCAAGCTAACAGTTTAGCCGTCCATATATCCTAGATGGTGACAAAGACATGAAACCCTTAGGTGGGCAGCAAAGGATTTTATTACCCACAGGAAAAGAGGCAACGTGAGCTTCATGTTCACATGGGTTCTCCATGCTTCCAAAGTTCCATGTGGGTCAAGATAGATGCTGCATACGCAGTGGGTCTGTGACACAACTGAGAACCCCCAAGGTGGGGAAACCACCAGCCTTACAAAAATAACTACAAGCAAACATGCCTAACCTTTATCTCTGTGGGAGATTTTCCAGGTCAGGAAACAAGTCTACTCTCTGGCCCTGAAGGAGATACTATCTCTAGCTTCCAAAGCAGTTTGCTATGCAAATATCCCTGATAGGAAGAACAAAAAGTTATCACAAAACTTACAGAAATACCATGAATAATGTCCCCCAACAATCTGGGGAAATAGGCTTCATACTTTGTTAAAATTACTTCTTCTAAATAATTCCACATGTTATCTAAAAAAATTAAAGTTTGTACTATTTCCACGAAAATGTTTTTCAACAATAAAACTCTGTAAAGTTTGGTGTTGACAATAAGAAAATTGCCATTTTTAATGGTAAAACTAATTTCAGTACAATACATATATTTGGACCTGTATTTATCACTACCACATTTATATCTTATTTGTATAAAACAACCTTTTAAAAACACTCATATAAACATTTAACAAGTATCAAAAATATTTGTATGTTTTAATTGGGATAGAAGAAAGTGAAAAACAAAGAGAAAAATACAAAGAGATAATACGAAGACATGTACTAATGTTTGGTCTGTTAGGTGCTCTATAATATCCATAAAATCTAGAAAAATTTTTAATAATGTTACCATTCTAGAAATAGCCAAATTTGGGGGTTTTGGAAAAGAGTAGCAAAATTATCTACCTACTGGACTTAGTTGTTTGAAACTGTAAATATTTCCCCAAAACTGTAAATAATGCCAGAAATAATGAAACTTGACAGCTTGGAAGAATTTTTAATGTTTCTAATCTGATCAAAGATAGCTTAAGGGCTCACATCACAAGAGTAAAAATATTTCAAATAGCTAAAAAGGAAGGAAGGGAAGGAGGGAAAGAGAGAGAGACAAACCTCCTTTAGGGGAAGAAGAAATTTAAGAAAAGTTGTGCTTCAAGACCCTCAAAACACAGACACAGATTTCTTCACATATATCCACAGAAATGGAGAAAGAGAAGAGGGACATTTGGGTCACTATGTTAGCACTTAATAACATTTCTGAACCAAGTATTTTCTCAGCCTAAGAAGTTGATGTTAATCTCATATTTTTTAAGTGGCATAACTTTACAATGTTTACAGAATTATAAACTTCATGAAATTTTATTAAGGTTTGAGAATAATATAGCCCAATCTGGGAAATTGTGGCCTACCGGAAAATGTGTTCATCTACTCTGTAATGGAGTGACGGGAAATAGTCTCAAACTACCAATATTACCTTTTTAACACCCACCACATTGTTACATAATAACCAAAGTAACATTTGTTGTGTTATTTATTTTTTTATTATTTTTAAAACAATTGCTGAGTGCTCTTGAATCATAATTAATAGCAGGCTGGAGAAAATCTGGTCATTACTTTACAGGAAATGTCTGACCTAAAGGTCATCATATTTATTATAAGTTGTTCTAACCTCCTAAATATAGAAAATAAAAACCAATTCCTGTTATTTGTTGAACAATTATACATAATCATAAAATTGATGCACGATGAACAATATCGATACATTTAGCCAGTAGGTAAGTGGAGCATGAAGGATGACATAGAAAAGTCATCACCCAGCACAATCAGCAGCAATATGGGAAATAAGGTGAGATGCACTGACTTAAGGCTTTGCAGACAGACTTAGTTTGACCAGCTGTGTGACCCTGGACAAGTGCTCTTTTGGAGTACTTACCTGTAAAATGGTGATAACCCCTGTTTCTCAGGGTTTTTGTGAGAACTAAGTGAGATGCATTTCAAGGGTCCATCACACATGTGACAGAAATGGCAGAAACTCAACAAATGTTGGTTCATTTTGCTTCCCCATCTACCTACATCTATGCTAATGCTACAATCCAGACTTTGAAACAGTCTATGTAATAGTCCTAATAAAGAAAATAAGAAGAAAAAAAATTGTAAGAACAGGAGCCTTGCTTGAAGGAAGATACTAAATGATTTGAAGCTATCACAGCAGACAGTTAAGTAATGTTTCATTCTGCCCCATATGTTATGGGAAGAATTTATATTGCCTCTCAGTTGAACATTTTGCAGTCAAATTTAGTCTGCTCTGGCTGTGTTACTGAGAATCTACCAAAATGTACTGACTCAACTATGGCACTTCAGATTGGCCAGTGTAATGAACAAAACAGGATTAGTTCGGTTATTTTTATCAGTTATTATACTGATTTAACTGAGTTTCTCCCTGGCAGTAGGTAAAGCAATTTGGTTAGTGTCCCATTAAAGTATCATTCATTTGATGGACAGTCAACAATATTTACTGAGTGGCAACTGAGAACGATAACCTTGTCCCTGGATTTTCAGCAATGTTAATGTGCTAACCCCATCTGTGATGACTGTGCCACTAGCCCTAGGTGCTGTAAGTTATAAATGAAGTCTGCATCATTAGCACCATCTTCATTCAATTACCCATTGCGAGCTACATAGACATATGCATTCATACACTCACACATGCATAGATGATGAATAAATTAGGGTGTAATTACCAATAAAGTTCAGTAAGAGGTTTCCAGAACCTGTTTTAAAATAGCTCATTGATATAAATCACATTCTGGGAAAGACAAAACAATTGGAAAGAAAAAAGATCAGGGGTTGCCAGGGGCTGGAAGTCAGGAGGGAGGGACTGACCCGAAAGAGGCATAAAGGAACTCCCGGGAATGACAAAAATGTTCTATATCTTGATTGCAGTGGTAAGTACATGACTGTATGCATTTGTCAAAATCCATAAACTTATAAACCTAAAATGGGTGAATAATGCTATTTATAACTTACAGACCAATAAAACTGACTTTAATAAAAGCCAGTTAATTGGAAAAGGGAAAAGAAAGTAGAATGGTTGTTAGTGACAAGTGTTATAATTTATCCTCCAATAACACTCCATGAAGCTAAAATGCAGAGTTGTCACAAATCTTTAAAAGAACTTGCAACATTCTATAATATGAATAAAGTCTTGGACTCAATACCATTAGAGGTCAAAATCAGCTGAAATTGGTATTGATTAAATATTGTCAAATTTCAGCTCCACATGCTAAGGCAATGGAAGGAAATGAAATCCATGAGGAAAGCAAAAACTTCATTTTACTTAAGAATTTAAATGGCTGCCTTCTCTCCAATAAATTTTTTCTTCTGAGCTACAGGTTAAAAATATAATCATACAAATACACAATTAAAAGTATTATAATAATACTTCACAAAAGCTTTCCAGTTCCCAATGGTGCTGTACATATATGTAAAGACTTCATATTTTGAAGCATTCTAACATTATTACTTTATGTAATTCCTCTATAACCAGACAAAAAATTAATATAATACATTATGTGGAGATAATAAGACTTCCTTATTTTGTATAGTATTTCAGATTTATTATACAAAGTACTGTTACATATATTATCTCCTTCAATTGTCATTAAAGCATATACAGTAAAAACTATTAAACCTGTTTTACAAATGAGGTAAGTGAAAAGTAACCAGCAATGGTTGGATGGTTTGTCTGTAGTCTCTGACCTCAGACATGAGATTGAACTTGGGTTTTCTGACTCCTAGCAGCAATAGCTAGACTTACCTATTGGCACATATTAAAGCACTTAATTTGCACAACACTATGATTTGAGTATTATTATTGTCTCTCTTTAACAAGTGAGGAAGCTGAGATATAGAGGGGTTAAGTAACTTGTCCAAGGTCACATAGCTAGATAACTGAGAAACCATAATTCAAACACAGGCAATAGGGCTCCCGATTTCACAATCCACCACCATGGAATAGTGTGTCATGGCACCTTCTGTTATTCCTGTGCTTGACATAAGGAACAACTCTAACCAATGTACACACTACTCAAGTTTGTTTTAATGGAATCTGAATTAACAAGTAATAAGTTAGAATGGTCACTGTTACACACACACACACACACACACACACACACACACACACACATATATATATATCTTCAGATCTCAAGGAGAAAGAGATGTTTCTTACCCTTTCCTTCCTAACTCCTAATGCTAACTCTGGTTTTCTAATCCATTTAAACCTCATGGCGCATACCGATATCTCTGGTATAAGCATTCAACTTTCCAATTTTCCTATCCATCTACTATCCCCTTTTTGCAACTATCCCCTTTTTTAAAGAACCCCATCTTTTACTTCCTTTGCTGTTACACCCAAGCCACAAAGAGCAACTGAAATAAAAATCACCACGAGATTGGCTGCACCATGAAATCTTGACCTACAACGTCAATTGGAGCATTAGTACCATTCAATCAATAATTTGCGTCATGCGTTCTACTTGCCCCCCATTCCCACACAGCTGCTATTTCAAAGTCTCGTTATTGTCCTCAGGCACCTTCTTACTTTTCTTCATATCTCTCAATACATGGAACTTTTCTGTCACTTGATTAAAGAAATTGAACCATCAGGTATGGACTCTTCAATTCTCTGTCTCCAAGTATAGTAAATTCCTGTTATCTGCTTTGTCTCACCACCTCACCTCCATTTTTTTGAGAAAAAGCTGTGTTTGCCCTTTTGTTTCCAGTTATTCTCCCAATTATGCTTTTCACCTCAACCCCTCCCATCTCCTTTGGGACCTCTTTCATCATTGATCGCCAATCTCTCCAGTAGTTTTAAAAGCTCCCTCTCCACTGCTTTCTTCATTCAGCACATAAACATGCTAACATCTTTTTATTGTTAAAAATCCCTCCCTTAATTTGTATCTGACTGGCTTAGACTTGCTCTTCACAATCAAATATCTTGAAAAAGTAAGTGTTGGTTGTTTCCTCTTCCTCAACTCCTCTTTGCTTCTCTAAATAAAGTCTTTTACCTCAAAAATTACTTTGCAAAAAAAAAATCATAAAATAAACTTAGTATAGAGTTGACTAGGGCTGGGCATGGAGGGAGAAGCATGAGGAAACTCTTGGGGGCTGATGGAAATAATCTATAAACTGTGGAAGCAGTTTCACATCTGTCAAAACCCAATGAACTGTTCATTTTAAAAGGGTGCCATTTATCATATATAAATTATACCTCAATGAAGTTGATTAAAAAATAAACTCAGTGTGACAAGAATTCTAATGTTAATAAAAGAACTAAGACATGAGCTAGAAGAAAGTGGACTAGAGTAATCAAAAGGTAAAATAAGATGAATTATGCAATTAAACATTAAATTGAGACGTGAGTTTCCCCTCAACCAAGTCAGAAAGGAAATAATATAACATTGGATTAGAGAAATTTCTTAATGATAATCGAATTTAATAACGAATATATCACCTAATCATTATAGATGAGATTTTAGGTAACCTAACAGCTTTAAAAATATACAGAAATAATATTTAATTGAACATTTTTTGTATCACCTTCTAATTTTAGAAAATGAATGCATGACATTAAATTATTACTCAGTGAAAGCATTTATACAGTTACTGATAGAAGTGGACTGAGCTTCTTACTTTCTGACAATATAACACTCTGCAAGAATAGATAAGCACTGAAGAAAAATCATCATCCACATGCCAGGTACTTTATATATATAATTTCATTTCATCTCACATGCACAATAAAAGCTTTCTAGATTAAATAAAATTATATTTCAAGTGGCTAAATAACACAGCTAATATGTAGTAGAATCAAAATCAGTTTCAGAATCTGTCAAGCTTTAAAAATCCTTCCTCTGTGCTATATACAAGGGCTGTCCCAAAGAAATCCAGCCATTGTCAATATAATGAAAACAGTTACATGGCTGGATACTTTCTAGACAATGCTCATACATCCACTCATCTCAAAAAGTGGACTGTCCACATGCCCATTAAACAATCTCTCTCACATATTAATTGTCTGAAGAAGCCATTGGCAAATGCTGGTTCACAGGCAATTTGTCCTCACGTTCAATGAGGCATGCATGAAGTACCGACAGTCTAGGGGACAGAAGGAGAAACAATGTGCTTTAGCCACCCAGAAACAGAGGAATTACAGTTGCCCACTTGTATTGTCTCTCAATTATGCTCAATCATGAACCAGAGGAGGACCTTCAAGAAAGCAACAAATAAATAATTAGCTTTGATTTTACTGAAGCTGTCAGGGAGTCATTAGTTTAATCCCAATCCCAAGAGTGCTACACCATTTAATATGGGAAACGCAAGCACAAGAGCAAAGAGTACCTTCCTTAACCATAAAGTGTTTGATTTTTAATAAAAGCTACATTTTTATAGGAGCATATAAAATGTGTTAGCTACAAAATTCATTCTCAAAAGCTCAATTAATTACCTTCTTGGGTAGAAGTATTTAGTATCATCCATTAAAGAATGGAAAGTTTTCAATTTTAGCAGATTTAGAACTGTTCTTTCTGAAGACAATGAGCAAAAAACTCAGCTGCTCTCTGTGAAACAGAGATTGTAGGTAACTTCTCAGCATACAAGAGAGAATTCCTTGAATTCTCTCATTTTCTCAAAACCTGTATCCAGTGTATCATAAATACTGGCAGGTCTACCTTTAAAATATAGACAAGATGTCTCAACTTTTGTACACTCCACTGCTCACACACTAAGGTTACCACTTAGATGATCTCTCTGCTTCTATCCTTACCCCACTAAAGTGCAAGCACACACTGCAGCCAGAGGGCCTCTTCTGAAATAGTCATGCACTGCTTAATGATGGAAAAACGTTTCATCATTGTACAAGCCTCATTAGAGTGCACTTACACCAATCTAGCAGGTAGCCTACTGCACACCTAGGCTCTATGGGATAGCATACTCCTCCTAAGCCACAAACCTAGACGGCTTATTATTATACCAAACATTGTAGGCAATTGTAACACAATAGTATTTGTGTATCTAAACATATCTAAACATAGAAAATATACACTAAAAATAGTATATAAAAGATTTTTAAAAATAGTACACCTGTATGTATAGGACACTTAAACCGTGAATGCAGCTTGACAGACTAGAAGTTGCTCCACGTGAGTCAGTGAGTCAGTGACTGAGTAGCGAGTGAGGGAAGACCTAGGACATTGCTGTACACTACTATAGACTTAATAAACACTGTACATTTAAGCTACACTAAATTTACAAAACAACACAAGATTAAAATCAAGCACAAGAGAAAATGCTACAGCCAAAAGATATGGTAAACATGAGATGAATAGGCTATTCCCAGCATAATATGGCAAATTAGAAAGGGTACACTCTAAAATGCAATAAAAAGTATAGTATGCTATAAACATAAACCAGTAACATCATCAATTATCATATCTAGTATTAAGTACTGAACAGAATTGTATGTGCTACATTTTTTATATGACTGACAACCCAGTAGGTATGTTTATACCAGCATCACCACAAACAAGTGAGTAATGTGTTGTGCTACAATGCTATGATGGCTACAATGTCACTAGGTGGTAATTATTTTTCAGCTCACTTATAATCTTAGGGGTAATTCATGTCATATGTGGTCCGATGTTGATAGGAACATCATTCTGTGTCAAATGACTGTACAAGTCTGATATGTCATTCCTCTATTTGAAATGTTCCACTCAGACTGAAAAAAAGAGTCCTGATGATGACCTGAAAGACCCCACTGATATGCACATGCACAGACACACACCACCTCCTCACCTACCATTCTCTTCTTCCACCCAGTGCTCTTCTTAAAGCACCTGGAACACTCCAGGCCTTCCCTGCTTCTACGTCTTAGCACTTCTGTTACCCTTTTCTGGAATCCTCTTTCCCCAGGTATCTCAGCACTCACTAGTTCAGTTCAGTTAAGTCATCACTCAGGCATTCATTTTCGGAGAGGTCTTTCCTAATCACCCTATTTTAAGTTGCCATCACCTGCTTTTCCTGCTTGGTTTTTCTCCTTAGCACCTACCACTATCTCACATAGCTTTTTATTTTCTTGTAAATTTCTCCCCACTGAAATTGAATGTAAGTTCTGTAAAGTTTTGTCTGTTTTATTCATTGTTTTGCCCCCAGGGCCTTGAACAGTACTGGAAACATGAAACTGCAAGGCAATATTTATTGAGTGAACATTATTGTGTGACTGAATAAGTGAAATCACAACATCTACACAGAGGAGAATGCTTATCTCCTTGTGTGCTACAGCTGAAGTATGTATATCTACTACCTCCAGTACTATTGCCAAGTTGTCTAATATAAATTTAAAATAAATGAGAAATTAGGGCAAGAGTCAGTTTTACATGGTTGAGCATTGGAATTGTATGTATAATAAAATGATCCCTATCCTCCCTGATTTAACAATGTTAAATTATGCAGATTTTTAAGAAACATTTACCAGGCTATGATTTACAGAGATATTATGTTTAATCCATAATTATTTTCTGACATGGAATACAAAACTAATGTGGAAATTAATGAGCACTGTCCATTAGTGTGTTTTCAGTGAACACTACAGAAATATAAAAATTCATAGGAAATAGATGTGTATAAATCCTACTTATTTCTCTAAAATATTATATTGTCATCTAATCTCATAACTTTTTAGGAGAAAACTTAAAGAGAGTCTCAATTGGATGCTCAATAACAGAACAAACTCTCAGCCATGAGGCAGGTGGAAGAAAGGGTGAAGATGGAATAACCCAAATTTCACAGTTCGGACTAGTGTCTCTCACGAGTAGTAACCCAGCAGGATAGAGTTGTTTATACAATTGAGATGCGTGTCTAAATGAACTAAAAAGTAGTAACAGCTAAGGCAGAAAGAAGTAGAACACCAAGACAGAAATCTAGGATGTCTTCCAAAATTTTCAGTATGCGAAGAGATCATTGAGCCATGTTTGAGAGGAAAAAGGGAATTTTAGGCACAGAAGTGGAACCAGTAAAATAACTGGAGAAAATGGTCTACTCATTTAGGCAAAACATGTATCTTCAACAATAAAATCTCATCACTGCTGGGGGTTTTGTTTGTTTATTTGTTGTTTGTTTTTGTTTTGGGCCTGGCATAGGAATGCTCTGTTCCTATATATTAAACCAGACAGAAATTCCTTTTTCTAGTGCAGCTACATCCTGATACAACTGTTCTCATATTGTTGGCACATATCCTACTAAAATTTTTAGGACCTATTTCTGAGGAGGCAAATGATCATCATAGTCAAAATCCTCCTGGATTCTTACTCACCATTTGGTATTAATCATTTGGCTTGTCATCAACAGCAGTTTACACTTTGATGACTTCATTTGCAAAATTCACATCATGAACACCAACAATGTTCCAACATCTTCCTCAATAATCATTCATAATGACTGAGCCTGGAATCTTCAGTGGGATTTAGTAATAATAACATTTATTACCTTCATATATCATGTGATCTTTAAAACTTTGTCAGAGTTGTTTTGTTGTCATTGTTGGAGTTTGGATACTTTTGAATAAAAAATACTCATAAAACTATCTCCCAACATTAAGGGCTTTTATTATTGTTGAAATTTTATTGAGGTCTTCTTTTTTTGTAGGATAAAAAGTCAATCTCAAACTTTCTCTAACAATATTTATCTAACCACAGACTAAGATGACAGGAACATGGAAAAGTAAGACTGATTTCTGCTTATCTACAACCCTACACAACTGCTTACAGAGGAAATCCCTCCTTAAAGAGACCAGTGTACTATGAATTACTTACTATTTAAAAGGTCAGTCATGGACTTGAAAAAATATATTCTCTATATTAAAAATTTGCTAAACACCCTGGTTCAGGTATGTGTATAATCTGGTTCAGTGGTACTAGGAGCCAAAATAAATCTCAGGAAAAACTCTAGATGAGAATAACCAACTCAGAGATGAACTTAACTACAAGGACTCATTGTTAACTGGTTCCTGAATTAGACAGATGGCTCTAAGAGGCTGCTATTCATGTCATCTTAAGATGATACATAAGCTCAACCAAGTATTTTTATGTTTGATGCATGAATTGGTTATAATGAAGAGAGGCTTATATATTTATATAAATCCAAACAAGATTTTCTATGAATCATGCTCTGGAAGGATCACTGTTGTGAGCAGCATTTTGAGCCAGAGGCCAGGTCTATTGAGAGAAAATGGGTTTAGCACAGCTACCTATGTACTTGGAATCTGAGGTTCGGAGGTCTTGTGGGGCTGCCGGGAACTTGGTGAACAAGGACACTACTCAGGATGTGGTTTCTGGCTGGCTAAGGGGAAGGAGGAAAGCAACATGGCCTGTGAGGCAGAGGAATCATAAACAGGACGAAAGGACGGGGGTCGGCAACATTGTTTTGCAATTAAGAAGTTACACTCCCTGTTGTTTTGGAATATAAAATAAACCTGCTGCAGACCTGAAGAGTCTCTGTGTCTCCATCAGAGCACAGGGAACCACCCAGTCCCAACTTTGCTTTCTATTATGTCTGTGTGTTTTTCTTAATTCCCCGTAGCTTCCCCTCTGATTCCATCCTCCCTGCGCTGGTCGTGGGGCACACTGTGACTCCAAAATTTCCTAATGTTTATGTATAATTTCCTGAATTACTGAGCACTATAAACTGAAAATGTTACCAAATTTACTAAATAGCATCAGGCTCTCTCTGTAGCACCCAACCTTATGGTGATATTTCCTTTCCCCAATTTGGAACTATGAAAACAAGTAGTTATTAAAGTAAAAATAAACAAACAAAAATAAAGTAAAAACACACAGTAGTAAAATTCTAATAAAACCTGAAGGATAAAGGACTACTGACATTCCCATTACCAATAAGGGCCAAATATGTTTTATATCTAAATTTAATGAATCAGACTAAAAGGTGGGACGAGAGGTGTTCCTAGAAATCTCCCCTGCAAGTTACAACAAATTGAACAATTATAATTCAGCAAAGGATTCCCTATGCAACAGACAATATGGCTGAGGAAACAGCACATTGAGACATCTGAAGATGTGTGACTTGGGGCAAACAGGGGAGGAGGAAAGGGAGAAGTACAGAGATTGGGGTTGAGGACTTGGCCTGAGGCTCACTGCAGTCCCAGTCCCACTCCTGGGAGAGAGAAGGAGTGAGTGAAACAACAGGTACACTTTCTGTGGCCCCAAGCATTCCTGCCTAAGGAATCAACATACAATACAGCTGAATCCAGCACTCAGGGCAGAGACCAGACAGAATACAGACGAACAAAAGCCCTCACTAAGCTCATTGCCAGGCAGATAACTAAGACACTGAGCCTGGCCACCTCCCCCTACCCTCTCAGAGCTTGTCTCCCCAAACCCTACCACTATTTCCATGGGCCCCAGAAGAAGCTGTAGCAGTGAGTACCAAGTTAAACAGCAAAATATCTACAGCCCTGAGAACATTTTTTGAACAGCAGACACATAGTGTGGCTGATTATAACAACAGGGAAGGAGCTGTATGGGCAAGACAGCAGTGGGCTGGCAGCCACAAACACACCTGCCACCTCTCCCAAACCACCCTGCCCCCACCTTTCCTAGATGAAACCAGTGAGGGCACCCGGGGCAACTGCGACACACAACTGCTACTGTTCTGGCTGCAGGGTCAGCACTGGGGTTTCAGAGGTGCAGAACCCCATCACCCATCACATCCTTCCATGGGAGTGATGAACTGAGACCAAAGTGACCAGGTCACAGAGGAGAAGCCCACCTCTCAGGAAACCTCCCATCAAGAGAAGATGGGAACAATGCAAGAGAAAATAAAATGCTACAGCTCAAGAGAGATAAAATGCTCCAGTGATACATACAGAGAAGCAAAAGAAAGATCTGTTCATATCTACCAGCTGCAGAATCCACTCCTGTAGATAGATGCCCAGGAAGAGAAACACATTAATTGCTATGAATAACCAAAGGAACAAATCTCCTTAGAAAGAAAATGAAAAACATCCAAAAAAATGAACTTAGAAACATGGAAATATGTGACTTAAATGACAAAAATTCAAAATTGCAGCTCTGAAAAAAACTCAGTAAGATGCAAGGAAACTCAAATAGGCAGTTTAATTAACTGAAAAATCAAATCAATGAACAAAAAAAAAATTTACCAAACACATTGAAATAAACAATAACAACAAGTAGAAATTTTGGAGCTTAAGAACTAAATAAGAGATAAAAAATGAAATAGCTAACTTAAGAAACAGAGCTGAACAGACAGAGGAAAGAATCAGTGATATCAAAGACAAACATGGAAATGACACAGAAGGAAGAAGGGACTTGATAGTTAAAAGAAATAAAAAATTCTGTGAGAACTATCTGACTCAGAAAGAGCAACGTAAGAATAATGGGTATATCAGAAAGAGAAGAGAGGGAGAAGGGCACAGAGAGTCTGTTCAAATAGTCAAGGAGTATTTCCCAAACTTATGGAAAGAACTGGATCCTCAAATCCAAGAGGCAACCAGAACACCTAACACCCTCAATCCCAACAGGCCTTCTCTAAGGCACATTACATCGAAGCTGGCAACAATTAATGACAAAGAATTCTCAAGGCATCCAGGGAAAAAAAGACTGTAACCTATAAAAGAAAGCCCATCAGGTTATCATCAGACTTTTCAGCAGAAACTCTAAAAGCCAGGAGGAAGTGGAATCAAATATTTAAACTATTGAAAGAAAAAAATTACCAGCCAAGAATAATATATCCAGCAAAGTTATCCTTCAGATATGAAGGAGGAATAAAGACCTTTCCAGATATATAGAAGTTGAAGAACATTTTCACCACAAGGCCTGCATTACAGGAAATACTGAAGGAGGCTATTCCACCTGAAACAAAAAGTCATACAAAATCACTAGCAAGTTTACTAACAGACAGACAGAAGCAAGAAATGGCACCCTACACAAAATAGAACACTACACACTCAAACATAGCATAAAGGATGAAGAAAAAAAAACATTCAAAGAAAGAGAAGAAGACAATTTGCCACTGCAATCCAGTAATCAACTCACAGCATAAATACAGGTAATTTGTGACATCAAAAACAAAATGGGGAGGAAATGAAGGTCTGAAATTGCAAAGAATGGAGATAAGAAGCATATAAAAAAAAAAGGACTACAGTATATATGAAACTTTTTTTACATAAACTTAATGGTAACCACTCCAAAAAATCCAGAACTGAGACACATAACATAAAAAAAGAGAAAACAGAGGAAAACAATCATCGAATACCACCAAACAAAAATAATACACAGAAACAAAAAGGTAAAGATACAATGGAGACACCGAGCTACCAGAAAACAAAAATAAAATGGCTATAGAAAATCGTTGTATATCAATAATCATCTAAAATGTAAATGGACTGAACTCACCAATAAAAAGGTAGAGTAGCAGATTTAATCACTAAACAAACTCAACCATATGCTGCCTCCAGGAGACACATCTCAGCTATAAGGACAAATATACAGTCAAAGTGAAAGGGTGGAAAATGATAAAGCAAGCAAATGGCATCCAGAGAAAAGCTGGTGTAGTCATACTTACTCATTTTTTTGATGAAACACATAACAGAATAAAAAACAACAAGAGAAAAAGATGGACATTTCATAATGATAAAGGGGACAATAAAACAAGAAGACTGACACATTAATATATAAGTTTGAACAATTAATTTTGTGAACTCATCCTAGAAAATGTGTTACATACGCCATTGCTGAATATTACTATGGCCACCTTCAAAGTACTCCCCTTGGGAAGCTATGCACCAACACCAATGTCTAGGCCATCCTTCAAATCAATTTTGGAACACTTTTTCTAGAATGGCCATAATGGCTATCATCTGGCCCAAAATCTGACATTTAAGTTCATGAACTTGCCACTGTGCACTTACGCTGGCAGCACTGTACAAACAATCAGGAAGCACCAAAATTTACAAAGCAACTACTAAAAGAATTAAAGGAACCTAAATACCCCATAGATAGATTATCTAAACAAAAAATCTATTTTTAAAAATCAGCTTTAAATGACATATTAAATCAAATGGACATACCATATTTTTCAGTGTATAATGTGCACCTTTTGCCCAGGTTTGTAAGGGAAAAAATAAGGATGCACATTATATATGAGTAGTACTAATTTGTATCTGTATAAATATTTTAATTCTTTTATTTATGCTTATGAGTTAAAAGTGTTAAATAAAATGTCTTATCCCATAATATGTTAAATAACAAATGCTAAAATTTCTTTATAATACAAGTACCAAGTACCTAAATATAAACAAATAAAAATTTGAATTAAAAAATTAAAACTAAAAATATTTTCCCTGAAAGTGTGGGCCAAAAGCATGAGTGCACATTATACATGGTGCACATTATACCCAGCAAAATACAGTAATTGACATTACAGAACACTTCATTCTAGAACACAAGACTATACATTCTTTTTTAGTGCACATGGAACATTCTCAAGAATAGACAATATGCTGGGACACAAAACTAGTTTCAGCAAATTTAAGAAGATTGAAATCATACCAAGTATATTCTCTGACCACAGGCTTTGAAACTGAAAATCAACTATAAAAAGAAAGTGGGAAAAACCACAAATAAATGTAGATTAAAGAGCATGCTATTAAAGAATGACTGGGTCAAAGAAGAAATAAGAGATCAAAAGATACATAGAAACAAATAAGAATGAAAACACATCATATCAAAATGCAGCAAAAGCAGTATTAAAAGGGAAATTTATATTATTACAGGCCTATCTCAAGAAACAAGAAAAATTCCAAATAAACAACCTGCCATTACAACTTAAAGAACAACAATAACAACGACAACAAAAATGAAACCCAAGGTCAGCAGAAGAAAGAAAACGATAAAAATTGGAACAGAACCAAATGAAATAGAGAATAAAAAGAAAACAAAAATACTAACGCAATGAAGAGACGATTCTTTGAAGAGATTGATGCAATTGACAAACCCCAACTAGACTCACTAAGGTAAAAAGAGAAAAGAATGATCAAAATAAGAAATGAATGAGGAGAAATTACAACAGATGCCACAGAAACACAAAGGATCATACAGAAATACTATGAAGGACTAAATGCCACCAAATTCAATAACCTAGAAGAAATGGACAAGTTTTTAAAAATATATAGCCTCCCAGACTGAACCACAAAGACCTAGACAATCTAAATGGACCAATCAACAGTAAGGAATCAAAATAAATATCCAAAACCTCCCCAAAAGCAAAAGTCAAGAACCAGATGGCTTCATTAGTGAATTCTACCAAACATTCAACGACAATTTAATATCTGTTCTCCTGAAACTTTTCCAAAAATTGAAGAAGAGGCAATACTTCTTTACTCATTTTATGAGGCCAAAATTACCTGGCTACCAAAACCTGGTAAGGACAACACAAAAAAAGAAAACTACAAACCAATATCTCTAATGAATACAGATGCAAAAATCCTTTATGAATACTAGCAAATCAAATACAACAATACATTAAAAAGATTATATATAATGATCAAGTGAGTTTCACTCCAGGGGCACATCAAATCAATCAATGCAAATACATCACATAAACAAAATAGAAGATAAAAACCACATGATAATATCAATTGATGCAGAAAACCCATTTGACAAGATACAATATCCATTTATGATTAAAACACTTAATAAAATGGGTATAGAAAAAAAGTACCTCAACATAATAAATGCCGTATGTTGACAAACCGTCAGCTAATATTACACTGAATGGTAAAAAACTGACACCTTTTCTGTCAAACCAGTAACAAGACAGGAATGTCCCCTTGTCACCTCTGTTATTGAACATAGCATTGAAAGTCCTAGCCAGAGCAATCTGGCAAGAGAAAGAAATAAAAGGCACTCAAATTAAGAATGAAGAAGTCAAACTCTCACTTTTTGCATATGATTCTTTATATAGAAAAGCCTAACAAATAATATATAAAGAATGTGTACAACTCAACAACAAAAAAAATCCAATTAAAAATAGGCAGAGGACCTGAACAGACACTTGTCTCAAGAAGTCATACAAACAACCAATAGATACATGAAAAAATGCTCAACTTCACTAGCTATAATATTAGGGAAATGCAACTCAAACATGAGATACCACCTCACACCTGTTAGAACGGCCATCATCAGCAAGACAAATAGTAAGTGTTGGAGAGGCTATGGCGAAAAAGGAACCCTCATATATTACTGGTGGGAATGTAAACTGGTACAGACATTGTGGAAAACAGTATGGAGGTTCCTCAAAAAAATTACGAAAAGAATTACCATATGACCCAGCAATCCCTCTTCTGGGTACCTACCCAACAAATCTGAAAACTTTTTTTCCACAAAAACATATGTACCCCCATATTCATTGCAGCATTATGCATGGTAGCCAAGACATGGAAACAACCAAAGTGTCCTTCAATAAATGACTGGATAAAAAAGATAAGGTGTATATACACAATGAATATTACTCACTCATAAGAAAAGATGAAATACTGCCATTTGCAACAACATGGATGGATTTTGAGATTATCATACTAAGTGAAATAAGTCAGACAAAAAAAGTCAAGAACCATATGATTTCATTCATATGTGGATATAAAACTGAAAGCAACATAGAAACAAGACAAATGAACAAAGAAAAAGTACTCATAGACACAGAACAGAGTTTAGTGGTTACCAGAGGGTAAGTGGGGAGGGGCGTCAGATATATGGTGAGGGAAGGAGAAATAACTGGGCAGTGAGCACACAATTCAATACATAGGTGATGTATTACAGAATTGTACACCTGAAACCCATATAATTTTACTAACCAATGTCACCACAATAAATTTAATTAAAATTTTTCTTCAATGAGCATGGGTTAATTTTATAATAAAACATATATTAATGTAAAATTAAATAAATTAATAAATCTAAAACAATTTAAAAATGGTAACTAGTAAGTTCATTGAGGCAATTGAGGTAGTGTAATTATAAATTATCACATGGAAAATGCTTACAGAACTAGGTAGAACCTATTCAATATTTTAGCTCTAACATCCACCAACTATGCGACAATAATCAAGTTGTTAAACCCTTCAAGATTCTACTTCCTCATCTATATAACTGGGATAATAACAGCAACAACATGACACAGTTGTTCTTCACTGTTCCTGGCACAAATTTAGTGTTTAATAAGTGATAACTGTCCAATGCTGTCATTGTTTTAATGATAATAATCTATAGCAGGGACTGCTAATTGTCTACCAATATCCAATCCTTTCATTGTTTAGTTTTAGAACCCCTCATTTTGAACTCAACATAGCCTTATGAAATAAAGACTGCATTTTCCAAACTCCTTTGCACCTTGGTATAACGTGAGAAAGTTATGGCCAATAGGAACTTTTTTTTAAAGTGCTATATGTGTGACTTCCAGGATATGCCCTTAAATAGAGAGAGCAGAGCCACAAAAGATCATTTCAGATAGAGAGACATGGAAAGAAAAGTTTTAGTCCAAGCTTGTCATTCAAGAGTGTACATCAGAGCGTTTTAATGTACTCTAGAAGCAGAGTCTCCACGGATAAAGGTTCAGATTTGGCAAGTCTAGAGGAGAGCACATAAATGTGAATTTGAAAAACAGTCCCCAGATGATTCTGATACATATATGCTGTTTACAAATCATTGCTGCAAGGCCTCCACCAAGTTTCATACGTATAGAATATGAAGGGTAAATGAACAGCAATCAAACAGTGCACTGGAAACTCTCAAAGCTGAACAACGGACTATCCCTAAAACAGCCAAATGATGCCTGATTACAGATCATAGCATAAAAAGTTCATTCTTACTTGTTCTTTCTACATAATGAGCTATTTCCTTTAATTATGAAAACCTTTGTCTCTTAATCTTCTGTTTCCCATCCAGAACCTCAAAGTCTGTAATAACATATTCTAGATTTCTTCTCATTGTATTTGCATGCACATTTATTTGCAGAAATAAGTAAATATCAATGAGTAAAATGAGTCTTGATAAGCCCTTTGTCACCCCCTGAAGACATGCTCCAGGTTGGCTGCATCTTTCATATAGAGTCATCAACCACTACCACGTCATTCTTCCAGAGCAGTGGTTCTCAATCAGGGGTGGTCTCAGTCAGGGCACATTTGACAATGTCAGGAGACATTTTCAGTTGGTTCAAATGAGGTGCTACTGGCATCTAGCAGATGGAGCCCAGGGATGCTGTGAAACAACATAAAACACACAGGACAGACCCCATCCTGTTATCCAGTCCAAAATCAACAGTGTCAAGATTGAAAAACTATTCTAAAGAGAGTTGAAGGGACCCTTTTCCTATAGATCTGAGGTTTAAATGCCCAAAATACACATTCTCTGAGAAGCACCTTACATCTAGGTAGAAAATAAGCTCCACAAAGGGAGACACCATACTTGTGCACACCAGTCTCCACCTCTAACATCTGTGAGATACAGAGCAGTGGAGCAGTGATAAATATGTGCTCTGCAGTCAGACCACCTCAGCTTGATCATCAACTCCAGTATTTCAAGGATGTAGAAGGATGAGTCATACCGTCCCTTTGAACCTGTTTCCTCATCTGCAGTATATAAAAATTATAGTGATGGAAAACTTCCTAATATATTATGAAGATTAAATGAAATAATCCACGGAAACTTCTTAGAACACCTGACACATAATAAATTTTATGATTAATAAAATAATGTTGTTTTAAAGTAGAATAAAATAATTTAATGAATGAATAATTGTTGTGATGTTCCAATAATGTAGAAAACTTCCTCTTTTCCTTCTTTTAACTTATATGTCCTTTGTCTTCACCCTACTTTTAACTATAACGTGACAACTGGTAGGATAAAACTTTACGTTTTTATATCTGGACATAGATAATAAATATAGATTCCTTTCTGGTACTGGTATAATTTTCATGTCTTCAAATACCTTTCTTTCCCTGGTTTCTTTCCAGGCACAATTCTTCTACAAACCTCAGAAGATTCCATCTTCCTACATATGACAGAATCATACAGAAACATCCTTTATACCCATTTCACTTTCACTAATAATGAGGTTATAAGTCACCTGCTCAATGTTAGTAACCAGAGGAAAAATAAAAACTATAAATTTTTGCAACACTTTTAGCTGAGGTGACAAAAATAAAATAGTAGTGCTTCCTGTCTTCCCCTCTACACCATCTGATACCTAAGCCTTTGCAAACTACCTTTTTGTGCCCACAAGGGCTCCCTTTTGTTTTCTCGTGCTCTTTCTCCCCACACCTGACCTCGCCTACTCACTCTCAGGAGGTAACTCACTCTTATCTGAAGAGCTGTCATGCATTAACCATCCTTATGGGTTCAGCACTGTGATGGATATGACACTTCCATTGTCTTTTTTAAGTTTCTCAACAGCATTACAAGGCATATGTTGTTATTCCCATTCTATAGAAGAGGCTGTGGCTCTAGTTAGGAAACCCACCCCTTATAAGTAGTTGAATCCCAAATCCAACCCCATTCTGCCAAATACCAATGCTATTTCTACTATCCTTCTTTGTCCAGCCTGTGCCTGACTCCTCCACAGCCTCCTAGCAAATGCACGTCATTTAACAGAGTCTCTCCATTCTCAGGTGATGCTCTTACACATGGCTATTTCACTCACTTGCTGTTCACAGCATCTCTCCCTAGGGGTAGGGGAGGTAAAAGAACTGCCTCTACCATGAGCATCTCTTACATTTCTACGGAGGCCCTTCTGATGGAATTTCTCATTGAATTCCTGAAAAAAACAAAACAGTAAGACCACTCTCCTGCTCAGACAAAGTGATCCTGTTTCAAAAGATTATTTTTTTCCTATCTGAAACGGTGAGAGACAATTCTGCATTAAATCTAGGCCTAGAATTATGTGTGGAGATAACCTAACTTTCAGCCTGACTTGTCATTTAAAAGATTTACATTTCATCTGAGAGACACACAGAGTAAATTCGCCATATTAAAAAAAAAAAAAAACCCTTCCGATTTCTTCATTTTCTATCACTGATATGACAGGAGTGTGTACAGTTACGTTGAAGGGGAAGAAAGTGAAATGCTTCACTTTGTCCACTTCTCCACCTGAAGCTAGACCTCTACAGAGAAGAGTGAGAGAAAATAAGAGAATAAGGAGAAGAAAGCAAAGAGGAAGACTATGAGAAGTAGGGCCCTGTAATAACGCACCACCCTCTCGGTAAAGCAAACTGAAACTTCGACGTTGTCCTTGATTCGCTTTTATTTCTTTGTCACCCAAACAAGGCAGTCATTAAGACCTACTGAATTTTTCTTTAAATTCACTTAGATCATCCATGCTTTGAATATTTACTGAGAGACTGCTTAGGAAAGGAATTGTGCTTGATACAGTAAAATACACAGTATACTTCTATACTACACGAGGGCTATCTGGGAAAAATCCAGCCATAAATGCCTTTATCTTTTGTATTACATGGTTGGATACTTTCCAGACAGCCCTTGTATATTATATATCATTTCTATGAGCTGCCCAAGATATCATAGGAGCCAAATGCTACCATATGTGTGTGTGTGTGTGTGTGTGTGTGTGTGTATATATATATATATATACAGAGAGAGAGAGAGAGAGAGAAGCTTTTATATATATAATATGTATAATATATGAGTTTATTTTTCATTGGGAATAGTCATCCTCACAGTTCTTACAATCTAATAAGTGAGAAAAGGTGTGCGGAAAAGAGCAATACAAGAGGCAACCCAGAAAAAAATGAAATTATTTTTCTTTGATGTGAGAGGGATTCTGTACTTGAATTTGTTCCCCTGGGTTAAACGGTCAACCAAAGTTCTAATCTAAAAGTTCTGAGGTTATGTCATGCTTTGCAGAAGAAACGTCCTGAATTATGGCAAATTGATGACTGGTTCTTCCACCATGACAACACACCTGCCCACACTGCACTGAGTGGTCAGCAGCTTTTTACCGAAACTGGCATGATCCCCATGCCCCACCCTCCCTATTTACCTGATCTTGCCCCAAGGGACTGTTTTTTGTTTCCCAGGATGAAAAAAGTTCTCAAAGAAAATGTTTTGCAGATGTGGAAGAGGTGAAATAAAAAATAGCTTAAGTACAAAAAGGCCTCACCATCAACGAGTTCAAAAACTGTTTTGAGCAGTGGAAAAAGCATCTCAGTGGATATGTTACATCAAATAAAGAGTACTTTGAAGGTGACTGAAGTTTAAACATGTAAGGATAAATGCACAACTTTTTATAAATAAATTCTAGGGGTTTTTTGGTTCCCCCCTATAAATTTATTAGGACAGTGATCCAAAGAGAATTATAACTGTCCTAATAAATTTTTAGGGGGGACCCAAATAAGAAAAAGAATCTAGGTGGGGCAAAGCTTCATGAAGGTCATGAAACCTAAAACTGCCTAAAAGAGTTATGCTCTTATGCTAGGATAATTCCTCATTTTTATACCAATCTTACTTTAGTAATTGAACCACAGCATTTCATAGTGTTACATTTAAAAAAAATTTCCTTGCCATGTGAAAAAGACATGAGGGCAGTCAGTGTATATGTCTTCACCAGGTTTAAACCTCTATTATGCAGGCTTGATCATGACATTCTGATAGGCTTTCAAACCTCCAGGCTTTCTTTCCTCCCAATTATTTGGCACACTTCTTCAAGATTAATATTTCTAAAACATCACTTTAATCATGTCATTCTCTTATCCTTATTTCTTTACATTTCCACTCTGACCCCACTCTACCTACTTAATTCCACTTCCTGCAACCCCATTTGGCACCTGCCTTGGGATCCAGCCTAGCTGAGTACAAGCTCTGGAGCGTGACTGCCTGGGTCTGAATGCTGCCTGTGCCACTGGTGGGCCACATCATCACAAACAAGCGAAGTATGCACTCGCTCAGTGCTGCACTATCCTCATCTAGAAAATGGACACAACAGTTCTTGCCGCAAAGCATTAAATGAAATATTAAATGAAATGATACTTAGAACAGTGCTAGTAAGTACTCAATAAATGACATCTGTATTTATCTGATGTTGTTGCTTACAAGGTATACTTGCCCCTTCCCCGATGACGTTGGGCTGCTTTTCCTTTGAGAAATGACCCTTCCCCAGATCCATCTGCCCCTGATAGGTGCATCCATGAAGGAAGCCCAGTCATCCCTGCAGATGGACACTCTATTCAAACAAAACTAATTGCTGTCTCTGTCTCCTGGGATTCTGAGGACCACAGGCAAAATAATCTGAGGACAGTGCCCCAAGAAGACTGGTAATCGCTATCTGATGTCTAGAGCCTCAAGGCTTCCTAAAACATAATAGTTTAATTCTTCATTACTGTGAGTTGTTCAGGATTCTACCCTTGATTTTCGCCCTTGCTTAAGTTTTCCTGAGTTGCTTTCAGATATTTTTAACTAACCAATATTAATCTTCTCACTCTGAAGAAAACTTCATTGGCATCCTTGAACACTGTCTTCATCTCACAAAGCAGGTTCCCCAATTTGTCTTCCACCTACCCATATCCACCCATCCTTCAAGATCTAATACTTTTCAATAATTACCTACGTCCGCACTGATCTCTTTTTTGGTTCTTGGACATCTAACAACGCTGAGTTTACCTTTCCTTTGTAAAATATTGCTTGTACCATCCAGTATATTGTAGTGTATTTATCATGTCTCAACATCCAACTCCTAAACCACTTGGAAACAAAAATCTATACCTTATACATTGGTTTATGTATAACATTTAACATGGTGCTAAGTCCAGAGAAGACATTTGGTATCTATTAGTTTCTGATTCATTAGAAAACCCTAGAATTTCTCCTCTGTCTCTCAGTCAGTCCTGCATCTATGTGACCTTCTTATAAATTCTGTTCTTTGATCTTAATTATGCCAGAATTTCCTGTTCATTCATTGAACATAGTTGCTCAATATATATTTGTGAATAGGTAAAGAAATGTTTTCTGTGATATTAAGAAATATGGTAGAAATAAATAATTTCAATGCCATCTGGATAGTGATTGGTTTTAGGTATTCTCGTTTCTCCCCAAATTAAACTTAATCAGAAAATGGCAGCATCTCAAAACCCAGTTTCTTTCCTGCCATCTGGTCAGAAAAAGAAGTCAAGAAACAGTAGTAGGAGGCAGTGGCTAAAGACAGGCAGTTCTATTAACACTTTGGATGTCTTCTTCCACTCTGAATATTCAGTTTTATGCATCCAACTGAATACAAAGAACTTCCACGAAAATATTTGATTCTTCAGCAAAGAATTTTTTGTTTCCTGCAAGTCCCATCTCCAGAAATAACATATCTCAACCAACTATTCTCATTAGTCTTTCTGAAATTTGACATCAAATCCTATAAAAATCACTCGAATCTGAGAAACATCTACCTTTAGAATCCTGTTTCATCATTTGCACTATAGCATGTTACCCACAGATTTTTTTCTGGACCGCTGCATAGTCTGTGTCAGATACTAGATGTGAACGTTTGGTTGTTTTTTCTTGTCAGCCACAATTGAAGCAACTCCACTTGTTTGCCATGCATCCACACTGCCTGTTCCTTGATCCTTGGGAAAGTTGAGCTAGACAGGCATGGCAGCCTGAATCAAATAGGAAAACAGATCTGAGCAAGTAAACAATAGAGAGAAAGTCCTGAGTCTTTCAGCAAATGTGATAAGACATTTTGTATTATCCCCATGCTTCTACAGAAAGCTCCTGATATGAGCTGAAGCCCTCCCAAATCCTTTAAGGGTTCCCTCAGTTTACACATTAAAATCCTAAATCCTTGGAGTTCCCTGGTGGTGCAGTGGCTAGGCTTCAGCGCTGTCAACACTGCAGCCTGGGTTCGATTCCCAGCCAGGGAGCTACCCACATAAAACCCTTAGTCCTAAACAAGGCATACAAAACCCCTTCATGACCTGGACCCTGCCTAAATCTCCAGCCTCATCTATTATCACGTCCCTTCTCAATATTGCACAATATTCTACCTCCCTTAGATTATAAAGGCTTGGCCAAAATTTTAATCCTTTTAAGTAAAAGTCTTAAAGAACTAGAAAGAAAAAGAAGAGGGAAGATAAAATAATAATAATAATAATAATAAATCTGAAGTCAGGAAGAAAGGAAACAGCAAAAAAGGAAAAATCAAACTTTCTTCGATAATCCCATTACATGCAATTACGTTACTCTAGATATGCCTGGATCCGAGCTAAGACAGAACTAAACCGGTGGCTCCGCTGTTGCCACCCAAAATCCTAGCTGGAAGACTAGGGAAAGAAGATCGCAGCCTGAAGCATCTCTTCCTCACGAGACAGAAAGGTACCTGGGCACCGTACGATGCATCACACACGTCATCAAGACGAAGCACACTACAACCATGAAGATGCTCCACTGTGTTACAGGTTTGTTTCTTACTTCCAGCTTTCCCCTTAGCTTCTAGTAACCTCTTCAATATGTAGACTCTCAAACCTCAGGGCGGTTGATAAATTGAAGATTATGTAACAAAAATCCATCATCATTCATCATGAATTCAACCCAGGCCAGTTACCAGGGGTTACAGATCGGCTGAGGCAAACTCCGTTACACCAACATCCCAATGGAGACCTTGGGGCTGGAGAGGTCTATAAGCTACTCCATCAACTAAATTCTGCCTACGCAGTCCTCGCCCTCTTCCACTGGGAACGTGCCCCTCAAGTCTACCATCCCGCCCCCCTCCGGTAAGCAATGCGTTATCAACAGCTCCTATCCCTCACACAAACCCCCAACTCCCGCTACTTCTACCCACATTCTCACCCTTAGATCTGTTCACACCCACCCTCAGAGACATAGAGAGAAATGAGGACTTCCCTAGCTCTGCCACTGCTGCTTTTACACCACTGTTTGTTCATTTCCATGAAAAAAATTCTCCTCTTTTGGAGGTCATGGCTTGCATTAATCCTCTTCCTCAACTAGGCCTCCAGTTGATAACTCAGCTACTAGAGTCTGAATCCTGGCTTACAGCTTTCTTACCAATATTCACAAGATCCCCTAAAAAGTTTTTGGTGTTTGTTCTAATATGGCCTCATCATTACCTTCTCTCTGCTCAATCCATGATTCAATCTCTAATGTCCATCATCCATCCAACTTTACAATATAACACACCCTGCGATCTGAAACCCTCCTCTCTATCACAGACCTTCTTTCCACCTCATTCATTTAATCACTTCAGTCCCAGTTTTAATTCTCATGGTGACTTCCATTCTTCAATCATCCCAACCCATTGTTCACGAATATAACTTCTGTTACAGGTTCACTTACCTGTCTGGATACCACAGCCAATGATCTCAACAAAACTTTGTCACTCTAGATGCCCTACCCTCTTGACCAGTGGGCCATGTGTGCGTGCTCCCAAGTTTAATCTCGCCATATCTGCTTTCTCTATTAGTATTACTAAGGTTCTTAAAACTTGAAGAAATATCCAAAGAATGTTGAACACTTCCCCTACAAAGAAAAGCCATTAAACATCATGTAGCGCTTGGTTACTTATCCAGAAACTTTTTGTTCTCTTCTTATCGATGCAGCTCTCCCACAATCTAAAATCACTTACAGTAGGCTCCGCATAGATGTATTTCCTTTTCCCTTCCCTTAATTAGCACTCTTAAAAACGTACTCTACAATCACTATATCCATTTCTCCACTCTACACTCACTCCTCCACAGAACCTATCAGCTCTGTGTCTATCACGCTAATGAAATTTAAGGAGGTCCATCAATTACTTTGTTTTTCTTTTTAACTTCTCAAACCCCTTGACTCCAATAAACCCCTGACCTGGCCACACTGTTTACTGACAAGAATGCAGTCCTAACATATTGATCCAACCTTGGCTCAGACTTATTTCTCATACAGCAGAAGCTGTGTTGGGCACCATAATCCTAAAACAGGCATGCATATGGCAGTAAACCACCCAACCATCCGAGGCTCATATAGTCAACAGGCAAGCTATCACCAGCCCACCAACAACAACAAGAGTCAGAGACTTTGCTCTCCTAATAGAGAAGAGACAATCCCTGGTCTTTCCATTTATAAGGACCACCCCATTGCTTCTCCCCTGTATTTGATTCTCCAGAGCCTGGACTCTGCCCTGAATTCAGTTCCCCATTTGGCAGTAAAACTTTGCTCCTCAGTATTCAACTCTAACAACTTTTCCCAACTATGTGTTCCACCAGAATGCCTTGAAGTGGTAATATCTGTATCACAACACCTACTATTTTTAGTTCAACATTGGTCAAAATTAATTCTAATCAAATGTTATACCACACACACACACACACACACATACGCACACACACACACGTTTATATAATGTGTGCTGTAGTTGGGCTATGCAGGCTATTTTTACATTCAAAAAAGAAGTAAAGGGGCATTATTTGTGCCATACCCTGTTTATATATTATATTAACCTGACCAAAAGGGTTGGTTGGTTTACTTTTTATTTTTATTTACTTATTTGTTTGTTTATTGATTGATTGATTGATTGATTGGGGGTTGGGGGGTAGCTCCCTGCCTGGGAATTGAACTCAGGCCACAGTGTTGAAAGTGCCAAAGCCTAGCCATTACACCACCAGGGAACTCCCACAAAATGGTTTAGAAACCACTGATTCTCTGATGGGAATTCACTTAATTTAGATGTTCAATGGACTTTCGCTGAGTACCTACCATTTTCTACATACAATAGGAACTGCTGATCTTACAAACATGAGTAAGACATGGTAACTGCCTTCAAAGAGCTCACAGTCTAGAGGAACAATGACGTCAACAAGAAAGAACTATAAACAGTGAGATAATGACGAGGGATGAGTGTAGGAAGTATTCTAAGAGTAGAGAAAAGGAGGATGGCTAACTCTTCTTGGGATAGTCAGGAAGTCTCTACTTATATTCCTAAAGAGATTGCAATCCAACTCTTCTGTCATTATTTATTTCTCTATGGGCCATTACTATATTTTTACTAGAATTTGTACTAGAATTTTTACTAGAATCAACCAAAATTTCTAATGACAAGAAAAAAAAAACAACTTATTATCTTATTATTAACATTGGTATTTTTAAACTGGAATATATACTTAGAGTACATTAACCTACAGTCTATTACTTCTCTTGTTCCAATGAGACTAAAATTTCATTTTCAGTAGGAAACTACACAGAATATAAATTATAATAAACACATATTTTAAGTGTATACACACAGTGTCATCACTAGAACCCTGAACATCAGAAATGTTCATCACATGTGTATAGTGTGTACTTTTCCAGGTATGGGTATATGTTCAAATATACCACCACTGTAAATTTAGTGTATTCTTCCTATGGTAGTCAGTCTACACAATAAAGCTAAAAATACATCTGGGGCACTTGCAGGGTTTTGTCCAGCATCCATTGTCTGGAAACTCCTCTTTTTGCCACACACACCCATTCACAAGTGAAGGAGAAGATGCCATATTCCTATGTTGTAACTCCACAGGTGCACCCAACCAAACATCCTCACTAGTCTTTCTGAAACTTGACATCAAATCCTGCAAGAATTATGTGAATCTGAGTAACATCAGCCATAGGAGTTGTTCCATCATTTGCTCTGTGGCATGGTTACCCACAGACTTTGGCTAGCCACAGTGACCAGACATGATTATGTGACTCAAGCAAGGGCAACCAACACACTCCCTATGTGTCTGGGATTTATAAAGGTCACATTTCCTCTTGAGGCCTGCATGGCAATATGGAAATCTTGGGAACTTTTGACAGCAATATTCCATCATGTGAACTAAAACACAAAGAAAGCCTGTCCATAGTGAGAGAGGAAGGAAAGCAACGTAGAAGTGACAAGGACCTGAGATGGGATTCCCTACTTTCTCACAGTGCTCCAAGCCCCAGTTTCATCCCTAACCTGAGATTCCTTGAGGTACCCCAATATCTTTCTAATAAATTTCCCTTTTTTGCTTAAGCTCTAATTGAGTTTTTGGTAACTTGCTAATACAAATAATGCTGACCAAATGGTCATAGGTGTAAAGCATAGGGCATGTAGTCAATAATATAGTAATAACTATGTACAGTGCCAGATGGGTACTGGACTAGTCAGGGGGATCACATTTTAAATTATATAAATGTCTAACGAAAAAATAAGTTGGCAAAAACACACTTACTAATGAATGTATCAGGACATTGCTGAATTTTAATAAAGTGATGGAAAGAGAATTGACTCTTGGTGAGGAACACATAACACAACACATAGATGATGTATTGTAGAAGTGTACAACTGGAACCTATGTAATTTTTACTAACCAATGTCACCATAATAAATTTAACAATAAAAAATAAAAGAACTACAGTGGATTCTTCATTAACCAGAACTCAAGCAAAATCTCAAGCAACCAGTTAACAGAGAATATACTTATCCAGCATCCACCAATCCCCATGGTGCCAGTTAACTGAGAGTCTACTGTTTGGTAAATAAAAGAATGCTAATGAAATTCTATACAACCAGTTATAATATGAGGTTGTATATCCAAGAGGTCGGCCAAGGCAAAGAAAAACCCTCACTGGTTGTGACAGCCAATTCAGAATACAGTGAATCTGGAGGATAGAGCCATTATTAACTTAAATCATAAAGTCCCTCTTGAGTCTTTGCTCTTTTGCTTCCCCAACGTGTGCTTTTTCCTCTTTGCTCTCTCACCAAATACTGCCAAATTCTTCTTTTAAAATGTCTTTCATGGCAACACAATGCTATTCATTTAAATGATAGCTACTCTAGTCCAGAGTTTCTTAGGTAAATGGACTCCCTACTTCTGGTCTCCTCATGTCCACATATTGTGCGTGCTTTTCTCAGGCAGATTATAAGAATTATACATACCACGTCTCTAGCTTCTAAATTTCCAGTGGCTCTTATTGTTAACTGAACAAAATCTTAAAATTTAGCCAGGCGTCAAGCTCTTTAACAATCGAGTTTCCATCTACCTCTCAAACTTACCTATCATTACTCCCTTCTATGATTTCTAATCAATTTAATTGTCAGAGTCAGTACAATGTGTCAGGCATTGTATTTATGATTTTATAAACATAATATCTTATAATACACATAACAACTGTTTTCAAATATGTCTGCAAGGTCTTTGAGACTACGCTCATTGAATGATGGAGCATATGTCCCCTCTGCTAGCATCTGGGCCAACCTAAGTTTATTTATAACTAATAGAATGCCCCAAAAGTGACACTTTTTAACTTTCAGTTCAGAAAAGGTATACAAAAGGACAGAGAAAAAATATGGCGGCTAATACAATCTATGTAATCATTTACACATATAATGTAATAAACAGAGTATAAATCTCTTGTACATTCACTTCCAGAGGCCTCAGTCACCAGTAACAAATCTGAAAACATGGGGAACCATGCTGCAAGGACGCTCAGGCCACACGGAAAGACCACTCATATATGCTCCAAATGAGAGCCCCAACTGAGGGCCAGATAACAGCTCATCTCAAGTGAGGACACTTAGTAAAGAAGCCCTCAGATAATTCTGGCTCCCAGCTGTGAAATCACTCCCACCTATGGAGCCTCTCTGGCTGAGACCACATAGAGCACAGATGGGTCATTCCTTGCCCTGTACTGTTCACTCCTGAATCCATGAACATAAAAAATGGTTACATTTTATTGCTAAAATAAAAATTAGTCAGAGTGGTTTCTTATTCAGCAATACCTACTGAAACCAATTTTAGTACCTGGAAGTGGGGCATTGCTATAACGAGTCTGAAAACATGTGGCATTGACTTTGGGACTAAACAGTGAGCAAAAGCTGGAAGATTCTTGAGGTGATTACTAGTGAATGAAGGCTTTGTGGGCCCTAAGGAAGCTGCTGATGAGAGCTTGAAGGATACTGAGGTGGATGGTATGGGATCTAAAGAAAAGGGGACCTTTATTATGTAGTAGAAGAAAGTTTGGCAATATTGTTGCCTATAGTATCATGGAAAATGAGATTATAACTATGGAACTGTGTTTTCTAGCTAAGGAGATTTCCAGGCATAACATCGAAAGTGCCACATGGCTTCTTCTCACTGACCACAAAAAAATGCAAAAAAAAAAAAAAAAAAGGGAGAGAAGAACTTAAGAACAAACTGTCCAGTTCCCAAGCAAAATTTAGAATAAATATTTAAAGGCAAAAATTTTCTGGGCTTGAAATTAAAACCATTTCCTTTTCCTAGCCTCTCCAGATGGCAAAAGATTCTCAAAGTAAGAAACAGCCTCGGGGGAAAGAAAAATACAGGTCACTGTCAGGAAAGCGTGATATAAAGATGAAGCCAAGGAAGTGACGTCACAATCAAAGACTTCAGACACTTTTAGGCTGATGCCCTCATATACCTTCCCAAAAAGATAAAAGGTTTTCTAAGGATCTTAAATGTTTGCCTCATAAACCTGCTCTGTTAAATAATACAGCATCAACAAATGCTAAGGGCAAAGCTTCAAGATAGACAAAGGCTCATCTTAAAGAGACCTGTGGGTACACTTCTGTCTAGTGAAATGAATGTAACTTGATACATAAAAAGCCAACAGTTTTTTATATATATTGCAATTATACCTGCATGAACTTAAAGCAACAAAGCCAATACAAAAATAAATAAATAAATAAGCCTTTGGACCTCCAACTTCGTACAGGTAGGAAGCAAGCTCAGAAGGCTATTCAATTACACACACAAACTGCTTTTTAACTGAAGGAGAAAAGATGCCTTAGAAGGCAAAACTGAGAGCACGGAGGGTGGGAACAAGCACCAGGAAGAACACCTCACAGGAAGCAGCACTGAGCCATAGTTAAGGAACTGCCAACATGTGCCCAGTTGAATTCCCAAATTGCTATGGGCCGGCGACTGCTGTACCCTCTCATTTTCTCTATCTTTGAGTGGAACTTCTATTGAAATAATCATATTCTTATCTTACCATTGTCTCTTGCAGGTGGGGAGTGGAGGTAGATAATTTGTCTCCTTAGTTAGCAGGTCTTCAGAGAGAGAGAGAGAGAAACCATGCCCAAGAAACCGAACCTGACACTCTCACCTGCACCGAGACCTAAATTACATGGCGAGATCCTGGACCTCAAACTTGAGTCAGGTGCTATAATGAAATCAGACATATGGGCAAGTTTATTTTATACATGGAATGAATGTAACTAATCTGTGACCAAAGAGCAGACTGTATTGATTTTAAAACAAGTCCACAAATTTTTGACACTCCCCATCAGGAGACTGGTCTATACTCTTATCTAGCAAATCAGGACCATCATTACTATCTTACTTGTAACCATTAAAAATCATTAGGAGTGATACTGTGTGACTTCTGAGGCTAAATCAGAAAAAGTCATATAGCTTCTACCTAGCTCTTTTGGGAAATTCATCTTTGGAGCTACTTCATCACGTAAGAAGTCCAACCACTCGGAGGCCACCAGGCTTTGAGCAAGCCCAGGCCATGTGGAAAGACCACATGTGAGATGCTACAGCCAGCAGCCCCAGTCGACATCACAGAAGACTAGAAGAACCACCACCAGACACATTAGTGAGCACGTTTCAGATGCTTCTGGCCATCAGCTATCAAGTCACCCCCAATCTTCAAGTCTCCCCAGCTGAAGCCCCTAACGTTACTGAGAAGAAAGAGTGTTCCTACTGTCCTCTTCCAAATTCCTGACACACTGAAACTTAGAGCATAATGAAATGGTTACTTTATGCCACTAAATTGTGGAGTAGTTTGTTATGCTATGATAGTGCCTGGAACAATATTATGAAGGAAGAATTCATACTTTCAGTTTTCAAACAAGAAAACTAGAATAAAGAGAGGTTAAGTAATTAACCAAGGTCATAGAGGAGCAAAGTGAAAATCCTCAAACAGACCTATATGATTCTAAAATCCATCTTTATAACCATAAAGCTACACTATTTCATGTAGTTATCCCTATCTCTTCGTCTTTTCTTATTAACATTTCCCCTGCCAAGGATTATATGCCCACCTTCACCTGCTCTAAACCAAACCATCATGCAGTCATACTAAATCCTGTCTCCTCCATGAAGCACATGCCTAGATTCCAATCCTTAGCAATTTCTCCCTCTTCAAAACGTCTTTAACTTACACTCTACGACTTTAATTCACAATTAGTGAACTCGTTGCTTTTCCATATGCATATTCCTTGGCTACCCTCTTGAATTATGTCCCTAGACAAGGGTCGAAATCCAAATGCCTACATAGTGAAAGCAGGTAGTATACAACAGTGAAGCAGACTAAATGCAAAAGAGCAAATGTGGTCTCGATTCAATTACACTGGGAAGCCAACGTCCCATGTGAATGGCTCGGCCATCATTCAGTTTCATCACGTGGCTTTTCTTCATAGCATGTATCACTGACTAACATATGATACATGTATTTGTTTACTGTCTCTCCTCATTCGGACATAAGTTTGCTAAGAGTACAAACTTTGCCTGCCTAGTCCACTGCTAGATCACCAGAACCTAGAACAATACTTGACACTCAGTCAGTAAGTATCTGTTGAAGAAATAAATAAATGAACAATTATTGTCAAGGGGTAATGTGAACCCGGTGATCTTCCAATTTTTCAAGAAAAGCCAGAAATAAATAATTTTATGTGCAATCTCCCAATTTGGAAATTCTGACAACTACTTTAAAAATGTTAAGACATTTCGGGGATGGGTAAACAAAACACGTCTGCAGGCTTGAATTCAATCTGAAAACTGCATTTGCAATCTCGGTACTAAAGGGATCTTAGACTGTTTTTTATCTTTCTAATTACTTAGAATAGTGCCTTGCAGAGTGTAGATAACTTGATAAGCAAATGATGATGCACACTTGAGGCACTGCTACAATTCAGCTGTGTATTATTAAGATGCTACTCAAGTTGCTCTTTCATGTCCTAAAGGAAACTGCTTCAGCTTCTGATCCAAAATTACCACCTGGACTTCAGTTACCCACCCTACTTCCGAGATTTAAAAGATAAACTTCCACTCATTCCAGCTGCTCAGAGTTAAGAAATGTGCTCCCAGTAATAAAGAGGAAAGGCAATGAAAACAAAGGTTGGATTCGCAAGGGGTGATGGAAAAAGAGAACCAGTTTTTGAACCCTATTTCCACAGTTGATAAATAAGGGCTCCTAATGACGATTTTGTTTTCCTTTTTATTATTCTTAGTGTTTTTGGATTATACAATCAAGAACTTTATTTCAGTTGACCTTTCAGCGCTCTCTAGTAGCATGTTTTATCTTTGCTACATAAAAATTATTACAGAGGAATTTTAAAATGTTAGCTAATTACTTCGATTCTTAACTTTAATAAAAAGTCACATCTAAATAATAAAAATGTATCTGGTTTTAAACACTGGTCATTTAGCAGGAGGCATAATTGTAGAGGGCTGAAAACACATTTCAGAAAACGTACTTGGAAAAAACATTTTCATTGTACCCTATGCTGCTAGCTGACCCACAAGTCAGTCATCAACTTTTGGAAATGAGATGTCTTCAGATTCCTTCTCTGTGTATGGTCCAATGTGTACTACCTTGAAATATCCATAGTAGATATCAACACACATCTGAGGAATTTAACATACCAAATGGGTACAAGTCCAAAAGTGTAAAATGTCACCTAGTTCTCTATAGCCAGCATTTAGGACATTATTTTCATGCTTCCGTAGATAAATTCACTATATGCAGTTCTTCAATAGTGGCATTAATTTTGTATGCAATGTGGAGCTTCTTTTTTTAAATAGACTTCACAGTGATTTACATTGAAAGTAATGGTGAGAAAAAACTTATTTATCCAAACCTGTTTTTCAAAATTTAAGTTATTATAGAGCTATGAACTTTGTACAGAATAAGAATATAGATTTCTATTCACTTCTTTTGTTATGTTCAAGCAACACTGAATACGATAGCTGTTGGGTGGGAAGAATTGTGACCTGAATTCTCCTATAGATGAAATGGTGAAACAGAGTTCCTAGGACACAGGGTGGAAAAGCCCAAAATTTGGAATCAGACCAAGAGAGGTTTGACTTACAGCTCAAACACTTGCTTTCTTTGTGACTCTGGGAAAGCTACTTAATTGCTTTAAGCCTCAATCTACTCGTTTGGAAAAATGGAGTCATAATACCTTGCTTTAGGATCAATACAAAAATTAAAATAAATGCATATGTATTGTGTAAGCCATTGAAATGGGGAAGGAAGTTGTTAACTCAGCATGGCCAACCTAGCCCTACTAATGCCATGCAATAGCATGCAAAAGTGCCTAGAACACTGTGGTGTCACAAATGGCAGCTATCATAGAGGATCTGATTGATTCTTACTATAAATTTAATACAGACAGTAATTTCCCAGGCTTCCTATATATTACCCCCCCTAAGAACATATTTCTATACACTTGGGTGTTATGAACTAAAAGAAACTTTATACAATACCTTACAGGAATTCCAGCACATTGGAAGAACTTATGCACAAAAATGTTCAATGGAGCATTGTTGTTAATGTTTGAAAGTCGGAAAAATTAAAATGTTCACCTATACGAGGATGACAAACTTTGGTATAAAGTAGACTCCGTTAACCAGCACTCAAGCAACCAGTACTGAGAATTTTGCCAGTTTCCCAAGAGTGCCGGTTGCTTGAGTTCCAGTTAATGGAGAGTCTACTTATATTTATCTGGCATCTACCCAACCCCATGGTTAACAGAGAGTCTACTGTATTCCTTCAATCATTCTATTCAGATAAACCATAAAAACATAATTTTAAGCACAAAAATAAAATGAAAGTAAGTTGCAGAATGATTATCTATAATATAAAACCACTCATGAAAATTTTAAAGCATGACATGTATTGTAAATGAATATATACATACTTAATAACTATATATATATATATATATATATATATATATATATATAAAATAATAAGCATGAAAATGGCAAACACTCAACTCAAGAGACAGGTTATCTCTAAGGAAGGGGGCAAGGCGTGAGATCTGGCAAGGGTATACAGAGAACTTCAACTCTATCCGAAATGTTTTACTTTCACAAAAAATTAAATTAGACTGAAGAAAAGATGGCAAAATTTTGGATTCTACAGAGCTAGCTAGTAGGTAAATGGAGTATATTGTGTTGTTTTCCACATTTTCTGTGTATTTGAAGTATCTCACAATAAAAAGGCGCTGCTTTCCCAGTAATATAAACAGAAGCAAGCAACTTCCCAAAACAGACATGTTCCAGAGGTTCTCAGGAGATAAGGAAGAACAGGGACAGCAGGGGTGGGGGAGGTGATTACAGGAATAAGACGGCTGGGTATCGAAGAGAGAAGAGACGTTACTCTCTGACTCTTTGGAACTAGGAAGATAATTTCCCCCCCAAGGGTAAAGGAAAGCATTCTGCTGTAGGAATAATTCATTATTAATCCAGAAATAAGGTTACTTTACAGAGTGCACATTATCCCAAAACACCATTAAATTTAAAATACTTACTACAACCCCACTCTTGGTGGTAGTCTCTCTGAATGTGAAGTTGCAAACAGCCCAGGCTAAATAATACGTGGACATGAGAGGGGTCTGCGAAAAGTGGTCCGTAACCCATCCATCTTCCTCAAACACGGAGGTCTCCACTGGCATATTGGATAAAGATAAATAGGTTGCTTGATGCTTGATGCTGATTTTAAAAGTAGCCTTGTAGATGGGCTCGTCAAAACAAGGAAATGCCTTTCTGGCATGTGTAGGCGAAAACTGAGTAACACCAAGGAATCTGGAAAAAAGAAAATGACATTCCCAATTACATTGATGTCTTGAGTTACAACTGCTTTACATGCTTCTATTGAGGACCTATTTTTGCCAAATTGCAAGATAGTTTTCTTTGCAGAACCAAACGTATGTGTGTGAATAGCATGAAAACAAGTCATATATATTTCCACAACAATAAAAGTTCTTTAGGGAAATTCTTGTCTGAAGTAAAATAAATTCTCTAAACCCACAGCAGTACCTATTAGACAAAGCATTACAGTCTACAGAAAAACAACTCACTAGCCTCACATTGCCAAATATTGGAAAACAGTAATTCTCTTCTTCGGTGTGCCCCACTTTCATCCCTGAAGCTGTACAACTTGTAAAGACAGTGAAACTAAAATTCAGAAGTTGTCAGTAGATACATATAGAACACATACCATCACACTGAGAAACATCCGTCCCTTCAATTTCAGCAAGACGTGACCCAATTTTATTAAGAAAAAAAGACTTCGAAACCTGACAGAACTTGGTCTAGTTTCCAGCTCTAAAACATTCTTAGCCATAGCATCCTGGACAATTACTAAATTCCCCTAAGGTGTAGTTAATTGTTTATTGCTTAAAAGGAATAATCAAGTCTAATTCAAAAAGAATTACAGAGCTTGGGTAGCAGGGGAGGGGGGCTGCAGAAGAGAAGGTGAAGCCCCCATCACTGTGAACACACGAGTAACACCGAGCAGACAACTAAGTTGCAGCCAGTCAAAGAATGGCAGCCACTGATTCAATCATCCTCAACCTTTCTCGGAGCACTAGCACAGATGTTTGTACTGGACAACACAGAGACCTTGGTCTTTACTACTCATAATATATATTTATTGTATTATGATATATTAATATAATAAATATCTATGTAATAGCATATTGATGTGTGTGTATACATGCACGCACGCGCACACACACACACATACATAATATATTTAATGCCCTCGCATTTTCAGATCAAGCTGCAAAGTTGCTTTTTAAAACTCTAACTAGAAGCAACTCCTGCATTCTTTCACAGTTTAGGATTACAAATGAAAACACTCATATTAAGTACTTTTAAGAACACTCTTTTAACTTAGAAAAGACCGTATTTATGAAAACACTGATGAAAAAGTTAAGTTTTTTAATTAATACTAGTGCAAAACTTGATATAAGGCAAGTCAACATCAGGCCCCTTGTAAAACACTACTGAGTTCTAAAGTAATTTCTTTAAAAAGCTGTTTCTCTCATAACTGGTTCTGCCACCTCTCCCCTCTCCACAATCCAAGGTATACATAGGTATACATGGTTAATCTAGCACTTCCCCACTGAGTCTGAACCTGGCCTCAAAACTATTCTCAGCACAGAACTTCAGGCAGCTACTATCAATCAATAGAGGTTGATGTGTGCATTCAATCTTACTGGCTATCACTGGCTCAAACCATGAGGTGTAAATGTTTACACTATTTTAAAATTATGAAGCTTGCATTTAACACTGAGGGCCTACCATTGTAAAGCTTAGTTTTGAAATAGAGAAAAATAAGACATTTTAAGAAAAGTATATCTATATATTCTAATACTAATAATACTAGGGGAAAAATTTTACAAGAGTTCAAGAGAGTATACTAAGTCTCAAAGAGAGGCTTTTGGAGAGTTATCTTGGAAAGAGCACCGGGCTGCTACACAGGGGGCTTGGGTACATCACTGAACTGCCTGAGCCTATTTTTTCATTAGTAGAAGGAAAACAATAATGTTTTCTAGGCCTTCCTTACAAAACTGTCGAGATGATAAAATGAGATAATATGTAAGAAATAAGTTTTAACTATAAATCTTCAGACAAATATAAGGTTAAAGTTGGAAGCAATCTTAGAACAGTCTAGCTTTCAGAAATTTCAAAAATGAGTAGGGTTCAGTGATTTGCCCAAAGTTAACACAGGCAATTAGTGCAAAGCTGAGTCTAGAATTCACATTTTCTATGTCTGAGTGAAATGAAATTACATTTTTAAAAAATAACAAAAAAAATTTAGGCATAATTTATAAAGAATGTTTTCATTTGACTGTTGATAATAAAAATTCTTTCCAAATTTGCCAAAATCATGGTACTATTTTTCCATTATTTTTACTAATAATAATATAACTTTTGCTAATGAAATGTCAGCAACTTTAAGTTAAAATGCACCCATTTACAATTTTCTCATCACCTGCTTTCGTCTTGCATAATGTTCTTGAATCTTATCTTTCAATCTTATTAATTAAAAAGTCCACTGAGCTTGGTCTTTCTCTAGTGAGGCTACTTAAAAGATACCTACTAGATTTTTTTAAATGAGGAAAAGTGTTCTCTTTAACTCTGCAGTACCTGAGAACTCCAATTACAGTCATTGAACAAATAGATATTGTCTGCTACACGTAAGCATGTCACTATATTAGGTACATGGTAGAATATTTTTTAAAAGATATAATCATTTCTTCCCTTAAGTTCTTTGCAATCTAACTGAAAAGTATCTATATTTATATATTCTAATAGTAATAATACTAGGGGAAAAGTTCTTCAAGAGTTCAACAGAGTGGTTGCAATTAGAATGCATTAGTCATGTAAAAGTCAAAGGTGTCTTTAGCACTAAGTAATTAATGGGTAGGAATTTATTAGACATAGAAGTTCTAAATACCTTTGGGCTAATGAGAGATTAATAAACCAAATATTTATGCAGAAGAATCACATCATGCAGTCTCTTTTTGCTTATGTAGTTAAGTAAATATGTTAGCAAAGATAGTAATTTAAATAACTGATTCTCAGGGTTGAAAGGAACTGTAGAGATCATTTAGTAACTCTTCCTGCAATTAATATTCTTAATGAATTCATACACATAGCATATATCTATGCACAGAGGGCCAACATATATTCTGATAATGTCTAAATGAGGAAATACCAATTTCACAGTCTGGCACCTAAGGATGATTGCAATTGAATTTCAATTCAGTATTTAGGAAATCAAAAAAGTCCCTTGGTAAAGAAAAGCAGTTGGACTAGATTACATTTAAAGTCTTTTCCAAGCTTGAGATCTTATAACTAAACAAAAATTAGAAAAAAATATTTCCTGAGTATGATGAGGTTCTTCAAAAACACTAAACGACACCAGCAGTAAGTAGGTCTCTTACTATACATTCTATAATACATGTGTTTCTCTTACTCATTTTTGAGTGTTTAACACTGAGGAGAAAATAAAAATATGTTTGCTTCCTTCCTTCAAGGAGTTTATACTCTAATAAAAGAAAGAAAAAAAAAAAAACATATACCTAACCAAGTATTATTCAAAAAGTCATGACAAAGGGAAAATGTATGAAGAAATTACATTCTCCTACAGCAGGGTTTCTGGGGCTCAGCACTGCTGACACTTTAGGTTGGATAATAATTCATTGTGGGGGGCTACTGCGTGCACTATAGGATGCTAAGCAGCATCCTATCCTCTACCACTGGACACCAGCAGCACCACCTCCCCCCAGTTGTGACAATCAAAATGTCTCCAGACATTGCAAATGTCCCCTGGGTGACAAAATCGACCCAGCTGAGAACTGCCAGCCTTAAGAACTGAAGGAAGGCTTTATGGAGGAGGAAACGTTAAGAATTGGTCTTGAAGGCTGGGTAGGATATTAGCGTCAGAGATGATGAAAAAGTGAGCAAATTGACTAGGGGTAGCACAGAAATACCTTTTAAAAAGCTTTGACTCACATACAGTCATACCTTGGTACTCAACTGCTAGAAACTTGTTGCATTTGGTACCTGAGGCATGCTGATGAGAAAATTTTGCCCCAGTACTCATCATTTGTTTGGTACTCAATGCACAAACTAGAACTTGGTGTCAATTGCCTCCTGACTCACTACCATTTCCAGCTAAAACAAGGGGTTACATGTTAGTCACATGGTAGCTCTTACCCTGTGCATATCCCCATGTGGACTTATCCTAGCTTCTGTGGTCATTTTGTGTATTTCTTGTTTGGGAACACTTTAAACTCATGTACGTTATTCCTTATGGGAAAAATGTGTTTGGTACTCTCATTTTTGGTACTCGCCGCGCCTCCCTGAACCAATTAACAATGAGGAGCGAGTTACCTCTGTATTAAGTTAGTTGTTTGTTCTCTTACAGATTCTGCTTTTATCAGGTCTCAGTACTGCCAGTCCATCTCTGATACCTCTCTCACCCTTGATATTGCCCTTTCTAACAAAGACATCTAGTTTCATGCTCAGTGCCCATAACAGGCAACAGTGTCTGTTGGGTTTCAAAAATATAGTTTTGTCTTCATTGCATATATTTCAGGCTTGCCTTCAACTGGTGGAAGTAAAACTTCTTTTCTGTTTACTGTCATTAAATCATCAAAGGTCTCTCAAGAAGGTGATTTGGAGTAGAAAATAGTGAGTTTAGATTTGAGTAAATTTGAGGTTGAGTGGGAGGTGGTATAGGACAGCAAGCAGAATACAAAAAAAAATTAATTAAAAATAGAAAACATTTTAATATACCATACGGAAGTGAAATACAAGGGATGTTCACAAAAAATCCTGCCATAAATGCCTCAATGTTTCACATTTCATGGTTGGATACTTTCTGGACAGCCCTCGTACATATGTAAATACAGCAAGAAGTAAAATAAAACAGCAAGAGGCAGAAGTTAACCTGGACAGGTATTTTGTTGTCTGTTTTTCTCCTGCTTTCTTAAACAAAATCATTTTTATCTTTTAATGAATCCCTCTATAACCATGAAAAAAAATCCATTTTCAAAAGTGTTATTCCAAGGATGTCACTTTAGCTTAATTAGAAAAATATGAATAACCTGTATTTTAATTCTCTTCGATTTAAAATAAATTACTTCATTTCTTAACAACTTGTCTACTTGACATTTTGGTTGAGCTAAAGGGAGCTTAAAGCTCTATGTTGTCTCTGAAGGATATAGAGAATTGATTTCTTCTTTTTTCTGCGGAAGTTCACCAGGCAAGCTACTTGTGTCAAGTCATTATTATAAGATTCAGCAGAAGTAATGCATTAACGTTGGTTCATATTGCCAACAAATTACCGTATGTGATACAAAACAATTTCTGTTCCATTATTTTCAGTTTGCCTTTTCATGAAGTTAAAATATGCAGAAGAAACAAACATTTGCATAACACCATTAGTATTCAGATTGATTCAAAACTTTTCACTGTGGAATCCACCCAAACCAAGAGAACCTCACAAATGGCACGTCATATTTGAGAGGTTTCCGTTTTAGCCATGTCTATGTATACCACACATACAGTCCAGAGAAAAATGATCTTTGAACTTACTTCTGCTGCAACTGCAGATTAATTAATGTTGCAATAGTTTAAGATTGGGAATATAAACTCCCAAAGAAAAGTTACAATGGGCCATCTAGTCACTGTTCAAGCGTTTGCAATAAAGAGACCCAATTACAAGGTCATGGAAGTTATACATGTCCCATTTAAAGTTAAGGTTGTTAATCAAAATGCAAATTATTACTCAATGACAAAACATTTTAAATCAAAAAGTATGCTGTTTAGACTGTGTGTTTTTATGTACTTCAATGAGTCATTAAACCTCTGCCATTTCAGAAGAGAAGTTCTCCTGCTGAATATTCAATACTACAAGCAAGGTGCATTCTGTTTTTTTAAAAATAACTATTCTACTAAACTAAAAATGTAATGCAATAATGCCAGCAATATGTATATAGAAGTGATGCATGTGTGAATAATTGTTATAAAAATAGAGCATAATATTCATAATTGTTTTCCTATGAATATACAAAATACTCTCATCAAAAATACTGAGTATTTGACCACCATTGATGAAGGGTATTATAAATGCATAATATTAATGTCCTGGGCCATAACATTAGGTCTTCATAAGAATAAATAAACTAGTGTCTGAGATTTGTTTGTTTAATATTGGAAAGAGGCAAAGCTTTAGGTAGTATTCTAAAGTGCTGCTACTGTCGGAAAGCAAATGAAGTCTTGAGAAGAGTATTTAATGACTGATGTGCCTTTTCCTTAGCACTTGGGACTTTTCTATCTGTTGTGTTAGCTTCCAGTGACAAGGGCGGTACCCTGCTGCCCCATCATCATGGTATTCTGCGATGCTCACTGCTGATGGGGAGCGGTGTCGAAATCGGAGTTGAGGGTTCCTTTCCCACCCTCCTCCCACTCCCTCAATCCTCTCCATCTCAGTTTCTGAATAAAGCATGGGGGCTCTCTAGCTGTGAAATGCCACAGCCTTTCTTTTAACTCTCCTCTTCATGGTGAAGGAGCTCTGTTTCTTCCTCCCATCTTAGGAATTCTGTTTAGGAGGCGAAACAAATGGAAGCAGAAGGAATGCAATGTCCACAGTGACCGTGTCCTTCCACCACTGTCTTGCCAGCAAGGGGACACCCCAACACAACACTAACCCTACATGACCTGGTGCCACCCCAAATACTAGACCTCCAGCCAAGAGATAAAATAATTCTATTTAATCCCCACAAAGGTGCTTACCGGCGGTCAGACACTGTTCTAAGTGCTTTGTTACTCAACTCATACGACCTTCGCAATAACACTATGAACTGGGTATCATTACCTCCATTTCCCAGAGGGGGACATCAGACCCAGCACAATTAGAACCTTGGGCAAGGTTATACAGTCAGACACAAACCCAGGCGGTCTGGCTCTGGAGTTCCTGAATGCAGCACACGCACACGCACACGCACACACACACACACTTTTCTATCCAGCAACACAACCCAAAGTGGTCTGAACCTACTTGTAAAAGAGACAAAAAATTACCAGTAGCAGTAATTTTAAAACTTCATTCTTTTTTCATCTCCCAATTTTTTTTTGAGTTGTGCAGTCATGAGGAAGATCTGAATAATCAAACTAAAACTTCACTCTGCAAGTCAACAAAAGTCTACACTGGGAAGAATCGATTCACCCCAGCCTCTACACAGCTGGTGCCAAAGCTCCTGAAACCCTGGGGCCACCAAGGCACTGAGCGACTAAAAAGGTGCATCTGGAGTCAGAGGGCAGGAGGCGGCCCTGGGCCCTTCCCCCTGATTCAGCCCCACACAATCTCACCAATGTCACGCCACCATCACAGCCTCACCACCACCATCTAGCTGTGCCTGTTTCAGATTGTCCAAGAAAGTGAGAAAAGCAGGGAGTATTTGTCACTTTCATACTCTCCCAAATTATATGCAGTAAAATTCTATCTATTGGAGAGAGCATCCACTCTCTAGTGGCAAAAAAAAAAAAAAAAAAAAAAAAAAAAAAAAACACCCCAGGATTGCATGGGACTTTGAAAAATGCTGGAGGAAGAACCTAGCCATTGAGACAAATATAAAAGAATACAAAGGACATGGAAAGAATTCAAAGATGACAATGATGATACCCATGTGAGGCTCCTCAGCGTTGGTGAGCAGGAGGATGAACACAGAATGGATGGAGGGTTGCCACTTCTTACAGACTCTAACACATTCGTGCATTAAGGGTTAATTATTTCTTCCTCATTCTTTTTACATCATTCTTTGAAGACATGCATAAAGAAGCGAGTCCTATTCTTGTCATCATAATGACCAAAGGCCACCATCTTCCAGCAAACCGAAACTGTTGCCCTATACTGTTGCCTCAAGCCCATCCACAGGCATGGGTGGCAAAAACTGGTTGGAGGAAATAAACAGGCTGCACAAGCTCCATGAATATGGGGAATCCGGTCACATCCTTGCTGGAAAGAGATCCAGACAGATAGGCTCTGGTTGGAGTTGCTTTGAATAAATAAAAACATGAGCAAACTAATTTAACTCTTTCCGAGAAAGTGTATACTTCATTATTATCCAGGGTGATCAACTCGGGTGGTACCATGACAAAAACATGGGAAGGGTTATGGAAATTATATGGATTTTCCTCCCTGAGCAAGTCATTAAATGGTCAAAGTTTTCAAAACAAAAAACAAAACAAAAAACAAACAACAACAAATATATAGAGAGAGAGATATAGACACACACACACACACACACACACACACACGATTTCGTTTACTCATGGCATTTTGAATTGTGACCAAAATGCAGCAGTACTGGACTCAGTTTGGCCATATGGTTATGTGTCACTGACAGGAAAACAATTCCTAAATCCATTAAGGAATCATATAAAAAAGTTTTCACAGAAACAAAGGGTTCTCATAGATTTTTCAATTCAGAGCTGCCTACAGAGGGACAAAAAGCTACATAGGCTCATACAGCACCTTGTTCATGTAAAGAGATCGCCTCACCAGAGTGAATGAGAGAAGTCAGGTTTCTTTCAACATAAAAATAATTGGTGGTTTTCTTGCTTTTATTAAATATCATGATTATTAATTAATTCCAGAAAAAGTACAAGGTGTCTAACCATGTACACTAATACCACAAAAGGTAAAATGCCCACCCATAAAATCCTCTATGCTCTCCACAAGATTTTGGCAAAAGAGGTCTTTGCAATTCTCTTTGAGAACCACTATTTTCCCAATGTACTTGGAGGGCGTGGTTTCTCCCTAAATAATACTTGATAGAAAAAGACTTCCTATTTTTATTCTCTCTCCTGGCACTGAGAGACGTCAGAGACCCAATCAAAGTTTGTCGAAGAAAAACAGTCCCCCTTCTGAAAGTGAATAAAACGTTCATTTACTTTGGGTAAATTTCCTCTTTCAACCTGACCATCTGGATCTAAATGAAGGTACCTTACTTTGAACATGGGTGTGCTCGCCATCTGGCTACCCAAAAGTGGCAATTACTTCAGGTAAATGAACATTTTACCTAATTCTAAGCAACTATATTCTACTAAAGAATACTATGGCATAAATCCACACCATTTCATCTGCCTGCTACACACCTACTTGAGGAAAAGGTGAATAAGGTTCTGCCTAATGGAGATAATGTATTGCTGTGTGTAAACATTTCAATGTTAAAAGAATTTATTTATTTGCAATATTAAACAAGTGATGAATTTTCCCTTTAGCCAAATTTGCCTCAGGGAGAGGAACCTGGGCTTCAATGAGGAGCTTGTCTACTACCCTTTCTCCACTGCACTCTGGAGACCAGAAAAGCTCAGTCTTTCCTGTAGGACAAATTCAGGCCCCCTCCAGAACTGACCTAGTGGGGAATGAAAATGTCCAGGGCTCAATGGTGTACAGCACCTGATGAAATCTCATTTTCCTGCCCTCAATCAAATTCTTTCTCTCAGACTTCAGAGGAGGGAGTCAAAGAATCAGATCGATTGAGTATTAATGAGTTATTTCCACATAGGTAAGTAAGGGGACTGAATTGTAATATTACTCTTTTGAACATTTCAAGCTGCTCAGTGTGACTTCCCATTGGCCGACTGAATATTTACTTTCATTACAGAAATTATTGATAATTAAATTGGCAAAAATTATGACTAATTAAAAGCTAAGATATTTAATCATTAATCAAATGAAAATTTATAGAGTCTGCATCTTTGTCCTTTTGGAAAATGCATTTTAAAATGTTGATTTACATTGCATTTTAGGGACAAAATCACCAAAAAAAGTCCAACCCCTTTTGAGTTCCTGATATGAGCATGTTTAAAAATGCTCTAAGTAGCTATAGTAATAACAACCAAAAAAATTTTAAAGGTTAATATATATAATGTTGACATAATTGTGAAATAGATTTTTTCTAGTTCCTTTGCCTTATCAACTCCAGTAGAGACAGCCAAGAAATTATGGTACTCACTCTGGTATTCAACAAGGTGGGGAGAAAAAGAGAAACAAGACATTCTCTAAGATGCTGTTTAGAAATAAAATCATTCTGGGATCTCCAGACACACGGAATCCTGTACTTCTACTGGGATGCAGAGTTTAGCTACACACACACTAAGTTAAATTTCCAACCAAGTTATTTACATCTTTAGAGAAAACTGAAGGACAGAGTTTGAATACAAATATGCACTAGGGGTACAAAAAATCAGTTATGGGTCAAGCAGAAACATCTGGTCTTTTCAAGGGACCTGTTAAATTGAAAGCACTGACCAAAACAAGCTCAGTTCCACCAAATATATTTTGGCATGGCTCAGAAAACAGGATTTGTTGAAAGCATTTATTTCACCACAGATTTATCAGTAATGATACGCAGCTCCCACTATTGACATTTTGATATAACAAACTTGTTTCTAAACATAACATGCAAACTTGCCTTCTATGTTGTTTCCCCCATATTTGATATGACTGTGGATTTAAAAAATTATTTTTAATCTGTATTCTTTAGAATATGTTGGAGGATGTAGTGGAAGGGGGTTTAAATTGTCCACATCTGATCTTAGGAGAATAAATAATTTATATACCCACTTATAGGGGATTTTAACTATCATACAACTACTAAGGCATTGGGCAATTTATTTATATGATGTTATTTTTATAGCACTCTATAAATAATAAAACATTTGTGTTCTCCCATAGCACACTGAAATGTCCCTAGACTTTTATACAGTAACAACTTCTGAGAGTTTCCAGACCTGAGCCCTAGTCCAGAGAGCAGAAAACCAAAGTTTAAGCCCCAGCTCTCCCCTGACAAGTCTGCGGACCTCAAGTGCCCTGGGCTGCTCAAAGTCCCAGTTCTCTCAGTTGTGAAAATGACTTAAGAACAGAGAAACTCTGCCAGTGGCATTACTAATTTCTAACCTGCTTCTACGTCTGAGATTGTCAATTTCGCTTTTAAGTTCACTTTGGTTGTTCCCCAACCCTATAGTCATTTCACTAATTGAAGTCATTTTAAATTCAATGAGTTAGGGCAAAAAGCAAGCATCACGTTTATTCATTCAGCAATATGCTTGAGGGCTTACTACCACCAGAGACTCATATAGCTAACATTTATAATGGACACATTAAATGCCACATAAAGGGTTAAGTGATTTTCAATGCATGAGCTCATGAACACATGCAACAGTCCTATGAGGACAGGAGCATTATTATTAACCTTAAATTAAAATTTAAAATGTGGGTTCTGGAACCAAACTGTCTGGGTCTAAACCCCTGCTTTGTGGGCTCACTACGTGACAAGTTACTTTACTTCTGCCTCCATTTCCCTATCTGTTAAATAGAAAGCCTTGGTAGCACCTACACCTAGGGTTCTTGTAAGACTAATTTAATATGGGATGCTCAATTAAGACTAGAGGTAGTCACTGTCAGGAATTAATGACTTAGATTAATTATATTGCTCAAGCCTTCACCTGAGCAGGAGGTACAGCTGAAATTCGAACTCAGTTCTGTTGGACTTCAGAGTCTGAGCTCTAAACAAGTGGTGAAAAACTCACAACCTCTAAAAAAAAAAAAATCACAACAAAAAGCCACAATACTGCCCCAATCTAAAAAGAATCAAGGCACTGGCTAACAAGGCATTTGAGACTGCTAGCCCAGCTTTCTTTCTTTTCACTGGAGTCCTTCCCAGAGGCAGTAGCTCACGAACGCACAACTGGAGTCACTCTGCGTTAGGAGAGAGCTGGCAGCCCCTGCGAAGACAATTCTCTCTGGCATTGACTACGGCAGCACGGCAGCAGCCACCACCCCCACTCCCCTTGGTCTGTCACCAGGACCGGTTCTTACAGCTCTGAATCTCAACTTCCAGTTTTGGAAAACTTTACGCAGCTAAAGCCCTTCCTCTGGTTTGTGCTTGCCAGTTACTAGGCGAGGTGGGCATGTCTGGGGTACAGGGGAAGGGGTAGCGAGGGATGGGCCCTGCCCTGTCCCGCGCCGACATCTCCCCGGGATGCGCGGCTGCCCTGGCCTTTTGGCACTCACGCGTTTTCCCCCGACGGTAACCCGGCAGGCTTTTTGATGTTGCCCTTTGAAAATGAGCTGTGCGCCCTGCTAGCTAAGAAACTTTGCTGAGATGGGGGGCGTGGAAAGGGGGTCCAGACTAGAAGAATGGGTGGATGGCATTCATCGTTCGCCCCTGGTGAGTTTGTAGAGTTGGCAGCAGCGAGAGGCCAGGCACCTGAGTGACCCTGAGCGTTCTGGGGGATGGTCCTATCCAACTTTTTCCTTCCCCCACCCCGCGTTTCCTGGGCCTGGGAACCTCGGCAGGCCGCTGGGGTCGCCGGCCGCCCAGCAGTTAGAGCTGCCCGCGGGGTGAGGCGGTGCCCGGCACCGCCTTCCTCCCTACCTTCTCTCCCCGTGGAGCACGTAGGAGCTGCGGAAGAAGCCCAAGAGCTCGTTCTCGATCAGGGCGTTGTAGATGATTTTCAGGTTGTAATTCCTCTGAGCGTCCAGGGTCCTATTCAGCACCACCACCAAGACCTGGGTTTGCGGGTAGAGAAAAAAGCCGGCCACAGGGACAGCCCCAGCAACGCGGTCCTCGGCCACCTGCACCTTCTCGACCGCCACTCGGGAGGCGTGCAGCACGACGTAGCGGGTGGCGTTCCGGCACGCGATCTCCACGTTGACCTCCCCGGAGAAGGTGAAGTTCTCCATGAAGGCGGTGAGCATCAGATTGTAGTGCAGCGGCTTGAGGTGGCCGGACAGGCGCAGCTGCGTCCACGGCTGCCACTGCTCCTGTTCGTCCTCTGACGGCTGGGCGGACGGGGTCCCCGGGGTGGCTTCCCCGCCGACCTCCGGCAGCGCCGAGTCCCCACCAGCGTGGTGGTGGCGCCGGGCCGAGCCTGGGAGGCTCCCGTTGCCTCCGCGCGCTGGGAAGCCGGAGGGGCCGCCGTCGGCGCCCGGCGCTGCGCTCGCCCCGCAGTCGTCGAAGCGCAAGCTGAGCAGCACGGCGAGCATGGTGACCGCAAGCAGCGCGACGATGGACACGGCGAAGGCCAGGACGAGCCGCCTGTGCACCGTGATGTGGCGCTCGGTGGTGCGGGGAAGCGCCCCCACGGAGTCTGCCCACGGGTCCGAGAGGCCCCTGCCGCCGGCCGGGAGCGCGGCGTCGTTCTCCCCCATCGTGGCCGCGAAGGTGGAGTTGCTCCTCTCAGCCCCCTCCTCCTCCTCCTTCTTCTTCTTCCTCTTCTTTTTCTTCTTCTTCTTTCTCTTCTCCTCCTCCTGCTCCCCCTGCTCGCCGTCCAGGGCCATCACACTGCCTCCTCCTCCTCCGCCCCCGCCCCCTGCGGCACCCCCCGCGGGCGAGCCACCGGGGCTACCGCCGGCGCAGGCATCAGAGAGCGCGCGCGGGCGAGGGGCTCGACGCCAGCGGGGACCCTGGGGATGCCGGTCTGGATGCTTTTAAGACGGGCTCCAGCCGCAGGCAGCCGCGACCTCGGCGTCCCCCATCAGCCCCGCCTCTCCCCCGACTCCCGCGGCGGAGGCGCGGGGCGGCGAGCTCTGGGACGCGCCCAACTTGGAAAGCGGCTCGCCCTCCCGAGCGCGCGCTACTTCTCCGGCGAGCGCCCGGCGCAGGGGCGCACGCTGCCCCCGCCCCCTGTGCGCCGGCGGACGCCGCCTCGCCCTCCCCAGCGCGGAGCTTTCCCCGGGCTTTCCTCTGGAGCCTTCCAGTGGGTCCTCGGCTGGAAAAGACCGGGAGTGCTGGAGAGGGAAGTTAGGGCTTCCGCTTTCTCTCCCCCCTCCAGCGGCGGCGTTCAGTCTTCTGGGTGGAATGTGCTCGCGGCGGCGGCGGTGGCGGTGGCGGCGGCGGCGGCAGCAGCTGAGGCACCCGAGCCATGCACCCCGCAGCCGGGGACTGGAGGATGGCCGGGGAGGAAGAGACCGGGGTGAACCAGCCGATGAAGTCCCAGGGACGCAGAGCTGCGCGGGGAATCTGCCCTGGGAAAACCTTCTCCTCCACCCTGGACACTTTAAGCAGCGGCGGCAGCAAACGGCGAGAGGTTGCAGACCGGACAACGAACCTCCCTCACTCCGACGTTGCTCTGACCTCCGGAGATGGCAAGGGAGCTAGAAGTGTCCAGCCCGGCCATCCCTTCAGGTAGATGAACCTCCGGATTTGCTCTGTATCCCCTTGGGGAGAGCCGGAGTGCGTGTGTGCGAGTGCTTGTGCATGTGAGTGCGCGTGTATGCGTGTGTGTGTGTGTGTGTGTATGTACACAGGCTCCAGGGCTAGATTCCCCAGGCTACTCTGGCTGCATTCAGGGACTGAAACTCCCCGAGAAACGCAAAGGAGAGCGTAAGAGAGTGCGAGGAGGCAGGGAAGGGAAAACCGGAGGGAGGGGAGCGGCTGAGAGGCAGAGGCAGGCACTGGGAGATTAGAGAGCTTTTCTCCGCTCTGTCACACCAGACACCCACAGCCACAGAGGGGGTTGCTGAGCCGTCTGCAAGAAGTACATTGTAAATCTTCAGCGCAACAAGCCTCGCAGTCACCCCTTTGCCCGACTTCCTAGCCCCACCGCGCCTCCCCGAAGGGATCGTTGATGCCTTGGGCTATTAACACCAAGAGCAAAGGAAGATCCTGCTGAGGAGACATGGCAGTGTCAGATTTCACATCACGCTCGCCAGAGGATTTGGAGGATTGTATGTAAATTGAGATAAATTCTCCAAAGCCTGACTTCATATATTATACTGTGCGATGAGGCCAGATGAGCAGTACTAAAATAGGAGTTACCAATCAAACATTAGAATCCTCGGAAAGTAAAGGCTAAAGAAAAGAGATGTGTTTCCCATTGAATAATTTCTATTTTTAAATTGGGGAAATAATTAAAATACAATGCCTACAGTGTAGCATTCAGGACCAAAAACTTGAGATTGAGAAAAGCTGGGAAGATGTGTCTCGTGACTGTAGACTTAACCAGAACAGTGAACGAATATATTCCATGATTTCACCTAGCTACAATTACTTTTTTGCAGTTTTCAGTGCTGTGAAAATTGTTTAAACTTCTTTAGAACAGCTATCAGTAGATGCTAATAGCAGAAGCATGGAAACAGGTTCATAGACGATTGGCTGTTTATGAACTTTTGTCTCAATATAAAGAAGTTTTAAATTATAGTACAGAGTATATGTGAGTATATGGGCTATCCAACCCTTAGAATTTGTGTGATGAACCCCAGTTGGAACAATATTCAGAAAACAGGTATCCCAAAGGTAACAGGTAAGAGGCAGGAGTCTCTTGTTTTTAATAAAACAAAGTGATGGGCTTTGGAGTTAAAAAAAAAAAAAAACAGTAAAAAGAATGAACTAATTCCTTTTTTACGTTCCTTTCACATCGTTAAATCCTGAAGGCATTTTAAAAATCATGTTCATAATTATTTTTCTTACAAAAAGGAATGTTTAATGCTACTGGTTTTGGAGTCCTGAAAATGAACAATTAAAATATTGTTTTTGGCTTTAAAGGCATGATGAAAGAGAAGAGACCAAAATACACATCAACTTTAGCTGGACAACCACTGAAAACACAGCCCTGCTCCATAAAACTCTTTTCCATTTATCCCCAAATGGGATATATTCCAAATGCCACACATTCTAAATGTCCATTTTAATCATTTTAAAATGAAGATGAAAAGAAATGCCAGGGTGGTAATGTTTTGTTGTTGTTGTTGTTGTTGTTGTTGTTTTAAAGATGTATGTGGGCTGTTAGCAACAGACCAAGGGAAATGCCACATTCTGTTCAAGTTACTTTCTTCTGCTCTGTTTTTAACTCTGTATGCTCTTGCTGTTCGTATGCATTTTAAGACATGAGCTTCATTAATTTGTTTTCACAGAATCAGGAAATAAAGTATCTGAAGACAAAAAAGAACTGTATGACTTAGCAGTTCACCAGACTTCTCTGACCTCGGAGTATGAATCTGGCTATTTAGTAGTAGTGTCTAAAGTCCATGGATCCAACTCGTTTGGATTATCAGTGGCGATGTGAAACCCTCCCCCCCCCCAAAATCTGAGAACCACAATCAAAATGAAGAAGCTACCCACTAAGAAATATTTGAGACCTTTCTCTAAAATGGTATTAGTCAAGAAAACATCAAAAAAAGCTTTTTCTGTCCATCTTTCTGTTTTACCAATGTGTTTATATACTTTTGAAATTTACTGCCAAATTTATTTACCAATGAATAAAACCTCTACTGACTGATTGAATTAGTGGATGGATTATTTTTGAGACCCAAGCAAAGTGGACACAGTTTATTAACACAGAATGGACACAACTTACTAAGACATTGATTCCCCTAAAATGCAAATTTTCCCATAAACTCAATATCAAGGTCATAAATAATTCTTTCTCTCATGCTAATGTCGCAAAAGGGTCCCCATGCGTTTTTCTTTCTTTTAATTTCTGAAAGTATCAGTATATGCCACCCTTCCCTTGAGAAGCGAGCACTTTGGTAAAAATTTTTTAAAAAGGCAAAATTTTAGATTGTGTACCTGACAAAAATATTAAAGACATAACTCCCTAAATCTATGAAGAAACTGCCTTTAGTGTTGTAGATCAGTTAAGTTGGAGATAATTTTGACTTAGCCAGTACTAGAGCCATGCAGTGGAAAAAAACTTTCCAAAGTGCCTGATGCTTCTCTCAAAACACATGTATTTTGGGGAGTATTTTATGGTTATTTTCTGTAACTAATAACTATCTTTAAAGCCATTTGTGGCAATATTTGATTTAGGAACTTGTAAAAGTGAAAATCGTCTAAATACTTAATGTAAATCATGCCAAACAGAAGTCATTTTTAATTAAATCTCCACCTTGGTCCTGCAAATCACCAAAAGGAACTACCTCCTGTGAATGAACTGCCTTAACTCTTTGTTCACAATTGAACTGCTTTTTTTCTTTTCACACTGGTTTGTATGTAGAGGTACATACAACTGCAGTGTCCTTATAGACTCAGCCCCTTCAAGTGTGATGAGCACTTTGCATCCAGAAGCCTCTTGGCTCAGGAGAAAGAACAGTGTCTCCTTCCCTCACCTCCCTACATTATCCTAACCTAGTTACTAGACTCAGTTTCTCAGTTTGTTGATGTACAGAGTTAGATGAGGTATCCTCAGAGGTCAGTCCTCAAATTCTATGAATGAAATTCCAAAGCTGATATACTAGTCGCTTTGTATTTTCTAGGGATTTTTAATTAATATTAAGAAGCAAAAAATTTCAATTAAAAACTAAAAGTTTAATTGGTAAAGAGACATTGTATGTAAAAGTACACTGTACTAGCAAAAGCATAGAGGGTGGGAGAGAAACCAACCCCTGCTAACCTGGCAGTGAATACAGAACTGATACAGTTGATGAGAGGGAGACATTCCTGAAGACCTCATGCAATTGGAGACCAATACTAGCAATGAATGGCGGCAGTCTCTGTTTCCCAGCTGAAGTAGTGCCGCCATGTGGCAATAATGAAACAGCAGTTTGAAATTTAAGATTGTGATAATAGGAAGAAGTTTTAAATTTGAGGAAACTCACATTATTGCAGACTTTACTAATGTTTGTATATTGCGTAATTTCAAACTTTCATACCATTTGACCACTGTATCTGTCAACACTGTTGATGGGTTTCGTATAACAAAGAAACACTCTTCTAGATAGAACATTCCTCAAGATCTTAAAGGTGGAAAGAGGAAAACTATTTAAAAGTAGCTAGCATTAAAACAGTAAGATTTCATGATGTCTATAGTTTGCCAACTACAGTTAACACCTTCATTTAACTATTGTCTGACTTGTGTTTATTTAAAATGATTTATCTGAATGGAATTTATATCTAAATTTGATTGTCTTTTTGTTTCTCATATAAAAATTTGTGAAATTTCTTTTAAACTTCTTTTAAAAAGAAAAACATTTCCTAACCTATTAATAACTACATTTGATTAGTCCTCGAAAAGTCTCATTATTATGGTTACACCAAACAAGTTGTGCAACATAAACAGGGCCTTTTTAGATGGCAAATATAAGGGAAAGGAGAACCCAATATCCATAGTATTATTCCTAATTCCAGCACTAAATATTATATCCAGAGAGGAAAGAATTAGGATCTTAGGAAAGTTGTATTGTTGTTTGGGGGTTCTAACGCTAGGTTGTTATAATGTCTCAGTGTTCACTGTGGGCACTTTGGTATTCTTTGCCATAAGAAGGCAAAGAACGTAACATGGAAGTATTTGTTGTTTATTCATAAACCCTACAAACATAATATACACCAAATTCTACAAGCAGAAAAGAAATTGGGTGGCTTTACAGAAGTGTTCCTGTTGAACTAGTTCATTTGTCTAATAGCTCAGGAAATGAAAGTAGTAATTATACCAATATAGTTTTTACCATGAATTCAAATCCATGTTTCTGGATGCATATGGCAGAAACAATTGTTAATAATAATACCTAAGATTTTTCAGGGCTACCTTGTGTCAGGCATTTGTTTGTCTAAGCACTTCATATTATTTAATCAGGAAAATAACTCTATGAGATCAATGCCATTATTTACCTCACTTGACAGATGAGGAAACTGAGGCTCAGAAAGATGACATACATTGCCCAAAGTCATTTGGTTAGTAGGTAGCAGAACTGGAATTCCAAACTAAGGAATGTCACTTCATCACCTGTACATTTAATCATTATGAAATTTCCTGAAAGCCAGATGTAAACCATCCAATTGCAAAATTGATATTTGCCAGGCAGAGTGCTAGAGGTATAGCAATGAACCTGACAGCCATGTTCTCTACTCTCATTAGAGGACCCAATGCCTGGCACATGATGAGTGCTATAGAGTTGTAAAGGAAATGAATAAATAGAGCAAATGTAGTGTGACCCTGAGCAGAATAATAGTTATAATTTTATGAAGTAATGATGGAATAAAAGGAGAGTATTATTCACCCTAAATTGAAAACCAAGTAGTTGGAAGAGTTGACTATATAGCTTATATTCATACTGTAGAACAAGCAGTTATGCCTTGGAAATCTTACATATTGAATGCATTAAAAAAAAATGTATCTTTGACCCAGGCTTATTTGACAACTCAGATTTACCTGAAATGAGAGAGGTGACTCACCTCTTTCTAACGATGAAAAGTATCCACTACAAAGGCATGTATACTTGTATATATAATTTTATTTCTATGTATGTTTTCTCTAACCTATGCTTTTTTCTTTTTTCTAATCATTTTATTCTCTTTTCTTCCTTTTATTAATAAAACATTGTTTATCTCATAAACCCTGCACTTTACTACATAGACATTTGTTTCACAATCTTGAATGAGGTGATTAACAATATTCTCTTAAATTTGAGTAGCAAATGATCATTGTAAATGGGTTGGTAAAGATATTAGGAAAAATATGATGAAGATATTCTCTTTTAGATAACAAGATAATACTAATCTTGATGTCATAAACCTGTATGCAAGTTTTTGAAAACTCATTTTAATCTAGTGTGTTTTATTTTTAATAATACGTAATATATAGTTTTACTAAGTCAGTACTCTTGTCAAAGACACAGTCATTTCTGAATGAGATTTTGTGTTAGAAAATATTTCTCAAGTTATATATATTACACAATAATAGTAAAAAGTGAAATGACATTGGTTTTCAACTCATTGAGTTCCTACTTTGAAACTGAGAGAAAAGATGAATCATAATATCTCCTTCCAAGTTTTAGGCCTGTGTATGAATAGCATATCTCTTAATGATGACATGAAGAAGAGCCTCTTTTTTTGGTCTGTACCTTCTTGTTGTAACCAGGGATGTTTACTAGAGAAAACCCAGTTCCTCCACTACATGCACTATTATGTAACTATGGATCCTCCATGCCTCTTTATTCAGGGTTTTACACCAAGGCTATGCTAATATCATACCATTCTTTCTTTCTCTATACATGGTTTCTTGAAAACATTTTCCTATTCACATGCAGGAAGTACTCTCCAGAGACCTTGAAAGTTAGGTGAAATATGTATTTGGAGATCCAGGAGTTATTGTTAGAATTCAAACAATTAGACTTTAGCTCAAATGCCTTTTTCTTAGTGATTTTAAAAAGTTATTTATTTTCTATTACCACAAATATTAAAAGTCTAAATATATCATTATTGTTTGATATTATAATGTTAAATAGATGGGGTACTTTTACATTTATATTAAGAACATTAAGTGCTGGGCACTATACAAAACATAAAAAAAGAAATGATCATAATGTATAACCAGACAATGGTTATGGAGTCTGCACCTGGGGGAGGAATAAAATACTTCCCGACAAGAGAACTATTCCAAAGAAATATTCAAACTATTATACTAACTCTTTTGAGAATAACCATATATTTGAGTAAATGTAATCTTTTTACTCCAAAACAGTCTATAGCAAAAAAGCAGCAAACCTGAATATAAATGTTTTGCATTATTAGCATATCAATTTTTGAACAATCATGTCATAAAATAGGTTTAATTCTGATAGTAGAATTGATTTAGTGTGAAAGTTGCCTGTGCTCTTCTTTTGTCACTTTTCTCTTTAGTGCCACCTTGTGGGTTAGCCAGTAACAATAAATATATTGAGGTTTGGGATCTTTTTTTTTTTTCTCTGCTGTGCTAAAACTAGTCTTAGAAAACAGTGTGGTAAAAACTCAGATGTGAAGCAATTTCTTTGTTTTCTCAGAGAAGCACCAACTTCACTAGAAGATACTTGCTGTAATTCCACAATTGGCCATCCCAGACACCAGAACAGTTTCTCAGAGATCGGAAATATTAGAGTCTACCCAAAAATCAGTGTTCATTTACAGGATGATCCCCCAACTTATCTTGAATAACAAAGTGACAAGCTCTGACTTGAGATTTTTCCATTAAAAAAATGTTTTCTTAATTCAGTATTGTGTCTACAAGAGAACTGATTCTAGGTGATTAAAAACACTGCGTAATGCTATTTTAGAAAAAGCTCCTATATCTTAGTTTCATATGCAGCTTCCTTCTAAATTCAGATTGAATTTGCATTCAGTTACCCTACTCAGTTTATTTTTATAATTATGCTGCAGTTATAAGGGAATAAGGAAAAATTCAGCACAGTATGTTAAGATGTCTCCTCTATTGGAGACACGCAGGAAATGTGTTATATTAATACATGGTATGTTACATGGTATGGCTGGATACTTTCTGGATAGGCCTCATACGTTCCCTAATGGTCTTCATATATTAGAGATGCTATAATAATCTTTTGAATAGCCAAACAAAAAAGGAATCGTTTCTCCTCTTAAAAATATGTTATAATAGAATGTGTTGCTATATTTTTTGTGGTATGATGGAGTAATAAATTTTGAAATTACATTTATGGAGTTATTTCATAGCAAGTGAAAATCGTGTAATCTGGACACTTTGAAAATGTAAATATCCATGTCTGAACTACTTCTGCCCTATTAGGAGTTGAAGGTTGTGCCACATATTATTCGAAAAGTAATTTTCCTTGGATGTGCAATAAGGTCTTATATTTGACCTATAACCTGAATGAACGTTGTAAGCTGTAAGTTAACTATGCTAAAAGCACCCAAACAACAATACAAAGCATTCCAAGTATTTTTCTGGCCTTGCTAAAATCTTATTATAGAACCAAAGTAGCCAAAAACTATCAGTAAGGCTGTAAAAACCTTAGACTTTAACTCCAGTCATTTTTAACTTGAGTGAATCTTACGCTTTGTTTCTAAAAGTAGTGTATTGTGCTTTTTAATGCAGAAAATTTATTTTAATTGTTAATTTTTTTACCTTTTCATATTTAAATCTTTCCATGATATTCTGACACATACCCAGTTTTCCATAGATTTCGTAAAGGAGCAAATTAAAAGTTGCCTGAGAATGACAACGTTCAATCTATAATCCTCCACCTAACATTTGCATCCTGGAACAAGTCCTTATTTACTTAGAGTTTAACCCAAAAAATATTTAGGAAAAGGGCTTCCTTATCTGGGGACCATGCTAAGTGGTGACCATTTTTCTGCTCATACTTCAACTTCACCTTTAATAATAAAGGTGTGCCTTCCTTCAGTTTAAACTGAATAAAACTTAATAAATAGGCTGCTATGTAGGGCCATCCAGAAGATTCCTAGGACACATTGTGCTGTTGTTGGCAGTGTAGGGGCTACATTATCATAATACTCAAATAAGTGGTACCTTCACCCACCACACTTAACAACGGGTATGAATTTTAACCTCTCCTAATTTTTATTATATTTATGTTAAACACATGGGATTTTTAAAACAAGTGTGAAAGCAGCAAAATACATTTTACATCTACAGTTACAGATTCCAAAGTAAGCTGATCTTAATTAATTGGGTTACATTATATACCAACAGAGATCATAAAAGCCTTTCACTGTCAAAAGGCTTTTATGATCTCTATTCAGTTCCTCTTAAAGTAAGACTGAGCAAAATATTGTCTTGACATTTCGAGAATTTCAGTTTCAGTTTCAAAGGATCATTTATTCCTTTAATCTTCCAATGTGGAAAAGTAATAAATATTGACTGATTTTTTTAGAAGCGCAAACATTCAACTAGGTAAACTTAGTAAGTGATAGCTATTAATGCTCTCTTTTGTCTTCTGGACAGAAAATCAAAGCTATTTAAAGTAAAGGATGTGTTTAAAATCAATGTATGTCCACAAGTTAACATTAATGTTTACAGATACTTTCTGTGGTCATTATGTCTTATTTGGGTATGTAGGTGTCTTTATTTTCTATATTTATATGTAAATATACAGAAATAGATGTGAATAGATGGGAGAGGTATATATATTTCTATATAGTCTAATAAAAGTGTTTTATTTGTCGCTATGCTAACCTGCAATGTTATAGAGTACACAGATAGTTCTGTGTCACTCTTTCATTTTCAGTGCTTGCCATGATAGTCAAACCACTACATATAGTTCTAAAAGCGTGCTTATAGGATTATTTCTTTATTTCTATGAGATTTGCCTATAGTAATTCTCTGTTTAATGTTCAGAGTTCTATAGCAGTTCTCTTTTACATGTTCAGAGCAGGAGCTAAACCTTCTAGGATGTGCAAATAATCAAGTCCTAGCAACATAAAATATAATCCGCAGTATGAATTGAACAGAATGAGCCCTCAGGTCTGATTGTCTAAGGCTCAAAATATTAATGCTCCTGACACACCTCAGACATATTAGTGAGTTGAAATTGCATTAAAGTAAAAGAATGAATTGTGATCTCAACCTCAGCCTCACTCCACCAGCCTTCCTGCTCCTGCCCTCCTGAGAAGGGAGCTTCTGCTCTTCGGACAGTGGGCTGGCTGCAGATCTGCACCTCCTGTCTGTTTCCACAATTCCAAAACGGGTCCGACTGGAGGAGTTTATCTTCTAATTTTCTTTTGTGAACGGACTTAATTAAAATTTTCCCAAAGTGCAGCTTCCTCCAGTTCTTACTCAGGAGGGCAAACTGAGGAGACACAGTAACAAGCCTAAATGAAGTGAAACATTTTTAATGAATTCAAATAACACCATGAAAAAGCACTTGAATTTTTCAATTCCCAGACAATTGGTTCTAAAAAGAAAACCATTCTAAATGATCCACATGCTCTTATTTATTAGTCTAGAGTTCTTGCCCAAGGAATTATTTGCAAAGATAGTATGTAGAACTTCATGGCTATTTACTTGCTTTTTTAATATCTTTGCCCACAAACTCTGTAGAACTGAAAATATGTGTCAGGAAAGAGAAGTGACTATATGAGAAGTCTCACTAATAAACAATAAGTATTTAAAAGAAAAGGGAAAAGAGCAGAATCCCACTTTTAAAAATCAAATTCTATGAGAAGTAAATGTCACAAATACCGGTGTTTGTTTCATGATAATTACTTAAGAATAATTGAATTCCTTCCTAATCATCAAAATAGTTTTCTGCCAGTCACGTAACCTCCTGTATTATGAAATTACCATCTGATTTTATAAAGTACAAGTGACTTTAAACAACACTGAACAGCCTTATTTATTCAATAGCCATTCAAAAATTATATAGATAATAAACAGTAAAGAAAATAACAAGTTAGCAGTGCTTTAACCAAAAGATAATTTTCCACATCCTTTAAAATTCAGTCCAATACCATCAATTTAGAAAAATACAGCCACTAGGCACTGTGAGTTTTGTCTCAGAAAACTACTATCAATTTGCTTGGTACTTACAAAACACTCAAGAATGGAAAAATATATCCTAGGTTGGTTTAAAATTCTTATTTAAATTCTTCTTAAATTGTGCTTTTCAAATACATAAAATATTGTGTAAAATGGGTTTTAAAAATATTAATAATATTTAGAAATGACTTTCCAGCTCTGTAATTATAAATTGATATGAAGCTTATGGAAAATAATTTAGCAACAGCTATCAAAATTCACATCTAAAAACTGTAGCAAGACTTCTGAAATATCTTGTAACTGTTGGCATGACTTTCTTCTACTAGAATAAAAACTACTTGAGGGTGGGAAACACATATATTCATTTATATACCTGGGATATAGTGAGTCCTTAATAAGTATATGTTGAATGAAGTCATGCTCCATTCAGTAGTATTTGTCATCAGCTTCTTGGCCCTTTTTACTTACTTGTTTAAGGCTTCTCTCCTCCTCCTGGACTCTTTTGCCTCCATTCCTGGAGAGGGCGCTCTTCAGCTTGGCTTCCTGTGAATGCCCCAGGGAGCCACCCTATTTGGAGTTGGTCCCATAGCTGAGGCCCTGCTCTTCCCTAGCTCTGGTCTAGAAACATGGTGCCAGAGTGTTTATTGAAAGCATTTTTAGAGGGAATGAACTACAGCAAAAAAACTGTATCATTGTCCCTGAATAAACCTATAGTAAGTAAGATCTAGAATCAGTATCTGATCCTCTTGTCTCCAATCTTGGAACCCAAAGTGATATGTTCTGGAGGAAGAATTTCACTGGATGTTGAGATAACTTAGGCCATACAATGGAGTAATATTTTACACAAGAGTTAGATTCTGAAGTTGGCATATAAACTAAAAACACCTATGGTCAAATTTGCCCTTGAAAAATTCCCTAAACTGCTCAGAGAAGGCAGTAAACCATGGTTTTGTATATCTATTCTTATACAGCAATATGTACATACATGTGCAAGTATAAATTATGTGTAGTAATACAATATTTACAGTATTTTAATTAAGTTGAAGTTGAGTAAATAGAATACCCTAAGTTGTGACTCTGCTGTTTTAATCACATTGCTACCAGTTCACGCCATGTTTCTGTGATGCCAAGATAACCAGCTAATGCAGAAAGTCTACTTAAAAATTATGGTAATGCCTGCTTTGCTTTCTCTAAAACAGATAGGAGTCAGGGTTCACACAGGGTGGGCTTCTGAGCAGGTCGACGGCCCACCAGGACTAGGTGACTGGCCACATAAAGGGAGTCAGGTATTTTCATGCTGGAGAAGGCAGGTACAGATACGGAAAAAAGAAAAGTTAGATGAACCCTGTGGTGTTGGATCATTGGATTGGGATTGGAAGAGTGGATCTAAACATACAGTTTATGGGTATACAAATAGATATTTAAATGTGTATTTATGTATCTGTCCATTATGAAGACCTGAAAGCAATGACACCTAAGTAGTAATGAGCAACCTTTAGGCCCAAGGCTTGGTTTCTAAATCTTTTCAGGGCTCACTAGAAAGTCTAAGAACTGATTAGGGAAAGAATAAGATGAGCTTTGAACATCTTTGTGTGCCAGAAAATAAAAAAGTTCTCATAAGAAAGTTGAAGACATAAGCAAAGAACAAAGACGCTACCTTGAAGAACTGACCACATCTGAAACAAGTTGAGCATTAAAATAAGTAATAAGAATGAATTGTAACTTACCAAATAAAATAGGAATCCATGAATCCACACCAATGTAATAAGTAAATAGATAAATAGGAAAAAAAGAAACTTCTTTCTTAGACTACCTAATCTATACTAAAAATTATAGAAGGAACTCAAGCAAGATACATCCATAAATGCTAAAATTATTGAATGAAAGTAAGATGAGGAATAGGATTTTACATAGTCTCAAATTATCTTTCTATAAAATGTTTATTGATTATAAAGGAAAAGAAAATAACTCTACAATGGAGAAACCCAATACACACCATCTGAATCAAGTGTTCAAAGTTAACACTGCCAGTATTGGGACAAATCAATGTCATGTGCCACCTGATGGGATGCAATGAGAACAACAAAATATCACTTCTATAATATGGAAGCAAAAATGTTCATAACCTGGTTATAATCAAGAGAAAATATCAGATGAGTAGAAATTTAGGAAACTTCTATAAAATAACATACCTTCAAAAATGTCAAGGTCATGCAAGTTAAGTAGAGACGGAGGAATTCTTTCAGACTGAAGGAGCTTACGGAGACATGACAATTGCGTATCATGTATAGTCCAAAATTGGACGTTTTTGCTATAAGCACATTACTAAACCAATTGGCAAAATTTGAATCAGGGGCCTGGAAGAAGGGTGTTAAAGTTTGTTATACTATTCATGTAACTTTTCTGAGAGTTTAAAATTACTTGGGACAAAAAACCTTCCAAGTTCATTTATGCTTTTTTTTATTATTAATTCATTTCATTTATGCTTTTTTAAACCTCCAATGTGCAGCTCTTAAGTTACACATGCCAGGAAAGGAACATTCATTGAAAAACAGTAATACATAATAGCATCAGTAAAGTGGCAAAAGAGATTAATCATATGATGGCAACCAACCAATTTGTTCACAACACTTTTTGGATTTTATCTACTCCCCTGACATCCGGTAGGCACTAGCTTTTCTTTTTCACATTTTTGCTTTCACAAATCCATGCACTCATTTTAAACACAGCAAAAGACATTTTAAGAATACCTTTTTCAATTACTTTTATCTTTTACTTTTCTTTCCTTTTATTCCCCTCTCCCTTCCTTCCTTCATTCATTTATTTATTTTGGAAGCAGCATTCATCCTACTGGAAGAACCTATTCCAAACATAAAATCCCCTGCCCACCCTCATGACAAAGTAGCATGTGAACAGACAGAGAAAAGAATCACGGCACATTTACCCTTCTTCACTCCTGTTCCCCAACCAGCAGTCTCTCATGGCCCTTCTTTATCACTATTTTTCTCCTTTCTTCTCTGGACCAGAGATATAAAACAGTCCTCGAAATTAATTAAATGGAAGTAGACCTCCAGCCCAATAATCGAAGGTACTCAAACCTCTCACTTACAACACAAAAAGAAAAGAAAAGAAAAATCTGGAGTGTAACATATTTGCTGTTTTTTCATTGTGTTTTGTTTTCTACCTTATAATCAGTCTTTTCCCTGCATTAAGCCAGGGGTATGAAAGTCTAACACTCTAAACAGCACTTGTCAGAAATGTGGGAAATTGCTAACAGAGAAGACACCTTATAAAGTCAAATTATTTTTACTACAATTAAAATTGCAACCATTCCTTAGTGCCTTAGTATAAGAGATGGCAGAAAGAAGGCAACACCAATCAAAGAGACTAAGATCTCCAGCAACATTCGAACTTCAGAAGCATCTGAGAAACAATGGCTTCAAGTTTTATTTGAAGAGATATTTTAGTTCTCTTGCCAGATCTGCCTTACAGAAACTTGGGAAATAGTATAGTATTACATAGTCTGCTGCTTTCCTACTTTTAGTCACTCTAGCTTGATGATGATGATGACAACGATGATGATGATGATGATGGTAAAAACAAAGCAACTAGGCAGCAAAGACTATTTGTGGCATCATGAAAATCATTGCCAATATCTTCATTCTCTTTGAGATCTCTAAAGTCAAGAAGTATTGCAGCTCGAACTGCATAGTCATTTCACATGACGCAGTGTTCACACGTGGCTGGTTTGAGTGCTGTTATTTTATTTCACCCAGTAGCCCTCTCAGTAACTTGCATCTCTGTGCTGATGAAGTTCCTGAGTCTGGGTTCTTCTGGCCTAGGATCTGTCCCCACCTTTCAAAAAACTACAGTTCTCCTTACATGGTCTGGAACCACAAGGAGGGGCCTGGAATGTGCTCCTCAACTTAACATCAGTCTCTTTTGAGCATGGCCACTAATGCAAGCATTAGATCACAGTTTCTTTTCTGAAACTTGTCCCAGGATTATCATCCCTCTTATTTATTTATTCACTCATTGAGCAAATATTTATTAAGACACAACTGTGTGCACAGTACTATTCTTGGTATAGTGAACAAAATGGATTAGAATTCTTGAACTTGTAGACTTTTCATTCAATGAAAAGAATTTAAGGTAAAATAAGTGGGGATAAAAGAAGAGATGAGACTAGGAAGAGAGCTTACAATATTAAATATGATAGGAAAGGCCTCACATTTGAACAGGACCTGCAGGAAGTGAGGCATGTAGACAACTGAGCGAGAGGGAACCGCAAAAGCAAAGGCCCTGTGCTAAGAATGTGGCTGCTGTGTCTGAGACACAGCAACACCTGTGTGCTTAGAATGGAATAAGGTGGGGAGAGAGGAAAAGGAATTGCGATCAGAAAGATAATAGGGAGCCAAGATTGCATAAGGTTTTGCAGGTCATTACAAAGACTTTGCCTTTTTTAATCCGAGAGCGATAAAAAACTCATTGGGCTGAGAAATGATGATCTGTTGTGACTTTTAGAGAAATCCTTGTGGTGAATTTGATAAAAATTCTCTGAAAGATTGAAAAACAGAACAGTTTTGAGGTTATTGAAATAATTTATGTAAGAGATGATTATGGTGGTAGCAGAGGTAGTGAGAAGTGATTTGGTCTTGCTAAAGGATTGTGTGTGATGCATGTATAAGAGACCTCAATATTAACACCAGACACCAGGATTTTGATCTGAATAACAGAGAAATGGAGTTGACATGTACTGAGATGGCAAAGGCTTAGGGAGAGGCAGGTGTGAAGGGAAGATCAAGATTTTTGTGTCTGCTGCTGTTAGTCAAGAATATGTTGTCGAAGAATTATCTTTTTATTTGGCAATGTGGAGGCCATTAGTGACTTTCAGATAAACAGGCTCAGGAGTGGAGTGTTGGAGGCAAAGCCTCTTTGGAGAGAGTTCAAGAGTGAATGGGAAGAAAACGGTAAGTGGAGAGTACAGGCAAATATTTCCAGCATTATTTTCTGTTACTGGAGTTTTGTTCTGGTTTGGAGTTCATTATGACACGCTTATAACTGAGAGGAATGATCCAGTCAAGGACGATATCTTGATGCAGGAAAGAATGGGAAGAGTTGCTGGAATTACGTCCTAAAGTGGATGTGAGGTCCTAGAAGTAAAGCCTACCCTTGGTTTGAAGATACACAACTCATCCATAGGAAACACTAGTAAGTGGCTACATGTGGTAGTGGGTGCTTGTAAACATTCTCTCCCAATTGTTTCTATTTTCTCAGTGAAAATAGGAAGCAGGGTCATCAGGGGAGTGGGTAAGAAGGTGTTGAAGGCTTGAGGGAAAAGGTAAAATACATTTTGTAGTATTTCTCTTTACTCATTACAAAATACATTTCATAGATGAATAAATAGAAAATGGAAATGTTGGGTTTTAGTCTCACTGGGCCTAAGTGTCCACATGACATTCGTCAACGCAAATTTAAAGTTTTTCTGAGGCCACTCTATGCCATGTGGTTACAGACAGACCTAGAGGAATTTGAGAGTTGGATGTAATAGTAGTAAAAGTCAGGCAGCTGCAACAGAGGAAGGTAAAGGGTATTGGCAAGGAAGCAATTATAAATATGAACCATGGAATAAAAACTGAGTAAGGAGGAAAATGAGGATATGAGATTGAAAGGCAGAATGAATAGGTTGAAGATCCCTCTGAAGTTGAGGAAATAATCCTGCTTAACATTGGCTTTTGAAATGAAGGAACTACATTTAAGTCACAGTCAACCTTAGGAAATAATTGCTCTTGTATGTCAAAGGTAATATTTGCTCCAGAATTCAAATGTAGAGGTCCTTTTCTATCCTGTCATTTGTTAAGAATTTATACTTAATTCCACTGACCTCCATTCGAATATAATGTACAATAGGGAGTTCTTGTTCTACTATGCATTCATTCTTTGAACTTCATTTTCTTCCAATACTCCTTTTAACTTTTCCTAGTCATGACCAACACCTGTTTTCCACCAAGACTGCATTTTCATAGCAGATTTCATCATCCTAAGCTCTCAACTTACAGGATGAGGAGGAAGGATTGGCAAAAGCTAAACATAATAATTGTATCAATTGATGCAGAAAAAACATTTGACTAAATCCAATACTCATTCATAATTTAAAAACTCTCAGCGAGTTCGGAAGACACAAAAACAACCTCAACCTGATAAAGAGCATCAAAAAAATCCTATGGTTATCATTCTTAATGGTGAAAAACAGAATGCTTGCCCTTAAAACAAAGAACAAGGCAAGGATTTGGTTCTCACCACTCCTATTTAAGATAGCACTAGAAGTTCTAGCTACTGAAGGCAGGAAAAGGAAATAAAGCATACAGATTTGAAGTGAATAAATAAAACTATCCTTATTTGCAGATGACATGATTGTTTATTTAGAAAATCCCAAGGATTCTACAAAAATAAAACTCTTAACACCTAAAAAGTAGTTCCAGCAAGGTCACAGGATAAAAAATAAACACATAAAAATCCATGAACATATTGAAAACCAAAAATAAAACATATCTATTATCACTCCAGAGAAAATGAAATAGCTTAGGTATAAACTTTACAATACATGCACACTATCTGCATGCCAAAAATTACAAATGCTGATAAAAGAAGTCGATAACAACCTAAATAAACAGAAATACTATGTTCATAGATTGGAAGACTCAACATAATAAAGAGGTCACTTCTCTCCAAATTGATCTGTAGGCTTAATGCAATTTTATTAAGGAACTGTAAATTAAACCATAATTGGCTATCACTACATACCTATCAGAATGGCTAAACTAAAAATACAGTGACAGTAGCAAATGTTGGCAAGGATGTAGAGCAACTGGATCACTCATACATTGCTGGTGAAATTTAAAATTGTGTTACACTGGGAGACAGTTTAAAAAAACTAAACATGCAGTTACCATACAACACAACGCTTCTACTCTCCAACATCTATCCCAGAGAAATGGAAATTTATGTTTATATAAAAATCTGTATGTAAGTGTCATATCTGTTATTCATAGTAGCCAAAAATTGGAAGCAATCCAAATGTCCTACAATGGGTGAAAGGATAAACTAAGTGTGGTACACTCAGCAACAAAAGGAATGAACTATTGATAACACAATCTCCAGGAAATTATGCTGAGTGAAAAAAAAGTTAATCCCAAACTGTTGTATACTATATGATTATGATTCCATTTCTGCAACATTCATTAAATGATAAAATTATGTAAATGAAGAACTTATTCGATGTTTATAGATGTTACATACAGCAGTAAGGAGGAGTGAGAGGGAAGTGGGGGTAGATATAAGGACTCTTTATGGCATTGGGTCTGTTTATATCCTGACTGGTGGTGGTGATGTGAATTTACACATGCAACAAAATTGCATACAAATAAATTCTCTCTCTCACATGAGGGTGTGTAAAACTGAGGAAATTTAAATAAGGTTGACAGATTGTATTCAATGGCAGTTTTTTAGTCTGATGTTATACCACAGTTATCCAAAATGTTAACATTGGGGAAAACTGGGTGATGGATATACAGAATCTTTCTGTATTGTTTCTGTATAACCATATGGAAATCTCAATCATTGCAATAAAAAGTTAAATAAATAAATTATAGATCTAATTTATATTGTAATTTGTATATAGTAACAATCAACATATTGAAAACCAAAAATAAAACATTTATTATCACTCCAGAGAAAATGAAATACTTAGGTATAAACTTCGCAATACATTCACACTATCTACACGCTGAAAATTGCAAATACTGATAAAAGTAAGTCAGTAACAACCTAAATAAACAGAAATACTGTTAGTGTGTGCGTGCGTGCGTGTGTGTGTGTGTGTGTGTGTGTGTGTGTGTGTGTGTAGAGGGGAGTTTCCTGTGTAGAATGAATAATCGGAGTAATCTAATGCTTTAGAAAGGGGTCATACATAATAAGAATCAAACAATTCTAAATCTGTAACTTTATTTAAAGTGACATACCATTTGGGGCAAAAGTGAAAGAAATAATAACAGCAGCATACATTTTCAGTTTTAACATTAACCTTTAGACTACCTCTAGTCTCTTCTCCGGCCAAAATGAAAAAAAGGCTTCAAGTCCACTCTGAAGCCTTTCTGAGACTGAGAAGCCTCTGATACCTTTTCAAACAACTTTGAATATCCTCTAAGGATCTATTTGCATCCACCTAGAAAAAATTTTTTAGTTTCCTTTTGACTGGGCATAACAAATTCTCATTTCATCCAGTTCCTGACTGCTCTCTGACCTTCAGCATAACAAAGAAAGATCATTGGGCCCCTTACAATCTGTAAAAACAAAATTTAGATGAGAAGAAACATCCTCAAAAATGGATTATCTGACTGCCAGACCAGCGTAATCTTCCTTGCATCTTTACCTGCCTTGCACAGAGTTTAACTGGCCCTGACATTTCTAAACTACCAGCCCCTTAATGATATCTTCCATCTTTAAACTTTTATAACACATTATCTATACAACGTGTTTATTTTAAATTGAGGCATACTTATATGCTAAAAAGCACTTATTTCAAGTGTAAGTTTGATGCATGCTGGAAACAAATTTAGCCCTGTGTAACCATCATAATCAAGTCCTAAAACATTTTCATCACCCCAGGAAGTTCCCTTGGCCTCTTTCTCCAGCCCTCAGCCTCATTATTTTGCTTTCCATCACTATAAATTAGCTTTCTCTATTCTAGAATTTTACTTAAATAAAAGCATAAAGTGTAGATTTTTGTGTCTGGTTTCTTTAACTCGGCACTTTTTAAAATATTTATTGATGCAATTGTGTATATTAGTTTATTTTTATTCTATTACGTGTGTGTGTGTGTGTGTGTGTGTGTGTGTGTGTGTGTGTGTTATCCACTCACCTTTCAATGGGCATTTGGATTGGTTTTAGTTTTGGACTATTATCAATAAAGCTGCTGTGAATATTACTGTACAAGTCTTTGTAAGTGATCATATATGTTTATCATTTTTAGGTAAATACCTAAGAATGCAATAGTTCCTAGAACAAATGGTAGGTATATATTTAGCTTTATAAAGAACTGTTAGACTATTTTACATTATCACCAGTGACATATGAGTTCTAGTTTTCAACAATTCTTGATAACATTTCCTTAGTCTTTTTAATTTTAGCCATTCTAGTGGGTATGTAGTAGAATATCATGTGTCTCTAAATTGCATTTCTCTATGACAAATTACATTGAAAATCTTTTTATGTCTTTATTAACCTTCATATTATCTTCTTTTATGAAATGTCTGCTCAAATCTTTGGCTCATTTTTTTAATTGGATTGTTTGTCTAATTATTGAGCTTATGTATTCTGGATAAAATTCTTCATCAGGTATACATATTGTGAGTATTACTTCCCAATCCATAGCTTACTTTTTCATATTTCTTAAGAACGTCCTTTGAAGATCAGAAGTTTCCATTTTAATAAGATCCAATTTGTCTTTTTCAAAATTTTATGATTGTTACTTTAGTGTCATGTCTATGAAATTTTTGCCTGCCCCAAAGCCACGAATATTTCTACTCTGTTTTTGTCTGGAGGTTTTTGAATTTATGTTTAGGTCTGTAATACATTTTAATTCTCTTTTGATTTTAAAATAATAATAATAAAAGCCAGAACTCAACTCCTTCTATCTCCATTAATATTAAATATTTACATTGAATTTATTAGTGACTCGGTGTTTTATTTTAACCCCCTAAAATTGCCATCAATGTGATAAATCAGAACATTAATATCTATTAATGAGGGTTCTAAATATATAAATTGCTTAGTTCCTTAACAAATTATCCATATTTCTTTCACATGTACCAGGATAAAATCATTAACTATAAGAATTTTCACTTTAGTCATGCTCTTATCAAGAACTTCACCTCTGGGAAATGCCCATAGCTCAATAGACCTTCCAAGGAAAGTTGACCAAAGGAGAGCTTGATACAAATCCCATGCCCTTGTCTACTCAAGAGTTGGAAAAACTACTGCACAACCAGTAAATTCTAAATCTGCTTTTGCTCTCCTTCTTCTTTCTTTCTATTGTAAAGTAAAGTATTTCCAGTGATAATTCATCCCCTGAAATGGATTGGCCCCAGATGTCAGAGGGAGTTTCATAATAATTTAGGAAAAGCATCTTGTTGATACATTCTTTTTTAATGTAAATAAAGTAAAAATGCATATGAAAAGCGTTTCCCTCTGACTTAAATATTTAGTTCATAAACATGGATGAATAGGTGAGACACAGATAGATAATAGATAGACGATAGGTAGATAAATAAGTGATAGATGATTGATTGATAGATACATACATACATAATTAATACATACATGAATACCAGTGGTCTGTACCTAATGAGAATGAAGTTCCAAAACACCATTCTGGTGTTTGTAATTCTGAGAAACAGATTCTTGAAATTGCTCTGACCCATTCTCTATAGAAAATAACCCCAGTCAATACAATTTCTAATATCGTATTACATAATTTAAGTGTCTTTTAAATGTTTTTGTGCTTATAGATTTTTAGATATTAAATCTAAAATAAAGTTTGAATGTCTACAATGTGACATGCTATGTTCCACAGCAGTGATCTTGAACTCTGGCTGCATTATAAATAACTGAGAACATTTTGATAGAATACCAATGGCCAGACCTACTCCAAACTAATTGAATCAAAATCTCAGGGGCTGAGACTCGAAGTACCCAAATGATTTTCATGTTCAGCCAGATGAAGAGCCATTGTTCTAGATTAATGGTTCTCAAAGTGTGGTCCATGGACCTCTAGAGGTCCTGAGACCATTTCAGGGGGTCTGCTAAGGCAAAAGTAAAAACTTGCCCCAAATTCCCATTAACTACTGAATAGAAGTTTAGCATGCAACATATAAATTTTTGTAAAATTGTGTTGAATTGAATTAACCAGGATTTTAATTTTCATTCTACTGAATACAGTGCTTTTGAACCAGAATATTCTTTAGCAGAGAGTAAAAGAACTGACAATAAAGCAACAAATGTTTCTATACTTTCAATTTTACTCAAAGGTTTGGATTAAGAAAATAAGTCATTATTTCTAAGTTCACTCTTCTCTGCTAATAGAAGCAATTTTGTGAAAAAGTTTTAAAAGCACCTTCTTGATATAAAAAGAAAATAACGTTCTAACACTTAATAACAAAGTGTTAGAAACTAACAAAAAGAAGGAGGAATGGAAATAGAAATTGAGGTGATTATGCCTTTGGCCCTTCAGGGACTGTCCTTAGAGCAAGGCCAGGAACAATATCCAACTATGTTAGCAAGTCAGCTGCTTAAGGTGAAACAAGCAGTCTTGAGGAAGACGTCTCTATACAGTTTGTCAAAAAATATGAAAGAGGAAATGATTAAAAAAAAAACCTGGGAAATATGGCTCTTAGGAGTCAGAGGGAAATCAAAAGCCATATCCAATTTCAGTAGACATGAAACTCAAGCAACTGGCAAAACGCTCAAGCAATCCACACAAAAAGTTCATTTTGCTGGTTACTTGAGAACACTGGGTACATTTATCTGGCATCTACCAATCCCCATGGGTGCCAGTTAACTGAAAGTCTGCTGTAACACTGAGCAGATAAATATGGCCTGGAGGAGAAAGTGACATACCAGTACTGGAACTGAAGTGCATGGCACTAATGGAGTAATGCACCAGAAGTCAGAGAAATGCAAATTAAAATATCCACAAAATGTCAATTTTTGCATATTTGATTGGCAAAACATAAAATTTGGTTATTTGCATTTTTAAGAAAATGTACAAGGAAACATATTTCTTCAATTGTTATTTGAATGTAAAATGGGACAGTTTTGGAGGATAATAGCCATTAAAAGTTAATGTGCAGTTGTTGACCAAGTAATTCCACTTATAGAAATCTATCCTTGAGAAATAATCAAACATAGCACAGATATATTCATAAGAATGTTCTTTGCAACATTGTTTGTGCTAAGAGACTAAGCCTAAAAAGCCTCTTACATGCCATCAATATGGACATAGCTAATATAGCATGGTATTTTATATGTGTTTGTAGGTTAAGAATAATGAGGTAGATCAATGGAGTATATATTTTTCCCCCAGTTGTATAAAAATACTTCAATAAATATATGTGTGTGTAGATATGGATTAAATACACAGAATACATTTTTAAATAATTTTCTACATCAGCACATGTAATGTAAAAAGGTATTGAATTCAGATACAGAAATATTGATGTATGGATACATATATAGATAGATGTATTTATAGATACTTATATACAATCATATCAGTAAAGCGGGGGGGACTTTTGAAGAGAAAGCAATACCCTGCTACTTCTTGTAGGGGTCAGAAAAGGGAAAATTTCCACAGAAGAGATTTGGGAAACTTCCAAAGGGACTATAAAATATTTGATAGAAAATTTAAGAATTTGTAGCCTTGTAGGAATGTGAGATAATTCAGGGCTTTCATTGTCTTTTTTTCTTTTTCTCTGAAGGTTGGGATTTGGGAGGATAAAGTAATATATGAAAAGGGAGTAGTTAGAGATATATAATACAGATACAGATATAGGTATAGAAGATATAGATTAGAAATAGAAATAAATTATATAGATATAGGTATAAATAGATACATAACTATAGATATAAATACATATAGATATAAAATTAAAGAATGAAATTTGGATTTCTAAACTATGGGCATGGTGAGTTAGGAATGTATTCATGTCACACATCTGGTGAGATATTAATTCACAAACTGACGTCTTCAAGAGGAATTTATATATAATAGGATAAGTTGGAAGAAAAAATTGTCCAGATAAAGTTTGACAATTTACTCAAAGCATCAGTTTTTCTGGCACTCTATAAAAGATTTTTAAATTATTGATATTTTGTTGTTAACATCTAAAAATTTTATTACATGTAAAAATGATTGCAAATGATGTAAGTTCTTGTGTATTTTAAAGAATGACATTTTAAAATGGAATTATTCCATCATGTTTAATGTGAATCACATGAATCTAAATACCATAATAATTTGAAGAATATGTGAACAAGCTCTCCTTTGAAGTTAGAAATCTTACATCATTCCTTTTTTTCTCTGAACATATATTTTCATTCCTCATTCCCCAAAAGATTTTGTCTTAATGCAATATATTGTTATGTTTAAACGTCTTTTATTGATCAACCTGTCATATTCTCTTCAATAAAATAAGTATATAAATTAAATTTTTAATTTTCAAAAATGCTATGGGACCAATAAAGAAGACAACCTCTCTTCTGTTGAATTATCATTAAAATAGCTCTTACTGCATAATCAATGAAAACATAAATATAAATATTGTTAGAATTAGTAATCATAAAAGTAAAATTTTATTGAGAATTTATCTCACTGAAATTAAGGTGCTCTTTATTTCTCAACTAGTTTATGTGTCCATGGATGATTACTTTATTTATAATGAGGGGTCAGTGCAAATTAACAGCCCAAGGAAGAGATGTATTAGACCACCACTAGGAGCTGGACTTACTAATGTTGTTAAATGCATCATTTACAAGAGAACGCACAATGTATTCTTATTAAAGTGCCCAAATTTAATTCCTTGTTCTTTGAAAAAGCTCACTTGACCTCCAGAGTTAGGTGTGTCGCAATTTGAAAATTGCTATTACAGCGTATGTCAGTAGAGAATACGATGGTGAAGGGCCAGTAAGTCACATGAGAAATTTACTAAGAAAGGGATCAGTAACATCATAATCTCAGATACCTACGTACCAATGTGCAAAGAATGGGCAATAAATAAATCTAATAACATAAGGTGATATATAAAGCCTCAAGCTGAATACCACAGCTTAGTAAATGATGTGAGGTGATGGAAAACTAATGTATCCCTAATGAACAAAGATATTTGAAGGAAGACAGGAACTGTATGCCATGTATACCCTATCCACCTGACTGTGGTAGCATACTGAGAAGCAGTAGAAAAATATCCTAGAAATCATGAATTGAAATGACACTATTATTAAAATAACCACAGATGACAAGGCCAGTTAGAGGAATTAAATGATGCTTTTTGGCACTGATTATAATTCTTGAAGAAGTCCCAATAAATAGCATTTCTCTTTCCCCCCATTGCTTCTAATATAACCCCTAAATTAAGAAGATAAGACCCATTATTCACAGGCAGTGCCAGTTTTAAGGAGGCTTACGTTACTTCCAGCAAGATGAACAAAGGGAAATTTAATCTCTCTGTGGGCAGACTCACTCCTAAGTGAAATAAGGGGAAAGCTGAGACAAACATTCCCAATTTGTCTTGCCAAGTCCAAAATCTCCTGGGGACAAAGTGAATAAATGGAGAGGGAAGAGACTGATAGTTTAACTACTTTAGCTCCCAATATGGAAAAAAACATCAGCAGGAAATAAATATTCCCCATTAATATAGATGATAAAACTGGCAAAGAAGCAAGAGAACATATTAATTATAAAATTAACTACCTGGACATTTTGCTGTAAGTCTTACTTTCGTCTTAAGGAAATTGTCAGTGAAGTACTTAATTGCACCTGCTAATAATTGCAACGCTCAGAAAGAAAATGAAATATGGGAGAAATTACTCCAAAGCTATTACTTCTTTCCCTTTTTAAATTTAAATTTTGAGTATAAAATAAAAGCATATCAAAATTCAGACTATACTAAGGAGCGAACTGTGAAAAGGAAATCTGTATGATCATAATGAGGGAAGAAATGATTGATTCATAGACATGGAGTGCCTTCCATGCACCAGCCACTGTTCTAGATGCTAGACATTCAGCAGTAAATACAATAGACAAAATGCGTGCTCTAATGAAAGCAGAAAATAAACAGTGTATGATGGTAATAAGTACAATGATAAAAAATTTTAAAAGGGAGACAAGGTATGCTGGAGGCAGGTGGTAAAATCTAAGACTTTTGGGTACAGACCCAAAAGAAGTAAGAGAGCAAGCTCTATGGATATCTGGAAGAAAGGCATCCAAGTAGATGGATCATTAAGTGCAAAGACCCTGCAGGAGCTCACTGGACAAGTTTGAGATCAGCATGAAGGCCACATGACAAGAGTGAAATGAATGAGGGAAGGAGTAGGAGGTTATAAGATCAGAGAGGTACTGAGTCCAGATTTTCACTTTCACTCCGAGTGAAAAGGCACACCACTGAAGGATAAATAACAGAGAAGTGACATAATCTTACTTCTAGAAAAGATCATTGTGGTTTCTGTTTAAAATAGGGACAGTTGCAATAATACAAGCAATAGGAGATGGTAGTATGAATTCAAGTGGAAGTACAATGCAATGAATGCATTTGGATTATGGATAGCGGCTGCATGCAGAACCAATAGATATGGGAAGTGGGAGAAAGAAGGAACCAAAGAAAAATAGAAAGTTTTGACCTGTGCAACTTTAAGAAGTGGGTTGTCATTTAGTAAAATGAATAAGACTACATAAAAAGCATATTTGAAGGGAAATTTAGAAAGTTGATTTTGGACATACTAAATTTTAGGTGCTTATTAAATTTCTACAGGGAGCTATTGAATCAGAAGTGTGATAAGGGGCTCCCTGGTGGTGTAGTAGCTAGGCTTTGGTGCTCTCAATGCCACAGCCTGGGTTCAATTCCCAGCCAGGGAACTACCCAAAAAAAAAAAAACTGTGATATATTAAGTCGGGGATCCAGTGCTATTTATTGAAAATACAATGCGAGTCACATATGTAATTTTAAATTTCCTACCCACATTTTAAAAACTTAAAATAAGCAAATGAAATTCATTTCTGTAACATATTTATTAAAACAATATCTTAAAATATTATCCTTTCAATATGTAATAATATAATATTACTAATATGATACTCTATCTTATTGTTTTTTACTAAATTTTCAAAATCTGGTGTATATTTTGCACTTTATAGCATATCCCAATTCAGAATAGCCATATTTTAAGTGTTCAGTAGCCACATGTGTGACTAGTGGCCATCTTGTTGGACAGTATAGGTTTTTAAAAAAAAGATGACTACAGAGGAAACTCTCTGAAGAGTTCGGATCAAAACAAAACAAACAAAAACTCTTGTACAAAATATAGAAAGAAAAATACTGTACTTTAAAATACTTTTGACAGCAAGTAAAAGCCTCAAATCTAAACCTCAAACAAGCTTAAACAAAGGTATGTATCAGCCATCAGAGGAAATACTGAAGTAGGGTAGATGTGATCATGACATCAAAGACCCAGGTTCTTTTCATGTTGTTTACAATGTCATCTATGTGTTGCCTTTATCTCAAACTGGCAACCATAGTCCCAGATATGACATCTCGATATAATAGTATTCAGAAGTAAAATAAAGAAAGCATCTCTTCTTGTGCATCTCTTTTAATTAGTGAGAAAACTTTGCTGAGACCATCCACCAATGATATATGATTTCATATATCAATGGCCTGAATTGAGTTAAATGCAATTCCTTAACCAATCACTATCAAGAAGTGGATATGGGTAGTTCCAGTTCTGGGTAAGTTGAAGTAGTCACTCTTCATCCTATCTTTCCCACTAAAAAACAATTTGAATGAAACAGTTATTTGAGGACTCTTAAAAGTGAACAGCAGCAGACATATTTGGGAAGAAGATAGGGAGTCAAATCATCCCTGTACCAACAGTGAGTTTATCTTTTTCCTCCAGTATCCCATAGCCTGGTTTCAAGGCAAGCCAAGAACCAGATGTACACTCTGATATGGATAGAAACATATCAAGAAGAAGCCCTCTAATTAAAGATTAAGGAGTAAGAAAGTTTGCTGGCAGCAATAACCATGGCAGTGGGAGCTCACAGGCACCTAAAACTCCAAGGAAAAAGAATTTTCCTCTCTAACCAGAGGAGCCATGGTTCCAAGAAGGTGACAAAAGTTTCTATTCTCTCTCTCCCTCCCTCCCTCCCTCCCTCCCTCCCTCCCTCTCTCTCTCTCTCTCTCTCTCTCTCTCCTGACAAAAAATAGATGACTACAGAGATAACTTTCTGCAAAGTTGGCACAATCTGCAAGTTGATCCTAAAGTCAGCTATAGTTGCAGGAACAATGTGACAGAGCAGGGGAAATAAATCCCTGACTTTCCATCCAGAGGACCACAGAAGGGACCTACAGGGAACCTTAAAGTAGTAAGGACATAGTGGAGAGGGACCAGCTTGAGAAAGCAATACCATAAGGTTACTTAAGGGGAGTTCCCGGTGGTGTAGTGGCTTAGGGCTTCGGCGCTGGCGTTGTCAGCGCTGCGGCCTGGGTTTGATTCCCAGCTGGGGAACTACCCACATAACCCTCCCCCGCAAATTAAAAAAATAAAGAATGCCTAGCCTTATGCTGGAGCTGCACATACGTGAATCCAATGATAAACAGCATATCAAAGACTTTGATAACTGAACTGAGAGATAAAACCCTGGACAGTTCCCAGACTGTCTACCAGATGTGAGATAAATTTGCATAGCTCAGGTTTTGAAATAAAATTGTCATTGAAACCACAGTTCATAGAAGGCTGACTAGAACTAATGGCTTGAACCTAATAAGGTCAATTACCTACTAAACAAAAGTATCAATAATGTTTATAAGATTTTTAAAAGACCCAATTCTCATAATTTAATATATAAAATGCTTGTGTTACAATCCAAAACTATACAATACACAAAGAACTAGGAAAACTTCAACCCACACAGGAAAAAACAATCAACAGATGCCAATGCTGAAATGACACAACTTTTGATATTATCTGACAAAGATTTTAAGGTAGCTACTACTACAAAAATGTTCTGCAAGTAAGAGTGAATATTGTTCAAATGAATGGAAAGATAAAAAGTCTCAACAACAACAAAAAAGAATGTAAAGAAGACCAAATGAAAACTTTAGAACTACAAAATAAAATAACCAAAATTTAAAACTCACTAGATGTTCTCAATAGCTAAATGGAAATAACAGAGGCAAGATTCAGTGAACTTAAAAAACACTTTGATAGAAATCATCTAATCTGAGCAACATGGAGAAAAAAAGATTGAAAACTTGAATAAGCTTTAGAGATCTGTGAGATAATAGCAAAAGGTCTAGAATTCATGTCATCAGAATCCCAGAAGTTGAAGAGAAAAAAATGTAATGGTGAAAATAATATTTGAAAAAATGGTTACTAAAAACTTCCTAAATTTGGTAAAAGGTATATACAAATCTTCCCAGTATGTTCATACACACATACGCTAAAGAAAAAAAATTAGAGTGTCCAGAGAAAAATGACACATTAGTTGTAGGGAAACAATAATTAGAAGGATTATTGATTTCTCATTAAACACCACAGAGACCAGGAGGAAATGTATCATTTTTAAAGTGCTGGAAGAAAAAAAAAATCTGTCAACCAAGATTTCTATATCCAACAAAAATAAACTTGAGAAATAAAGGTGAAATAAAAACATTTTCAGGTGAAGTAAAATTAAAAAGAATTTATTGTCAGTAGACCTGCTATGAAAAAATTGTTAATGAAAGTTATTCAGACAGAAAGGAAATAAAACCATAGGAAACTAGAAACATCATTAATAAAAAAAAAAGAGTATAGAAAAGTAAATATATTGGTAAATATATACTATTTGCTTCTTGAGTTTTAAAAAATGCAATTCAGTTAAAATAAAATATTATGACAATTTTCATAAGTTTTCAATAATTACATCACAAATGGATAAGATAAAGCCACCTATATTGTGGTAATATTTATATATTCTGCTTGAAGGAGTATTGATTTTTAAATAAACTATAAAAAGTTAAGTATGTATATTATAATGCCTAAACCATCCATTAAATAAGTAAATCTAAACTAAGATATCTATTAAAAGATATATAGAAAAATTAAAAGAAATACTAGAACTATGTTTAAATAAATCAAACATAGGCAGGAAAAAGAAAGTAGAGAAATGAAAAACAGAAAAAATTGACAGAAAAAAAATGATAGACTTCTAACCAAATACATCAATAATTATAATGCATTAAATGTTAATGGTCTAAAAGATGTCAGCTAAAATGAAAAGATTATTAGAATGAATTTAAAAACTATGATCCAACTATGTGCTGTTCATAAGAAACTCACTTCAAATATAGTTATATTAAAAGTGAAAGGATGGAAACAAAAGATATACCATGCAAACACTGGTAAAAAACAAAAGCTCGTGTAGCTATGTTAATTTCAGACAAATTAGACCTCATAGTAGAGAAAATTAACAAGGTAAAAGAGAGACTTTACATAATGATAAAAAGAGCAAAACATCAGGAAATAAACCAAAAAACTATGCATCCAACAAGAGATTCAAAATACATGAATATTAAAAAACTGACAGAATTGAAAGAAAAAATAAATAAATCCACAATTACAAGTATGAAGTTCAACACTCCTCTTTCAGGAATTGATAGAATTAGTAAACTAAGAATCAATATGTGTATGGAAAAACTGTCAGTGAACTGGATTGTCACAGCATTCTCTACTCAACAACAAATACACATTATTTTCAAGTAAAGGTGAAACATTGCCAATATAGATCATATCCAGGATAACAACAACAACAGAAATAAAATTACATAAAGTATTTTTCTTATCATAATGGAATTAAACTGGAAATCAATTAAATATTGCAAACACTTAGAAGTTAAACAGAACACTTCTAAGTCATGCATGGTTTAAAGAGAAAGTCTCAGTTGAAATTAGATATTATTTTTATCTTAATACAAATGAAAACAAAAATTTGGGATGCAGATAAAGTAGGTTTAGAGGGAATTTTATATCAGTAAATGGTTATATTAGCAAGACAGATTCGTTTTAAATCAATAATCTCACATTTTAACTTCAAACTATACAATTTTTTAAGTAAACACAATGCAAACTGAAGGAAGGAAATAATAAAGATAAGAACGGATGTCAGGGACTTACAAGATGGTGACCAGAGACAGCATCCCAGAAACCTCTCCTGGAAAATACAATTGAATAATCAGGATCCAACGTGGGAATCCCTGAGTGACACAGTCTTAGAGGAGAGATCCACACATCACAAGGAAACACCTGAAGATCAGGGAAAGAGGGGCAAATGGAAGGAAGGGAGCAGAGGGGAGTGAGATGCACGGCTGTGGATAGTGACCCCACTGGGGCTGACTGAAGAAGGGAGAAAGGTTGAACCAGAGGTGAGCATCCGGCTCCCTGCCACCAAAATCACAGCCTGCTCCTGGGTTGCCCTGCATAGCCCTCCGACCATCCACCTAGGCCTCCCTGATGTACAGACTAGTTTTGCAGCAGAGTCAGCAACCAGGGGAGCTACCAAAGGAAACAAAGTAGCCGCACCACCCTCAAACTCAAGCAGAAACCTAAGATTCTGAGCAAGGTGGCTTCCCCAAACTACCCCAAAGTTTATGCCTGCCCCCCTGCCCCCCAAAGCCACATAATGTCTACTCTGCAGCCAGCTGGAATCAAGTGAAAAATATTGGAAGACACTACAGTGATACCAACTGAGAAGAGAAAGAAAAAAATACCTCTCTATATTGGCCACAGGAAAAGCCCTCATGCCCCCAAAATAAACAAAATAAATAAAATGGATACCTTAGGATTCAAAGCTGCTAAGAAGGAAAATGAAAAATCTCCAGAAAAGAAACTTATAGATCTGGAAATATATAATCTAAGTGACACAGACTACAAGGCTGCAGTTCTGAAAACTCTCAGAGAACACAAACAATATTAGCAGAACACCCTGACTCAGAGACATGATCCTAGAAAGGAAATTCATGAACAAAAGAAACATTTTAACAAAGAAATTAAAAATATAAAAAGGAATCAAATAGAAATTTGAGAGATAAATAATACAATAAAAAAATCTGAGAAATAAACCATCTACCATAGGAAACAGGGCCAACCAGATGGAGGAAAAAGCATAGTGATATCAAAGTTTGGAACATGGAAACAACACAGAAAGAAGATAGGGAATTCAGAGCCAAAAGAACTGAAAGAACTCTACAAGAACTATCTGACTCCATTAGAAAAACAATATTATGATAATAGAACAAGCAAAAGGTGCAGAACAAAACTCAACAGAAAGCTTACTCAAACAAATAGTAGATGAGAACTTTCCAAACCTATAAAAAGATCAGGAACCCCAAATTCAGAAGAAAATAGGTCCTCTAGCTACCTGGACCCCAGAAGATCTTCTCCAAGGCATATTATACTGAAAATGTCAATAATCAAAGACAAGAGACAATTCTTAGGGCAGCCAGGGGAAAAAATGATAACCTTTAAAGGAAAGCCCATCACACTATCATCAGAATTCTCAGCAGAAACTTTACAAGCCAGGAGAGAATGGAATCAAATATTCAAAATATTAAAAGAGAGAAACTTCCAGCCAAGAATAAGTTATCCAGAAAAAATAGCCTTCAGATATGAAGGAGGCATAAAGACCTTTTCAGTCATACAAAAACTGGGGGAATGCTCCAGCACGAAGCCATCACTTCATGAAATACTGAAGGAAGCTATTCCTGAAACTAAAAATTAAAATAAATGGAAAGAATTGGAAAAACAACAAAAAAAAATTTAATTTAATTTAAAAAGGAAGAAGTAATGGCCATAAGACATTCTCACATACCAATAATCACCCTAAATGTAAATGGACTAAACCCACCAATAAAAAGTCACAGAATAGCAGACTGGATAAAAAAAAATTAAAAAAAAAAACAAAAAACAAAAAACAAAAAGCACCCATTCATATGCTGTCTGCAAGAGATAAACCTCAGCCATAAGGACAAACACAGACTCATAGTGGAAGGATGGAAATCAATATTCCAAGCAAATAGCATCCAGAGAAAAGCAGGAGTTGCCATACTAATGATATCTGATGAAATAGAGTTCAAGAGAAAAAAGGTCACAAGAGAAAAAGATGGATATTTCACAGTAATATAAAGGACAAAACAACAACAAGAAGACATGACACTCATTAATATATATGCCCCCAATCAGGAAGCACCAAAATTTACAAAGCAACTACTAACAGATCTAGAAGGAGAAACTGACAAAAACACAATTATTTCAGGGGACCTAAACAACCCCTTAACAGCCATGGACAGGTCATCCAAACAGAAAATAAATAAGGAAATATCAGCTTTAAATGCTACATTACAGCAATAGGACATAACTGACATTTACAGGACACTACATGCAATGACAAAAGACTATAAATTCTTTTCTTGTGCACATGAAACATTCTCAAGGATAGACCATATCCTGGGACACAAAACTAGCCTCAGCAAATTCAAGATCATTAAAATCACACCAAGTGTGTTCTCAGACCACAAAGCTTTGAAATTGGAGATCAACTGCACAAAGAAAGCAGGAAAAAAATCATATATACATGGAGATTAAACAACATCTTATTTAAAAATGGCCAGATATAAGAAGAAATAAAAGAAGAGACTTTAAAATGCATAGAAACTAATGACAATGAAAATAAAATGGACAAAAATTATTGGGACACTGCAAAATCAGTAATAATAGGAAAATTTATATCATTACAGGCCTATCTTAAGAAACAAGAATAATCACAAGTAAACACATTAACATCCCATCTTAAAGAAGTAGCAAAAGAAGAACAGAAAAAAACCAAAGACAGTAGAAGGAAAGAAATAATAAAAATTAGAGTAGAGCTAAAGAAAATTGAGAACAGAAAAACAATAAGAAAAATTAATGCAACAAAAACTGGTTCTTTGAAAAAAAATCAATAAAATTGACAAACCCCTGGCTAGGCTAACCAAAAGACAAAAAGAAAAACCATAATTAATCAAACTTAGAAATGAAAGAGGAGAAATTATGACTGATACCACAGAAGTACAAAGAATCATAAGGAAATACTATGAAGGGCTTTATCCCACAAAGTTTAACAACTTAGAAGAAATAGACAAGTTTCTAGAAACATATAGTCTACCTAGACTGAAGCAAAAAGAACTGGAGAATCTAAATAAATCAATAGTAAAAAAAAAAAAATTAAACAATTATCCAAAAACCTCCCCAAAAGCTAAACCACCAGACCAGATGGTCTCACGAATGATTTTTACCAAGCATTCAAAGAAAAATTAATGCCTCTCCTCCTCAAACTTCTCCAAAAAATTGAAGATGAGGCCATACTTCCAAACTCATTCTATGAAGTCATTACCCTAATACCAAAGCCTGGTAAGGACAACACACAAAAGAAAACTATAGACCAGTATCTCTGATGAACACAGATGCAAAAATCCTAAACAAAATATTAGAAAATAGAATACCACAATGCATCAAGAAGATTATACACCATGATCAAGTGGGATTCATCCCAGGAGCACAAGAGTGGTTCAACATATACAAATCCATCTATGTGACACACCATATAAACAAAATAAAAGATAAAAACCATATGGTCATATTAATTGATGCAGGAAAATCATTTGACAAGTACAACATCCATATATGATAAAAACACTGATTAAAAAGGCCATATATGACAAACCTTCAGCTAATATCATACTGAATGGGTAACAGCTGAACCTCATTCTCCTAAAATCAGGAACAAGACAGGGATGTCCCCTGTTGCCACTGTTATTCAATATAGTACTAGAAGTTCCAGCCAGAGCAATCAGGCAAGAGAAAGAAATAAAAGGTATCCAAATTGGGAAAGAAGAAGTCAAACTGTCACTATTTGCAGAAGACATGATCCATTATATAGAAAATGCCACAGACTCCACCAGAAAATTATTAGAAACAATAAACAAATACAGGAAAGTTGCAGGATATAAAATCAATGTATAAAAATCAATTGCATTTCTATATGCAAGCAATGAATCTTCAGGAAAAAATGAGAGAATTAATACCTTTTTTTATTGCAACAAAAGAATAAAATGCCTGGGAATTAACAAAGAATGTGGTGGACTTATACACAAAAAACTTTAAGACACTATTAAAAGAAATTGAAGAGGACACAAAGAAATGAAAATATTCCATGTTTGTGGATAGGAAGACTTAACATTGTTAAAATGGCCATATTACACAAAACAATATACAGACTAAATGCAATTCCCATCAAAATCCCACAAACATACTTTCACAAAATAGATAAAAAAAATTATGAGATTTGTATGGAACTACAAAAAACCTCTAATCACCAAATTGATTCATCCCAGGAACATAAGGATGGTTCAACATACACAAATCAATCTATGTGTTACAGCACATAAACAATATAAAAACCATATGATCATATTAATAAAAAGAATAAGGCTGGTGGTATCATGTTCCCTGATTTCAGTTTATACTACAAAGCAACAATAATCAAAACAGCTTGGTATAGGCAAAAAACACACACACAGACCAATGAAAACAGAATTGAAAACCCAAAAATAAATTCACAAATACATGGACAAATAATTTTTGATAAAGGAGCAAAAAATATGCAATGGGGAAAAGACAGCCTCTTCAGTAGACGGTGCTGGGAAAATTGGAAAACCATATGAAAAGAATAAATCTGAGCTATGCACTAAATTTTAGTACAATGTACTAAAATTAATTCAATATGGCTTAAAGACCTTCACTTAAGACTTGGAACAATAACCTGTATAGAAGAAAATATTGGTACTAAACTTATAGACCTCAGGCTCAAGGAGAACTTCATGCACCTCACCTCAAAAGCAAGGGAAGTAAAAGCAAAAATAAATGAATTGGACTATATTGGACTAAATCAAACTAAAAAGCTTCTGCACAGCAAAAGAAACCATCAACAAAGCAAAAAAAGACAGCCAACTGAATGAGAGAAAATATTTGCGAAAATTGCATCTGATAAGGGTCTGATATCTAAAATACATAAAGGACTAGTATGACTCAAAAACAACAAAACAAACAACCTAATTAAAAAGTGGGCAGAGGACCTGAATAGACACTTCACCGAGGAAGACATACAAATAGCCAACAGACATATGAAAAAAATTCTCAACCTCATTAGCTATTAGGGAAACACAAATCAAAACCAAAATGAGATACCATTTCACACCTCTTAGAATGGCTAATATCAACAGGACAAGGAATAACAAGTGCTGGAGAGGATGTAGAGAGAAAGGAACTCTCACACCCTGCTGGTGGAAATGTAAATTGGTACAACCACTATGGAAGATGGTGTGGAGTTTCCTCAGAAAATTGGGAATGGAGTTACCATATGACCTGGCAATGGTATCTGGGTATCAACCCCCAAATTTTGAAAACCTTAGTCCTCAAAGACTTATGTTCATCGTAGCGCTGTTAATGGTGGCCAAGACATGGAAACAATCAAAACGCCCATGAATAGATGACTGGATAAAGAAGCTGTGGTACATACACACAATGGAATATTACTCAGCTATAAGCAAAGATGAAATACTGCCATTTGCAACAAAATGAATGGACCTTGAAATCATCATGCTAAGCAAAATAAGCCAGACAGAAAAAAACAAAAACTGTATGACTTCACTCATATGTGGAATACAAAATGGAAAGCAGCAAAGAAACAAAAACTCATGGACACAATCAATAGTTTAGTGGTTACCTGAGGGCAATGGGGGAAAGAGTGGGAGAGGAGGAAGTGGGGGAGTCAAATATATAGTGATGAAAAGAGAACTGAGTCTGGGTGGTGAACACATAATGCAACACATAGACGATGCACCATAGAGATGTACACCTGGAACCTATGTAATTCCTGTTAACCAATGTTACCCCAGTCAGTCTGAAAATTTTAAAAAAGAAAAAAATTATCAGGAATTAAATCAGTAATGAAGGAAATCAGGAATGCTGTTTCAGGAATATCAGAAATAATAAAGCAGATAACAGACCTTGAAGATAAGGAAATATTGTGAATACTTTTACATATAATAATAACTTAAGTAATCCTGTGACTATTTACAATATTGAATTCATAGTTAAGCACCTTGTGAGAAGTCTCCAGGCCAACATGGTTTCATCGGTGAATTACATCAAGCATTTAAAGAAGTAACACCACTAATTCTGTGTAAACTCTTTCAGAGTATAAGAGAGGAGAAAACACTTCTCAACTCATTTTCTGAGAACAACATTGCCCTGATATCAAAACTAGAAAAGATAACACAAGAAACTATATAGACCAATATTGCTCATGAATATAGATGCAAAAATCCTCAACAAAATATCACCAGATCAATTGCAGCAATCAGTAAAACAAGTGATAATGCACAGCCAAGTGGAATTTATCCCAGGAATGTAGGACTAGTTAAAATATCGAAAATCAACCTACATAATATATCACATAAACAGTGTAAAAAAAATTTAAATAATTATATCAATTCATGGAGAAAAACCATTTGAATAAAATTCCACATTCATTCATGGTAAAAACTTATAGGAAATTAGGAATAGACAGAAAACCCCTTGACCTGATAGAGTATCCACAAAAATCCTATCACTAAGCTCATATTTAAATGGTGAAAAAAACTAAACACTTACTTTCTGAGTTTGAGAACCAGGCAAGAACATACATTTCTATCACTGCTAGCCAGAGCAATATGACAAGCATGAAGTAAGTAAGTAAGTAAGTAAATAAATAAATAAATAAATAAATAAATGGAATGCAAATGAAAAAGGAAGGCATAAGGCTGGCCCTATTCACAAATAATAAAATTTAAAAAGCAATGCCATCTAAAATATCTCTGAAAGATTAAATAATTAGGCATTAGGCATAAATTTAATTTTTGTACTGAATCTGTATTCTTAAAACTACAAAGCACTAATTAAACAGATTTTTAAAAGTTAAATTAATGAAGCGACATTCAATGTTTTTGGATTAGAAGATCAACATAGCAAAGATGTCGATTCTCCCTGTATCAATCTATAGATTTAAAGTAAACATGCCAATGAAAATCCCAGCAGAATATTTTCTGGATATGAACAAGTAAATTCTAAAATTCACATGGAAAGGCAAAAGAAACTAAAATAGCTGAAAAATTTTTGAAGAAGAGTAAAGTTCAAGACTCACACTAGTTGATTTTAATACTTTGTATAAAACCATAATAATCAAGACAGTGTGATATTGGCAAAAGGAAAGAGACACATTGATCAATGGAACAGAATAGGGAGTACAGAAATATGCCGAATTGACTTCTTTAATAAATGTGAACAACCAATTCAATGGAGAAGAGAGAGGTTTTTTGAAAAATGGTGCTGCAACAATTGAACATCCATTTAAAAACAAAGAACTTTGACCTAAATCTCTCACTTATTATAAAAGTTAACTAAAAATGGATCATAGATGTAAATATAAAATGTACAACTATATAACTTTTAGAACAAAACATAAATTCCTTTTGACTAGAGATTAGGCAGAGGTCACAGCTATAATATCACAGGTATAAAAAAGAAAAAATGGATAAATTAGACTTGATTAAAATTATATTTGAATTGTATGAAAAACACTATTAAATAAATGAAAAGTTAAGCAACATACTAGAAGAAAATATTTTTAAATCATATATGTGACAAGGGACTTACATTCAGATTATATAAAGAACTGTCATAACTCAACAATAAAATAACCTAATTAAAAAATGGGCAAAAGACTTGAATAGACACTTTACCAAAGAGGATAGTCAAATAAGCATATGAAATATGTTCAACATCATCAAGCAGTAGGGAAATGCAAATTAAAAACCAAATGAGATACCAGCACACACCTGCAAGAATGGCTACAAATAAATAAATAAATAAGACACAGTAGTATGAACTGGTAAAGATGTGAAACAATGGGTACTGTCATAAATTGGTGATGGCAATGTTACTCTAGAAAATGGTTTGGTAATTTCTTATAATGTTTAATATACATTAATTATATGACCATCAATCCTATTCCTGAGTATATACCCTAGGGAAATAAAACTATGTTCACAAAAAAAGCTTGTAAGCAAATATTTATTGCAGCTCTATTCATGATCACCAAAAATTGGAAACAATTAAGATCCTTCAACAGTTGAATGAATAAACAAAATGTGGTGCATACTTATAATAAAATACTACTCAACAATAAAAAGAAACAAAGTACTGATACACACAGCAATTTGGATGAATTTCAAAAGCATTATGCTGAGCAAAAGAAGTCAGACCCAAAAGGTTAAACACTGTGTGATTACATTTACAAGACACTCAAAAAGATAAAATGATAGTAATAGACAATGAGTGGTTTCCCGAAGTTAGGGGTAAGGGTAGGACTACAAAGGGGTAGCAGAATAAAGTGTTCTGTATCCTGACTGTGCTGGTGGTGTTATGATTCTACATAGTGTTAAAATTTGTAGTACTACATATGATAAATAAATAAATATCATACATGTAAATTTAAATAATAAATTAAATTAAAAAACAAGTAGAATGAATTCGGCACATGGCTACTTATATAGGGGAAGTGCAGGGTGAGGATGGGACTATTTCAACCAAAACCTGGAATCCTTTTAGGAACAGGAAGAGCTAGGTAGAATGTTCAATGCATGACTAGCAGTGATCACTATAAGCATATAGTAAAGGACAAATTTATGTAAGAGAATGGCTTAGGTTTGTTAGAAATTGTGATAATGGCAGGGGTTCCCTGGTGGTGTAATGGCTATGCTTCTGCACCCTCAACTGGCATGGCCTGGGTTCGATTTCCAGCCAGGGAACCAACCAAAAAAAAAAAAAGGAACAGAAATTGTGACAATGGATAATTCTAGATTGAATTGAGATGTGTGTAAAATAATGCAAAAATAAATTAGATTTTTTTCTTTAGTTATTTGGAGCAAAAATAAGCCCTCTGCTAAGGACAGATGGTATGAGATTAGATGACAGAGAACATTACCTAATTGTTATTATGCCTCCATTTTATCTGTCAAGAAGATGGCCTGATATAAATGAAAATGGTGAGTTACAAAAACAGAATGTACAATATCATTTCATTTGAGTTAAATATATGTGTATGTGTATATATGAACACAGACACATGTATGTGCATAGAAATAATATGGGGAAAATATACACTGAAATATTAACCATTGTTATTTCTAGGTATAGGATTCTCATTTTCTGTTTGCTGTGCATATTTCCTGAATATTCTGCAATGTGTACTTATTACATTAAAATAAAATAGAACAAATAAGTACTTTTAAAATGAAAAAAAAAGGTGAAAGAAGCTGTCAAAAAACAGAAGTTCCAAAGGAGAATTCTCTAAAAGAACATCATAGATTTTATAAGAGGTACAATTAAATACACCCCAGAGCACTGTAAGACTTTTGGAGAATGGAGAATATGCAAAAGTAGTTCCAATCTTAAAAAAAAGTCAGCTTCTGAAAATAACAGCAAGTTTGTGTACATAATTATTGAAGGAACAGATTTGGGGAATTTAGAAAAGAAACACCAGACTGATGCTGACTTAGGCTCACTAAAAATGAATCATGACAGACAAACATCATTTCCTTTTCTAGACAGTTACAACAATAAGTAATGGCTGCTATGTCCTCACACTTAACCTCTCTTCCTAATGACAGAATCTTAATTTTATTTTGGGAAATGACTTTGGCTATAATAATAGACTTCTAAAACTTACCGTGGCCATTAGTTAATCCATCTTTTCTCATAAAACCTGGTTCTCTCAGTACCTTTCCCATCTCAGAAAATAGCAACTGTGGCCTTCTATTACTGAGGCCAATCATCCTGGAGGCATCCCTGACTCCATTCTCTTTCTCACCCTCCACCTTTCAATCCACCAGCAAATACTATTGGTTTTACCTTTAAAATAACTCAGAGCTCTGACCACTTTCTCACCACTGCTGCTACTACCACCCACCCCCATACTACCCACCCCCATTTGTCACCTGGGTTATTACAATGGCCTCTAAGTGAAATTCCAACAGGTATTTTTGACCACCTACACTCTACTATCCTTTTAAAACAAGTTGGGTCATATCACTCCTGTGATAAAATCCTCCATTCCACTTAGAGCAAATGCTAAGGTTCATACCATGGCCTTCAAGGCCCCTAACGAAATGATTCCTCTTCTTCTCCTCCTGCACTATCCCTTGCTCACTTAGCTCTAACACCTGTGGCATCCTTGCTGGCCCTTTAAGCTCGATGTACACACCTGCTTTGGGGCCTTCGTACTTGCTCTTTCCTTTACCTGGAATTTTCTGCTTCCAGATACCTACATAACTAAAATGGTTTGCCTCAGAGAGTCCCCATTTGTGCCTGCTGTACCAATGTAACAGACACAATCATAACATTATCCCCATTTGAATGATAAATTATTTGGCTGCCCTGCACTGTGGCTCACTGTCTCATCTCTCTCAGGACTGCTCAATCTCAACTCCTCACCATGGACTCTGACACCTGATTTAAAAGGGTAGCCCCAATCTGGCATACCTAACTTCTTTCCTGGTTTGGTGGTTTTCTGTTTCTCCATGGCTCTTTTCACCTTCTGATATACTCTATTATCTTGTTATTTATTATGTTTATTGTCTGTATTCGGCCACTACACACTTAAGCTACAAGCAGGCAGACATCTTGCGTGTTTTTATATTCAGTATTGTGTCCTCAGCACCTAGGATAAATGTTTACTAATAAATGAATACACAAATGAATTTCCAGAAACCTGTTTTCTCACTAGATATAAAGGTGAAATTTTTTAAAAATTATCTTTGGGGAACTTGAGGAAAAATAGATATTCTATAAAATATTCCTTGAAGTCACATAATCCAACATGTCTCATTATCTAATTAAAATTTATCATCCTAATCTTAAAAGATGTATGAGTTTTAATTTAAATATTTTTCTAATTCAAATAAACATACATAATTATATAGAATGTGTGTGTGTGTGTGTGTGTGTGTGTGTGTGTGTGTGTGTGTATGCCAGGATTTCTTTATTCCTTCAGGTGAAAGTGTAAGAAATTTAACCTGAACTTCTGGGAGGAGTAAGGAAAAAAAAGAGTGGGGATATTTATTGAAAAGACAACTGTGGAATTTCACAGAAATGACAGCACAGTAGCTTCTGGGATTTTTAGAGCCCAGACACAGGAATTCAAACACAAACAAAATTCTTTCTTCTCTTGTCTCTCCTCTTGCTTTATTTTGGCCTTATTCTTTCCTATTCCAAACTGGCCTTGGAAGTACATTCTCTCCCAGCTCCCAGTTATAGTTAAAAATAATCCTATTGATGAAATACTACAATGACTCCCCCATACCCCTGAGAGTTACTATGGTCAGAAATGCAAGTTCCTGTCACAAAATGACAACTATTACTGTATTGAAGTCCACTTCAATACCAGTTTGCATTTTTAAAACGTTACACAATGCTATAACCTGTTCCAAAGATTAATAAACACCAATATGTTGTTCACTCCTAAATGTGTAAGATATTTTTTTACACATTGAGTCTCTGATTCAGCACTTTGATAAGCTCCTTGCAATGTTACCATCCAGTAGCCAATTTACTTTGCTTTTAATAAGACATATTACCAGAATACTGTACATCCCATAGTCTTAGATGCTCTTTTTCACTATGTTAGTGATATACATTTTCAATTTACCTATGGTGAGTGTTAAAATATAACAGCTATATTTGTTTTTCATTATGTAAAGTGAATTATAATATCTCAGAAGCTAATTTATTTCCTTCTTTTCTATCCACAATGATTTTCCTGTGCTATTTCAGCTTAAAAATATGGATATTAAGGCACCAGTTGCTTTAAGGGCAGAGAATACTTCCTTTCCTTGAACTAACACTTTTACTTAAAAGAAGAGAGAGACCAAAACAAAGAAACATTTCTCAGGACCACCTAAACCAAGTAAACAAACAACAGCCCTAGATAACCAGTTAAGTTTGACAACAATGCAAGCCACATAATTTGTTAAGGTACAAGATATAGAAATTCCTAGAAAAATAACAAAATCAATTAAAGCATGAATTCTTATAATTAGAGTCGTCATTGTGATTATCACATTATTGACACAAAAATGCCTCATCCATATTCCCAATGAAATGTGCTGTATAACTTGTGCAAAGCAGATGCTAGTGACTGATTTTAAATGTGAGTGATATGTAGCAGACTATTTTTTTCATTCTGTTTTATCGGTTTTTCACTTTAAAGAAATCTAACAGATCTTATCTCCTTTTAGAAAATCATGCGTGCAGGGGCTGAAGCAGTGATTTATATGCTTGACATAATATGTTTTTGACACAAAAAGTACTTGTCAAAAATCAAGATACAAAAACGACCGTCTAAGTATTTTAAGGGGAGCAAGGAAAACCTGGCTTTCGTCAGTCAATAATGCATCTGACATAAATAATGACTGAAAACTGACAGCTACAAGATGTGATTTAGATGCTCCGAATCCCTAAAAATGAAAAGGTAAGAAATAACAATTTTGTATTTTATAGCAATTTTGCTGTAATGTAATTGGACTTCTACTCACTGCAATAAGTGTTATAACTGTATTAGTGAGTCATATCATGAATAACGTCTTTAATTGAATACTTGCTTTCATAGTATTTTCACAGCTTTGCCTCAAAATTGAATTTGATTTGGCACTATAGGAAAATAGATTTAATCTTTCATGTTCCACCTATGTTTTATGAGTAATTTTATTTAAAAAAATACACATGTAAAAACAAAAAAAGAAAAATCATGAAGTTATGTAATGATATATGAGGACTGTCCAGAAAGTATTCAGCCATATCATATGAAAAGTGGAGTCATTTATGGCTAGATTTTTTCCAGACAGACTTCGTGAATTTTTAACTGATCATGGTCCTCAAAAACAGTGAAGATTAATTGGGATGATGTGATTTCTCTTTGAATCCCTGCAGAAAAGAAGTACACTTTCATAAAATCAAAGAGCAATACCTGTTCTAAAAAATTGCTCCAGGGAAATCATGCCTTCACGAAATGTTTTCCTCAAAAGACTCATACTCTGCTTTGGGACTTCAAAACTTCCCATTTGTACATATTGACTGCTTCATTCTGGTGTGAACTCTGGACTTTCTCACTCCTCGTTCATTTTTATAGAACAAGATATAAGCAGGAATCCGTAGAGATGGCTTCTTTCTTTCACATGACTACAAGCCTACCCAGCCCCTCAAAAAAGCAAATGCTTTGTCAGTTCCATTATCATAAAGTTACAACTGCATACTAAGATTTTTATCTTCAACTTCAGAAATAGACTAAATATATCCAAGCCTTCCCGGTTTGGGCTATATTATGGTAACATGCAGCACAAGCTCAAATACCAATGCTTTGTTGCACACTTACTTGCATGCCTTTGCTTTTTCAAGAGCACTTTGCCATCCATGACAAAGACTGATGAGATGCTCTCACCAGATCCATTTATTCTTCTTTCTGGATCATGACTTGATTTTATTTCCCAGCCTTTCTTAGAGTTAGAAGTGGCTGTATGACTGTGTTCTAACTAATAGAATGAATGCAACCTCTAGATTTGGTCCATAACAAAATTTCATTCCCAATACACCATTCTTCTTCTGCATCTGTGGGCTGAATGAAGAGGTCTCTGAGAATGCAGAGGAAGGTTGAGGCAGAATACTAGGTTTGGACCTAGGTAAATCCATAAATGAATATGTGGAACACTGCCCAAATAACACGGGCAGGAAAAATAATTACTATTATTATGTCAGACAATTGAAATTTGAGGAATATGGGGACTTATCTAATTTAGTAGCTAGAATAACCTTAACTAATACTCCCACTCCTAAATCTGGTAGAGTGATAACCAAGGTAGAGAGTGCTGATTTGGATTGTTGTTCAGGAAATATTCACTGTCCTCTCACTTCCACTGTGAGAAGAATCTACTTCTGCATTACTGATGCTGTGCGTTGGCCCAAACTGCTTTGACCTGTGACATATTAGCAGATGTGGTACGAGTAGAGGACTTAAATATGCTTGTGTAGTTTTGGGGTCACTATGGCACTCTGCTGAACTTCTGACAAAAGCATGTCTTGGGTAGCTCCTCTTCAGCTTAAGCCAAGCAAAAAAGACATACTTAACAGACCTAAACTCAACCCACAACCTGGAACAAAGGCCATCTGACCCGCAGCTGAAAGCACAGCCATGCAGCTGAGTCCTTCCTAGGTGAGCCAAACAATGGTTGATGGGAAGACATGTGGGCAATAAAAGTGTATGCCTGTTGTAAACTTGGGCTGGGGCAGGGTTAAAGCAATAGCTGATGACACAGACAGGCTGCTTTAGTGCAGTGTGGCTACAAGTGCTGGCTGTAAGGCCAAACTCTCTATGCCAAATCTGTATAATTTATTAGTTATGTTTCCTTGTGCAAGTTATTTAAACCATTACCCAGTTTCCTCATTTATAAAATGGGATCGTAGTACCTATCTCATACAGTTAATATTTATGAAGCATGCTTGAAGCAATGCCTGGTACATAGTACCACTGCAATAGTGTATATGAAATAAATAAAATAAACCTTGTAAACACACAAATGTGTCAGTAAAATACCCTTATCAAGAACAAGATTATTTTGTTTCCTGCTGTCAGAGAATGCTTGAATTCTCCAGAGATATTCTTCCTTGCAATCAGGAGTCTGTGTTTTGCAACATTAAGAGTTCCATCTGTGGAACCTTCCTGCTAATGAGTCAGACGACCTAGATTTGAATTCTTGCTCCACCATCTAAGATCTTGAATGCCTTGCCAGATATTGGGTCTGAATTCCCTCATCAGTAAAGTGGGGACTATAGCAGCACTTAGCTCAGCAGTTATCAGTATTATAGCAGATGCTCTGCAGAAAACATTTTCATCAATAAATATTGCATTATAAATACTCAATAAATGTTAGTTATTCTTAATTTGGGCAAAGAATTTTAGAAACTACCAGGTCACTTTTAGCTTTTTAAGAAGTGGATTGCAGCTTCCAATGCATTGTTTTTATCCAAATTCACCAGAAAGTCATCTTCTTTCATCTGTTTAGGTCAAAGTAGATTTTTTAAAAAGAGTACCTTAAAACCAACAAAAATAAAACTGTAGCATTTCTCTCCTCTACTATCACAAATCTCTTTAGGTTTTATTTTCATTTTGTTCTGCTGTATCAGTATAATCTAAATCATGAAGATCATAATAGTGATTCCTGTTATTATGTCTGTGTTAGCTTTTCTTTATTTTCATGTAAATCATGTTATCTCTACCTTCTATTTACTAACAGTATTTCTGGCATTAGTAAAAAGGAGCCCCTGGATCACATTCAATTCAATAGCAATTTAATTTAAAAAGTTAGAGGTGTGGATTATGTACAATACTAAACCATGCTGTGTCTATCTTTTACATAAAAATAATCTTAATTTCCCTCCTTGACTGAGAAAAGAAATAAAAAGAATGATTGCTATAAATCAGGAAAAATTCATAATTTCCTGAAGGTGTAACAGCTGTTGATTTAAGGTTTGCATCTTTGATAACTTGATGCTGCTAGGAAGATAATATCTTTCTGACAAAGCTGTGAACATAAAAATTACAAGGCTTTACTCAACATTTAAATATTTTCTCTGTCTCACAGAAAAATACTATTTTATTCACTTACACTAAAATATGTTTGATATATATGGCATCTCATCAGAAAACTTGGCAATAAAATTCAGTGTTTTCTTTTTCCATAGGTATACAGTAGACTTGTCACATCACAAACATAAATAATCCCCAGTTTAGAGAAATGGTCTACTATTATTATGTACAAGTAGTCCTATAATTGGTAATACAAACAGACCTGTGCATACACTTGGGATATTATTCATTGCTTTTATTATCAGCTGGAACTAGGTGTTTGAAAAATTAGGTGACAAAACAAAGCAAGTACTGCATTGTCTAGGAAAAAATATTTGCAAAATGGAATCTTGAAAATGTGTAAAGAGAATAACTTTGTGAAGCAGTTAGAAAAAATGGCAGTGTTTTAATTCATCAATATCCTGCTGTGTTATTGCACATTCTTGCACTGTTGACTCACAAACTATGAAATTTTATAGTGAGATTTTGTGTTTCCTACATCATATTAGTGCAATGCATGGAGAACATCAAAAAAATACCAAGAAGGGACACTGCAAATGGCTTTGTTTCCTTACTCTTCAACAAATCTCAACACGCTTCCTTTCTTCTATGAATTACAGTTACATTAGAATGTCAGATTTCTTCTTCTCATTAAATATTTTTCTTTAAATAGTTTCTGTCTTTTACCTAAGATTAAAGTGCAATGTCATTGTAACTCATATGTACCCTAGACTTCTAGCCCTGCAGTCACTTTTTTAAAAATATTCAGGTAAAATGATTTAATTGCCCTTGGAATATGCTTGGGGAAATGTAAACCCTCTTTGACTCTGTGAAAATTGGGGTGGAATTGCCTACAATTCTTCTGGCTACCTCTATATTCCTCAATTGTACTCTGAATTCTCACTCTTGCCCACCTATCCGTGGTTTCTCCTCCTGGAAGCACCCTGCTCACTGCACCATTTTGTCCCAAGTTGGACATTACTCCTGGTTCATTCTCCAAAGCACCATGACCCAAGGCGGTGTGTACGACAGAGCATTATTGGAGGTCTGAGGAGAGCAGGAAAGAGCTCTAAGTTGAATGCTGAATATTGCTGTTCATTCATTTATTCATTCATTCAACAAATATTTATTAAGTACCTACCATGTGCAAGCACTGTCAAGGTCATGAAAATACAGCAGTAAGCAAAGTGTTACAAATTTAATAAAAAAAAACTGCTTTTATAGAGCTTGCATTCTAATTATGGGAGAGAGATAAACAAAACAAACAAAATGTATAATAGAGAGTGGTGTTATCAAGAAAAAGAAAACAGGCAAGGAAGAGGGACTATTAAGAGGGGTAATTTTAAGTAGGCTGATGGAAGAAACATTCAATGTAACTTATTTAGGTAACGATGTGAAGGAACTGAGGGAGAAAGTCTTGGAGATATGTTTGTAAGGAGTGCTTTCTTTCAGTCAGGGAAATAGCAAATGCAAAGGTTCTGAGGTGGGAGCTTCCCTAGGAAGTTAGATTTATAGCAAAAAAGATACGAGGCTGAATTTCTTAAGTTCTCACTATCTGGACTCCTCTCTTCATTCCAGAGTCCTGTATTAAGTATTTCTTTATTCTGAGTGTTCTCAAAGCTCTGGCTTCTGGGGCGTCACTACTCTCCTGGAAGTGTACCTTTTACATGCAAATTAACCAATAAAAGTTCAAACTCAGACCATCTCCTCTGACCTTTACACTCCAGGATGCAATATTCCTCTGCCCTAATTACCCCAGGGCCTAGACAACTAGGGACCACCCCTATAACACAGAGCCTGCCAAAATTATTCAAACTATTTCAATTCAAAGCCTGCTCAGCTGCTTATCCTGCCTCATCCATACATTCCATAGAAAATCACAATACAGATGTTTGCCCATGCTTCCCCCTTGCTTCTTGCATCTCCTGACGGACCCTGGTGCTTGCTCCTGTGGCCCTGTGTGGCATGGTGTTCCCTCCCTGGTGGAACATATAACAAACTCTCTTTCTAATGATAATCATCTCCTGATCTGTTGACATACCTTAATAAAACCAAAATCCTGGATACATTTTAAAGTAAAACTCTATCATAGACAGCCAGCAAACAACTCACAAATTCTCTTTTTTTTTTCCTCAGTAAAGGAATAATCCTACTTTTTTCCAAAAATGGCTCCCATTCAGACCAGGTATTGAGGTCTACTTTGGCATAACTAGTGGACATATAAATGAGCTTTTCTACACAAATGAAAGTCTTCCCAAGGCACAGAAACTCCACTCAACTTCTGATTACAAGATCATGACCCTTGCCCATCACTCCATAGCCTCATTCCAATTGTCCATACCATTTAACACTTTAATATAAATGGTGCCTCCTGTCAAATTCACCACCTTAATCATGAACAGTGTTTTCACTAGGGAAATAACCAAACACCCTGTCAGGTAGATTTTGTGGCCCAAGGACACTTGTAGTTTTTCCCATGGTAACCATCCATAGCCCATAATAAGTTGGTATCCCTGGAGACCTTATGTTCTGTATATCTGGACTCTTAAGAAAACCACATGTTTAGCTGGATAAGATAAAGGCAGTCAAGTCAATAATGGCCTCGTGGGCCACCCTTCCCTCTGGTTGGAGACTTAATGAGCTGTGTTTCCCAAACTGCTATACAATAGAACTCTCATCAAACGTGACGTTTCTCCCAAAGCAGGGCTTCCTGGGCAAGTCGATGAACTTGGAGATTGACCAGGCACATTAGAAACTGATTAACTGTGTGATTAGAGGAGAAAAATAAAAGTAAATACATGCTAAAGTCAGTAAAAACCTGATCTCAACAAATATTGTGGATATCTCAATGATTAGTGAAACATGAAATGTTTCATTTTATGACTCTTAATGTGTCTCTTTAATTTTCATGCTTGTTCTTGGTTGTCAAACACATATATTTTTAGGTAGTTTTAATCTTTTTTCTCAAAAGACAGTTAAAACTCTTAATCAGCTAAAATTCTGCCTGATATGTAAATTAATTCTTTGGGAACAATAGAGTTTTGGCTTTCAAGTATTGATGAATGTCCAAATTCCAAAAATTATAATATCATTTATGTTACCCATTTTCTTTTCACAATTTATGTTCATTCTTGGTCCTAAAATAATCCCAGTATTTTATTTTTCAATTATGTTTCTATAGAACATAATTGAACAGAATCATGATTCATAATAACAATATGTTGGCCTTAAGAATTTTGAGCTACTGGAGAGAAAAGACTACTATGTTTGACACATTATTGTATTTTCTGGTTTAGAATCTTTGGCAATTCATAAAGCAGAGACTACTTTTATAAGCATATGGTGGGGGTTGGAGGAAGTTTACCACAAGAAGAGTAGAGGGAAAACACATCTCCCTGCCCTGACAGGTCAATAAGTCTTTGTGCTAAGGTGACTTGACAGTTTTTACAACCAGCCACTCCGGGGAAAGCTTAGGGCTCTGAGGTGGAAGCTCTGGAATTTGTTAGAATGTCGCCATCCTACAGCACCATAGAATTTCACCATTTAGTAGCAGTTACTGAAATTATGGCTAGTTACCCTGAATGAGATGCATTTTGGGTGTATTGCTAACCAATTTACTTTTATATACAGCTTTTATTTGACAGTGTGAAACTTCACATTCTGAATTAATTTGATGTGATTAATAAATTGCAAAACATATTTTGCAAAACACAGATTATCAGTTATATCAGGATCATGCCTGGGTGCCAAGACACTCATGTAAGAAAAAAATTTAAAACTGTTGCAACAGCTGCTTTCTTTATCATAATAGGGGTAATAAGGATGAAAAGAATATATGGAAGCACTACACTAATGGTAGGGTTAATGGTAATGATAACACAAAGACCATTATTAATGACCAAAGATTAAATGGGATCTAAGGCAATATTTATTAAACCTTCCAGAGGAAATGTAATGTTATTACTGCCATTTTCAAATGGCCTTTTTAAATTTTTTTTAGGCACACAGTTTTTATAACACAACTTTGATAACTAAAGGTTTTCTAGGAACAAAATTATCAGGTGGTGGCAGACCAGATAATCTCTTGTTTGCACCTGTACAAACTGACAATATCTGTGTCATTTCTTCTAACTGCATAAATATCTATTTTTCCCAATCCTTCAGAAAAAATATTGATTTATAATATTAGAGAAGTCCATTCTTTTCTGTGAGATATTAGTATCTCACTTCTATACTCGTTTAATACTTATCATTGTCTTTAGGGACCAATTGTCTTTCCAATGCCTAGTCGAGAGCTATCCACCTCCTTCCTCCACTCATACATTGCTGCTAAATCTTACCTCTCTTTTTTTTTAAATTTATGAGGCTATGTGTCAGTGTATAAATAGCTAAGCCAGTTTTAATTAAGATTTTAAGTAACTTTTCATAAGGCACAAAGTAAATGATACAGTAAAGTCTAGACACATTACATCTACTGAAGTCCCTCATCCACTTTGTAATTTGATCAAAGGAATACAATTGAATATATCTGGTATGTTCTGTTCTGTATAAGCCCTGATGTTTATCACCCAGGCTTTCACTACCCTCTTAATGCATAAGTAATATTTTTTTCTTAATTTCTATTCTGTTATTTTACTAAGAATTTAAGATAATAATAACCAGATGTGATTTTTTTCTTTCTTTCTAAAGTATTTTTAACTTGGTTATTGTTCACATTGTTTTTCAAATGCTTTGGTTGCCCCAATCCCAAGAAATATTCCCCAATGGAAACATAAATGCAGTGGGTAATTTTCCTGGCAATTAGGGATGCTTTATTTAAACCAAATGTGCTTAATTGCTATGTTCCCTGTGTTCATTTTAGTCTATTGAATTCAAATAGCTTATTGATGTTATTAATCTTAGGTAGTAGTCTCATCTTTTCAGCTAATTATTCCTTGATAGAATCATAAGAAAATCTGTAGTTTCTGAATAATGTGCCAATTCAATCAGAAATAATGTTTGTTTGTCGTCCATTTTAGAGTACTTTGAATAGCTTATACCAATTCCATGGCATATTCAATTATGCCAGCCTCAGCATATTTAAATGGTGATTCTATTTCTCACTTGGGTATATGTCTTACAGGGGTAAGCCAAACAGTTACTGGTTGCTTTCTGGAAATTCACAATCACCTGTGAGGTTTATTTAGTCTGTTTTACATGATAACTTACTAATTGTAACTTGAATTTCTACTAATTAGAAATAACTTCTACTTTATTAATATAACATATTTATTAATATAACTGTCCGTTCAAATACACTACAGTTAACAGTCAATTGGCCCTATTTTAAAGAGTTTCCACAAAAAAAGAAAACTTGTTTCTACACCATTGTAGGTCTAGGCGTTTAAAGGGCATAAGGATGTGAATAGCAAAAATAACACTAATGCCTTTACAAACACTCAAGAGTGAACAAGGTCAGGTGTGCATGCTAATATAATCAGTTGTCCCTCAAAGTGCCTAGGAAACATTACCTTTCCTTACCATACCAAATAAAACCTAACTCAGAACCCTCACCTGCCACGGTGAGCAATGCCAGCCATTTTAAATGGCACCCTTTTCTCTCGAAGGAGAAAGATCCCTAAGCTTCCCGAATCCTGAGGACATAAATGAGGAGAGATCTTGGTCCCAGCTGAAATGCTCACTATGCCAACCCAGATGCAAAGGCGGACTCCTCTGGAGGTAGTAGCCATGTCATCACCACCATCTCAGCTGCGGTCCCCAATATGACAACCTTCAGTGTGCCTTCCCTGACACCCACACAGACAGCATTTGGAAGCTATGACACCTCCTAGACTCTACTTTCTGAGGAGATTCTGATCTCCACCCAAAGAAGCAGTCAGCCTCTGGTCCCTCCTTCTCTGAGGAACTCTCCCGCCCGCTGAAAGGTCAAGCCTTAATCTCTCCAGCCTCTGAACAAAACAAAAACAAAAACAGCCCCTCTTTCTCTGGTCCTTAATTTTTTTTCATGGCACATCATGAAGTAGTGGGCAATCGGACAGCCGAGTGCCAAACCTCAAGACCACAAAAGAAGCTATTCATTTTTCTGATTTCCTTAGGACTACAATAACAGACCTCCCACCTCCCAAGGAGAAATGATGTGCTTCTTCTAAAGAGAAAGAAAACAAAATAATACAGTTAAATTTTCATATTGTACCACATTAAATGCTTAACAACTCACCTTTTGCACAAGGAAACCAACACATTTGTTTTTTCCAAACTGGAAGGGAAAGCTTTTGAATGAATCTCAGCACCTATGTTTAAAGTTAATTTATACTTCATCCTATTACCCACTCCTGTCTGTTGGCTTTCTTCTATCTTTCTACTGACTTTTCCCTAACTCCCAAGACAGTTGAAGACAAATTAGTGCTATGCAGAAAGTAGTTGGCATCCAGCTTTTAACAAGCAACAGATTATTATATGTAATACAGCCCCACCTACCTATTTAATGACCCCTTGGACTTATGACTAGTTCTCTGGCATGGAGAATCCCCTTCTGCGGACTTTGGGTTGGTCCCACAGTCAATTAATATTCATTACATGAAGTGTGTGCAATCATGCAAGACTACATACATGTCTTTTGTTTGTAAGTGTGGTGTCCCATGATATCTATTGAAAAATATATATACCCTATGGCACTATGACACACCACAAGACATCTGCCTTTACGCTCCTTACTCATAGACCAATTCACTTAATGACTTAGTCATAGGAAGGAACTTGGTTGTTAAATGAGAAGGGCTTGTAGTAAACATTATTTAAGCAATTAACTTGGTTAAAGGGTGTGATGCTTATAGGACTAAAGTTGCACATTTATATTCTACCTGAGCCAATTAACTTCACAGACAGAAAATTCTTTCTATAAGAAGACTGCATCCCTAACTACTGTCAGCAGATTAATTCAGCATGATCACTAGAAAAGATGTCAGAGAACATTTTCTGATAGTTGGTCAGTTGCATCATTTTAATATATGACAGATAGCATGCTATTATATTATTATTCACTAGGAAGAGATATTTCTCTGTAGAACTTCTTGCAGAATCTGGAGATACTAATGCTGCAAATATAAAAATGTTGATTTAAGTTCAATGCAAATTATTAATATCAAAGTAAACCTAAAACTACTTATACCTACTATTAATAAACAAAATAGTAAGAATAAACATTAGAATTGAATGAAATGCTGAATGATCAAGCAAGGATTTTTAAAAGAGGAGAGAGGGAGATGATTAAATGTGACCCTTATGTACAGGGCTATCTAGAAAGTATCCAGCCATGTAATACGAAAAGTAGAGGCATTTATGGTTGGATTTTTTCCAGACAACCCTGATATAGTTTGCATTAGTGGAGAGGCATGACAAATAATCACCATACCATTCAGATTGTTTATAACCCAGTTTAACATGTTAAGGTGGCTTTTAAGATACATATGCTGCAAAATACTCGTTAGTGTGAAACTGTATCCTATCAGTCAATTTTGTTGTTACTGAAGCATAGTTTATTGACTGTTATCTTGGTCTGAGCAGCTCAGGATGGCAATCTAGGGGAATCATCAGGGTGATAAAAATGTACAGAGAAACCCACTGTTCCCTAAGGACATACACGCTACTACTACATCTAAAAAGTAATCTCTCATCTGCTTCTCAGCTTTTTCTGTCTGACTTAGTTCACTTAGCATGCAAATCTGATTCATATGTGAGATATAAAACTGAAGGTAACAAATGAACAAGACAAACAAACAAACAAAAACTCAAAGAACACAGACAACAGCTTAGTGGTAACCAGAAAGAAAGAGGGAGGGAGAGAGGCAGAAAAGGGCAGAGGGGGTCAAATAGATGGTGGCAGAAGGAGATTTGACTTTGGTTGGTAAAGACACACCAACCAAGTCTTGTTCATTTGTCCTGTAACATACAGAGGAGGTATTATAGAAGTGTACACTTGAAGCCTATATAATTTTATTAACTAATGTCACCCCAATAAATTTAATTTAAAATATAAATAAATAAAATAAAAAGTAATCTCTCGCCACAACCCTCTATTAGGGCTCCATGTGGCCCTCATGCTCTGATAACAAATTTCAGGCAAAAGTAATATTTTTGCTTTCACCAAAGCCCAGTTGGTGATATGTAGCAAATTGGTATGGAATATAAAATGACATCAAAAGATCAAGCTGACCAGCTGGCCTTCCCATAGCACCATGATCGTTATCCCCACACTTCGTATCCTATGGTGCTTTCTTAGGTAGATATCACCTGCGAAGGTCCCGAGCTCTTTTGTGGCTACCCATCCTCAGAGCTTCGGGTCCCCCAAAGGGGCCTTTCTTGTGTTTAATCACAGTTATAGATATATATTTCTAGGGATTTGGTGCACAAAGTGGAGGATACAGCATGTGTTTAGTCTGCACTCTTAAAAGTGGAAGCCTTGAGTTACTTTGTCCCAAAACGGAAAATAATATTTATTTTAAAGACAGATACATGCACGAAGCTGTAATGAGATAAACAACTTTTGAGAAAAGCTTTGTTTTCCGAGTTGCTGCCTAGGCTTTTCACAGTGTGATAACCCTGCTTATTCCCAGAGTCTGGACAATTAGATAAGGGGACTAGAGTTTAGCAGGCCCACCACAAGTTAATCCTTTACTTCTCCTAGGGCAGTTTTGAAAATAACCCGTGAAAAGTGAGCAACCTCTGCCTCAACCGCCCTATTGTCATAGATGCTTTCTACCCTGCTCTCTATTTCCTGCTCCCTGATGACGGGGGATGGAAGACTGCCTTTCCCCTGGCTGAACTGCCCCCCTCCCCACCTCGCTTTTAGAGTCTGTAAGTAATTGTATCTTATGCCTCTACTTCCTTCCTGTGGGTATATTGAACTGAGCCTTCAAAGGACCCTGTTTGTCTCACTTCCCCATAGTGGAAGCTCCGTGCTGAGGGAGCTACCTACCGCCCCCTGTGGGTAGTTTGTGCCTTCTCATTCAGCAGGTCATGTTCTGCGTGGTCTTCATTTAGCACACCAACTCTAGCTTCTCAACACAGATATGACAAAAGCAAAAGAGGAAAGAGAGTAGAAAAGAAAAAAGAAGTTAAGAATGAATTTTGCATAAGCAAAGCACTCTGTGCCATGCTGTCAACTTACTGGATACAGTTCAGAAATTGGACCCTAAGCTTTCATTTGCCCAACACAAAGATGAAACTATGATTAGAGACATGACTCAAAGTGAATATTCAAGGGAAGCTGAAGTATCCCAGTGTTGAGTCAGAAATAAATACATTCCAGTGGCCTGCATAGAAGACCCTGTGTGGTGTGAACAGCAGCTTCAATACCACATTTGTAGATAATGCAGTGTTGACTTGTTGACTTGCAGGGTAGGCCAGTGACTAGATCATGCTGAACCTTAATTCCTCAAAAGTAGTTCTTTTCTGGATGCACCAATGAGATGTTCTTGCTTAATAAGAAAAGAAAAAGGAAGAAAAGGGGGGAGGGAAGGAAAGAAGGAAGGAAGGAAGGAAGGAAGGAAGGAAGGAAGAAAGAAAGAAAAAGAAAAAGAGGGAGGGAGGGAGGGGAGAAGGAAGGGAGGGGAAGGAGGAAGGAAGAGAGAAAAAGAATTTTAAGCTATGTTTCCCATAAGGAAACAACCAACCCCTAGGGAGCATTCTGGAAATTCAGAGAGTTTCCTTGTAGTTGCTCTTACCACGTTTGTGGACCACGTCAGGCACTTGGTAGGAAGGGACCAAGGATGCCAGATATTCTGCCTGCGTGGGGGAGTCCCACCCCATGAAGATTTGTTCCATACCTCCATACTCTTAGCACGCCCTGGGAGACATTGCACTCCTGAATACATGCTTGTACATGTGGTGGCATTTCAAAATGGGAAACGTGTTTTTTGTGTTATTTCATCAAGCTGTCATAAGATACTCCACTTATAAATAAGACTGGCTCATTTGCTAGTTCTTCATTTTTTTTCATTTTGACAGTTTGTAATTTTCCATAGCATTATCACTACCTTGGTTAAGGTTCTTTCTTTTTTTTCTCATCATTTACATATGGCAGGTTATTATTAGTTATCATTCCACTAGGTTAAATTAGGGTCCACCCACTCCTCTGCCCTTTAACTGTCCTTTCTATATAGAGAATGACTTCTGGCTATTTTATCTTAAATCTCAATATTCATCATAAGTAGCTGTATGCATCTAACTACTTTGTTACGTTTTTTATTACTACATGCCTGAGCACTTACACATGAATATGTATTACATATAATTTTATTATAAATTATATTATTTTTCACTTCTTTTATAGTTAGAACATTATATTATTCTTTTAAAATTATATTTTAATTCAAATGTGCTCTTTGATGATACTTTATCTCTGAATTTTATGTCATGATAAAAAAAAGAAATATAAAGTATTTGTTATCAAAAGGGGGATTTGCATATAATAGAGGTTAAGGCCACCACTAGGGATAGGAAGTGCCTATAAGAAAAATAGGTTAACATCTTACCTCCTAATTGGATATCCACTTATGTAGCATATGAGTTAGTTTGCACCCTGTGCCTAAGTAAACAGGGGGGAAGGAATCAGAATGAAATGGAGTGAAATGGGGGAGTGATGTCCATGGGTACCTCTATTGAAGTGGCAAGGATTTAAAGATGCTTGAGTTTGGGGTGAGAGGGAACAATAACTAAAGTTGTTGTCTGATGGATAAGGGAGCCCCAGAAGCAGGAGACCCCAGGGTGTGCCACTGAGGCCCAAGGCTGATGGGACCTGGAAGAGGTCTTGCAGGAGTCCAGTTTTCATGTCAGGGATGATGCAGTAGATGTCACCTCTTCCAGAGAACCCCTGAAGGAAAAACATATGCATCCTACAGGGAAGCCAGGCTCTGGGTGCTTATTATACAGAAGCCATCAACTGTAAAGGGAGGATCACAGCAGTGCTATTAAGTAGTGTTACTTATTAATAATTTCCTTTCCTACCATCCTACTTGTCAGACCTCATCACAGCAAAGGATACACAGTGGCCCAAAAAAGAAGGAAAGGCAAATGATAGATTCCTCTCCCTTTCCTAGTAAGGCTCACTCCCTGGCCAGGGGCAAGTGAGAGGATAGGTAGGTGGTGCTTTCAGTTGGATGTGAGATCAAACTCTTAGACTGAACTTTATATACATGGAAGGGACTAGAAAATAATGAGATCTGTTCAATTATGGATAAGGATAAAAAAAAGAGCTATTTCATTGAACATGTTTGAAGTCAATTACTAGAGAAAAATTAAGATATTTTGTATCAATATTCCACTGAGTTCATATTACTAAATACACTGATTATGAAAGATAGATAAATAAATAGATAGATGATAGATAAATGTTTATTAAGCTAATAGGCCTATAATTGAAGATTAGAAATCATCCTGTTTTAAACTTGAATACCTCGATATCTAGTCCAACTAGACAGATCTATCATTCTAGATCAACATAGACAAGGATCAAAGCCCAGTATTCAAAGTTGTCCTTGAACAGTAATGTCCACCTTCATTTGGGTGGAATGTTTAAGTCAACTGTGAATAAGCTTTACCAGCCAGAGTATCTAGGTCTCTACAAAATTCAGAGTTGCTAAACTTGGGTTGCAAACCCAAGAAAAATAAACCTCCAGATATCCTCTGGATGCTGAGTCTCCACCATATCACCACCAAATTCAGATTGTATATTGTACAATCTGGCCTCATGTTCTGATTTTGCTGCTGAACTTGGGTCTTCCTACATGGATTAATTACACTTGAAAATTTTAAGCCGTAAAAGGAAATTATAAAGAATATTTCAGTTTGATGAGATAATGGATTGCCTCTTCTAATTTGCTTCACAGGTCACTATGTTCATTACATGAGTGTTTTGGGCAATATAAAAACTGGACCCTGAGAGGGTGAGTTGCCCATCACTATACAGACAGGACTTGTCTTACGTTGTTGGCAGTGCTTTGATGGAAGGTGAAAGGAGAAGCTTCACCACTGGCACCTAGGTAGAATTTTTTTGAAGTGATCAAAAAACAAAAACAAAATATCTTCTATGGTATTCCCATTCACCAAAAATTCAATGATCCTTGACGCTCCAAATGGAAGGATGTAGGCTAGCCCACTGAGACTCACAAAGCCTAAAAATCCTTCCTACTTAGGTCAACCTAATTTCCCTAGGCCAACCATCAGTGCAGATGGGAAATCTGAAAACTGATTCAATACATGGAAAACAATTGCATTCTACATGGCCCATAGGACACACCTGATACTAGTAGGCAAAGAAAAACACATATTATGTTCTAGACAATATATGGTCTTGAGACCAGTTGCATCAGTATCACCTTGAAATTTATAAGAAATCCAAATGCTCGCCCTCCTATCCCTAGACATAATAAATCAGAAACTCTGGGGTAGGATCCAGAACTATGTGTTTTAAGAAGCCCTCCAGGTGATTCTGACATATGCTAGAATTTGAAAGTCATGGACCTATGAGAATGACTATGAGAGTCAAGAGAGATAGGGAGACTTTCCCTCAGATTATTCCACGAAGTTCCAATCAGCAATATGTGCAGTAGTGTGGCAGATTATATTTTCCAAAGATGGCTGGAACAATATCTTCCATCCCACATGCTCTCTAACAATGACATTAACGATCTTCCCATCAGGAAAGTGGGTCTATGTCCCTACCCTTGAATCTTGTTAGACTTGGCTTTCAGCGTTAACCAGTAGAAATGTGGCAGTGGTTGTAGCTCACTCACAAAGGGCAATTCAATTTCTGTCCTGGAATACTTGCTCATGAAGACTTCAGACATCATGTTATGAGTCTGAACACAGTCTAATAACTTTTACAGCTCTGGAAAACTGAAAATAGAAATTCCTTCATATCTAGAGCCTTTTAAACTTCTTTTTCTTTACTCCATGATTAAAAGACAAGCTCATTTTTTTTAAATAAGTACTCAAGAAATATTTTGTTTCTATACTGATAAGCTACATACTTTTATATTCAAGAAAACATTCATGTTCATCTTTTTAAACTGAAGCACAATTTTAAATATTTTTAAGGATTCTAATGTAACCAATTATTAATCTTAATAAAGCAGAGACATAACAAAGAAATTTCCAGTCACTGACTTATATATCAGCATAGTTTTAACAGTGGTGGGCAGGAGAAAGCATTACATACAGACCCTTAGATTAAAGTATGCTCCACAGAACATGCAAAAAAAATCTATATTACCTATTAGTTACTACAGCAATATGAATTTCTATAATCACTTGAAATGTCAGTTTAACTTCAGGATGTGAAAAAGCGCTTATAATACAATGATGTATAAAATTTTGTCAATAAATAATTCCATATGCAAAAAAAAAATTGTAAGCAATCTTAGTCCCGGAGGCTATCATACACTGAGGACGTTTTGTTTTGTTTTGTTGTGTTTCTTTCTTTTCTCTCATATACTTTTGTTTTTCAATTACATTTGACATACAATCTTATATTGGTTTATAGGTGTACAGCATAGTGATGAGACATTTATATAACTGACAAAATCATCATTCCAATACATCTGGTTCCCATCTGACACCATATGTAGTTATTGCAATGTTACTGACTGTCTGTCCTATGCTGCACTTTACATCCCTGTGACTATTTTGTAACTATGCATTTGTACTTCTTGATTTCTTTCCCGTCTTCACTCACCAATTCTGCCCTCCTCCCATCACCCCAACAAATCTAGTACCTATCTGATGCCAACCATAGTTGCTGCAACATTATTGACTATATTCCCATGTTATACCCTATATCCCCTTAACTATTACTTTGTAACCACCAGACTGAACTTCCCAATCCCTTCCCCTTGTTTCACCCCCTCCCCCAATCCTCCTTCCATCTGGCAACAAACCAAATGTTTTCTGTATCTATCAATCTGTCCCTGTTCTGCTTGTTTATTTTCTTCTTTGATTTCACCTATAAGCAAAGTCAACTCTGTTTGACACTCCAGTCAGTGCAATGCCCTCCATGTCTTTTAATTAGAGCAATATGCAACTACTGCTATTTTATTGTTCATAATTTTGTTTTCCCCCACCCCCATCTTAAAGTAGTCCCTCTAACATTCCTTGTAGTACTGATTTGGTGGTGATGAACTCCTTTAGATTTTTCTTGCCTGGGAAGCTGTTTATTTGTCCTTCAATTTTGAATGATAGCCTTGATGGGTAGAGTAATCTTGGCTGTAGGTCCTTGCTTTTCATCATGTTGAATATTTTCTGCCAGTCCCTTCCAGCCTGCAACTTTCAAGTGAGCCCATGAGTAGAAATTATATGGAGAGGCCCTGAGACTAGAGATGTTCAGCCAGAGCCCTGCTGCTTCAACTCCCTGATGATCCATCTCGAATCACCACCGTTTGATGCCAACTGCACAAGCGAAGATGAGCCTGACCCACATAAACTGTGAGAGATAATATAATGGTTGTTATTGTTTTGAGCCAGTAATATTTAGAAGTAGCTGACCATATGTTATTTTGGTGATCTAACCTCAATTTCTGCAGTTAAACCAGTCATCCTCATACCATTAATAAAATAATTAACCTTTTCTTTGTTCATCGTAAAAGCCACAGATACTACATTAAATGCTTTTATATTCTTGGGTCTATTTCTGGACTTTTGCCTCTGAACTATTGATTTGTATCCCTCTTTCTGCACTTTTTTCTATATTATTTTAAATATAGTTCTGTAATATAGTTTAATTGTGAGTAGGACTATTCTCTACCTGAATTGCATTTTTCAAAAGTCTTTAGTCTGCTGCCTGAATGTTAGAACCATTTTCAAGATCTAAAAATAAATAAATAACAAAAGACCACTGAAATTATATTAGAGTTTGTCTTAAATTGATAAATTAGCTGTTTCACTATATTAAGAGGCCCCAGTGAACTTGATATATTTTCCACTTAAACTCTTTTTCCACATTGTACAGTAATTCTGAGCTTTATTTCTTCACGTAGTCCTGAACATTTCTTGGTAAATTTATTCTCAAGCATTTTCTATTTTCGTTGCTAATGTATTAGATTTCATTGTCCTCACCACAAACATACACACATACATATTGTCAAATAGGCATGTTGTAAATGGATTGTCTGTTCATGACTACATTGCTAAACTAAATAATCCCAACAGCTTTTTCAACTTACTCTTATAAATAAACTAGATTGAATTTGTTTCCAAGGAGATAATCATATCTTCTGCAAATAATTATAATTTTTCTACCTCCTTTCTCATGTTCCTTGCTCCATGTCACATTTTTCTATCTTGTTGCATTGGTTAAAGACTTCAGAAAAAAAATGAATCAATAGCTATACAATTTTTACATTAAAAAAACAGAAGTTGTTATATTTTTTATGACTCTTAAAGACAATCCTATTCATAGCCAGCTTTCACAATAAACAACAAGAGGACTCACATAAAAAATATCCAGTATACTCCTTGATGTCAGAGAAATCAGATTTAAAAATACACCAATTAGAATCAAGCTGATACAGAAAATTAGATAAGAAGCCATATGCATAAATAACTGTAGTATAAGACTCCATGTTAAATGTCATCAGAGAAGTTCAAGCAAAATGCTATGAGAAAAAAAAGAAGAAATAATCTCTGACTAAGAGAAATGGGAGTGACCTTTGAGTGGGATTTTGAAGTATGGCTAAAATTCCAACCTCTGAAGACAATACAGAAGGTTAACAAAGGTGAAAAGAAAAAAGATGTATTTGGGGAATAGTGAGTAGCCTGGTTTGGACAGAGTGGAACATTCTGAGAGAAAATATTCACCCTAGAGAGTTCAGGATTGCCAAGCTAACAGCAATAACAAGAGTAATTAGCATGAAATGGGTACTTGTCTGGGCCAGACACTGTCTCGAGTGCTTCCCTTGTATTAATTGTAAAACACAGCTACATGCTAAGACTATACTTTTTAGGTCATAAACACAATGTCAGTTTTTCAGCAGAAAGATGACCAAAGGAAACTTTGAGAAGTATAACTTGCTAACTTTCAAGATTGAAAAGGGAGAATCTGGAGGCTGCAGCGACATTTAGGAAGCTTGCTAAAAAATGCAATCCTAGTCATATAAGGCTTCCACTTTCTATGCTCAAGCCTCATTTTATGCTCTCCCACCACACATCCTTTCCCTACCCATCCTAAACTGATCTGCAAACATTTGTTGCCCTTTCAGACGCCCATGACTTTTAACATCCCATTTATTATCTATGCCTAGAAAGCCCACTCCACAATTCTTTCGTTTCTGAATCCTAACCTATTCTAGCTCAGATATTTCTTCATCTCTGCAAATGGCACTTTTCCCTGATGAGAGTATTCACCATGTGATATTTTAATTAAATGTTTAAAATCATTCTTGTCCACAAGTTGTTTGTGGGAAGAGACTGTGTACTATTTACCTTTATAAACTCAGCATCAAGCACATCTCAGCAGGTCCCTGGTGAATAAGTGGACAAAGTAAATACCAAGATGGACAAAATGACCATGGATTATCAGTGGAGATCTAAGACTCAATGCCATGAATATGCAGTGCACAAAAAATAAAGCAGTTGTGTGATGCTCTTTAGAAATGCTGTGTCCAAATAGTGGAGGCTCATTAATATATTTTGCTTTTGTCTACAGTTTCCCTTCCCTCCTGCTATCAATAAGCCTATCATAAGAAACTCAGAGCTGGGCATGGGGCTCAAGATGGGCCAATTATCATACCTCACTCACAGTCACAGTAATTCAAGGTAGGCAGGTTGAGCCAACTGGGATCCTTCCTTGAAAATGACTCTCACATAGCAGATTGGAAAGGTTCTTAAACAAGTATTGATTATTACAATGCAAGCTTCATGAGAGCAAGGGCATTTAATATCTTATTCATAGTAATGGACACAAAATAAGCACTCAAAAATATATATATTGGATGACTTAGTCCAGAGCTTCCAGTACTTATATTCTCAGATACAACTGGAATTTTGGTCACTGGCAAAGAAGAGTTCTAATAGAGAAATTCATTTTGGAGCTTTACTACATTAGTACAGTCTTTAACCAAAATACGCCAAGGAAGAAAAAAATATTTTGAAACCATTGCTATCTATTATTACCATCATGTTTTAGTAAGAAGAAACTAGAAGGAGTAATCTTATAACAAAGGATTGTTTTCTATATTTAATTTATTGACTCTGTGAAGAATTTACTTCATTGCATATCTTATTTCTCTGCAACCTGGTAAAACTGAAGTTAGACTTGTCCCAATTCATGGAACTGGGGCATTAGGAAATGTAGTGAGTTGAGTAATGGCTTTCAAATAGATACGTACAAGTTTTAACCCCCAATACCTATGACTATGACCTTATTTAGAAAAAGGATTATTGCAGGTATAATTACATTAAGGGTCAAAAGAAAAGGCCATCCTATACCCTTAGTCCAGTGATAAAAATCATTATAAGAAAAAAATCAGAGGAATATTTGAGGCACAGAGACACGGATGGGAAGTTCATGTGAAGACAGAGCCACAACTGTAAACCAAGCAACACCAAGGATGACCAGCAGCCACCAGAAGCTAGGAGAGAAGAATGCAATGGGTTCTCCCTTAGAGAATGCAAAGGAACTAATCTTGTCCACACCTTTATTTCAAATTTCTGGCTTCCAGACTCATGAGGGAATAAATCTCTATCATCTTGAACTACCCAGTTAGTGGTAATTTGTTATAGCAGCCCCAGGAACATAACCAGGGGGGAGTTATTCAAAGTAGAGATTGACAAAAATGGCATTATAAAAATGGAGGGATCTATAGCCTGAGAAAGGCCATTGTACTTAATATTTTATGCTACAAGAAAAGCATCAAAGTGATAACACTTCCAACTTTGAATTTCCTATAGATGAGAGCTGATAATTATATATAGCCATAAAAGTTATGTTTTGATCAAACTTGTTTGATCAAATTTATACCTGATCCAGAAACCAGTGATAAAATTTTCCATTATTTGCTTTTAAAGTCTCATTGACATAAAATCATAGTCATATCGAAAGTAACTTCACATTTTTCCTGTACCTATATTGCCTATAGCTCACATTGATATCTTTATTTGAATAGATATGTAATATTTTATTACTGATTATGAATGAAAGTAAAGTTTGGAACTACTAATGGAGGTAAGCTGCTATTTTTGCCATTGCTAACTCATGAACTGAGCTACATCATGGCCTATAATAATATATACATTCTTTGTTGTAGACAAAGAAAATTAAAAAATAAAACTGATATTAGAGTTTGTTTTAATAATATGCAGAAACAAACAAGTAATGAGTATATCTGACTCTGAGTTTCTGCAAAATAAGTCCAATATTTTGTTCTAAGATTTTCCCATCGACTATAGTAAAAATGTTGAGTTGTTGTTCTGCAATCTGACATTTCAGCTTATGTTTTTAAAATTTTTATGTTTCTCATGTTTCTGATTCATTATGTTGTGCAATGAAAGCATCTCTGTTTCACTTAGTGTTTTGTTGAATCTGCAAAGATCTTGCTACTTTAAATGTATATATACTGTTCTTCCAGCATAAAAATCAGCCATTAGATTAGAATGATGGAGCAGTGATTTCTGGCTTTTATAGAGAGTAACAAGGCTTACTTTGTCTTACAGAGACCATCTAACTAACATACTGTACATTGATGACCAAATAAGAGATTGAAAGATGCAAGGAACTCTCACATCTTGTCAGACATCCATTGGATTTTTCCAAACACAGTAAATAATCTTTGGCTTTTTAAGAAGCTGTTAAGGAATGCTACCATCCATTAATTATTATAGGCACTAAGAAAAGTTCTTAAACTAGATATGAATGGATAGTTATTTAGGAAACCAAAGGCTAGAAAAAGAGCTATTTAGTATTAATGAGGTTATAGAGTAATTTGATTCACTCTGGCTACAAGCTGAAATTGAATAGAACAAAGTTCATTACCAGACCTGATTTCCTCAGCAGGAAATAGTAGAGATGTGGTTTATATGACTACCTTCTCTATACCTTCATTTGAGTATTTCTAATGTTTCTTATCAGTAAACATTATCCTCTTTCAATTTTTTCTTAATGAAGCAATACACACTGACAGACATTCAAAAAATGATCATTTTGGGAACATATAATAAAATCAGAAAACTATAATTGCTCATCTGACCAATTGCTTTAATACAACCTCACTTTTAAAAAAAACAAACTAACATTACCAGTCTTTTCGGTGACAAAATGAAAAAAAAAATCAAGTTAGGTTACTGTTTACTTGTTGTAACCTATATGATTAAAATGAAATGTCAAGAATTCAATTTATATAAATTTTTTCAGTTAAATTATTTATAATAGAAAATTCACCTTTCTGAAGTGAAATAAATGCAAATTTAATTCATTAGATGACTGAACTGGTATAAAGCCCTAGAGGAAATATAAATGGTAATTGAAAATACATAAATGATATTTGTTTTGGTGACACAACAAGTCAATCGGCATAAATTGTCAACCTTATAAAAATATCACTAAAATGTATTCTGCATTGCCCATTACAAGGCATGCTTTTCTATTTAAGACACATCTTTCACAGTGGAATGAGAGAAGTAGGAATTGTAGGTTTAAGTTGATCTAAATGTCATGAACTTTGCAGTATGACATGTCCCCACATCTAAGGAGAGACCCCTAATGAAGACACTGATGAAGACAGAAGACCAGCTTTTATTCTGGTTTTTCTACCTTATAATTCTATGACTTTAACTAAGTTATGTGACCTCTCTGGGTATTTAGCCCCTCATCTGTATTATATACAGTTTCAACAGTGGGTATATAAAGTGTCAGCAATGCCCCTACCGTGAAGAAGATTTTATAAGAATTAAGTGGAATAACAGGTTGAGTTTGAAATACTTGGTAAATTATAAAACACTGCAGAGCTGCCAGCCTAGAAGTCAAGTACAAAATTGATCCAACCAGTCTTTCCTTGGTTGTTCCTATTCACTGGATTTATGGGAAGTAGAAAGCATACTAATATTTGTTGATCACTTACTATCTAGTCCTGTATATAGCCTAATTTCATCACCATGAGAACTCAGAGAAATGTTTTGCTATCTACAATGAGTAAGAAGAGAGACTCATATGGATTAACCTGCCTAATTTCCCTTGGTAATAACAGTAGAGATAAGATCTAAACCCAGCTATGTCCTTCTTTCACACCCAAACATTTTTCCACCTTAATCTATGTCCCACCCAAATGTTTCCTGGCTAAAGTGCAATTGGAGTGGAAGTTTCAGAAGTGAAATATAAGCACAACCATAATCCTCTTCCATGTCCCAAGGTAGCTGGTTAGCATCCAGTTTGTCAGTCTCCCACCATTTCTGAGGCCCCCCAGGGAATTCAGTTGTGATTGCCATCATCCCAATAAATTCCAGGGCTCTACTGTATCCCATGCACATTTTCCACCTGTCTTTTCAAAATCATGCTGATGACACAAAATTTATCTAAGTCTTCTTAGACCCCAAGAATCTAGCTGAGACCATTTGGAAAGGGCAGTCGAAGATGAGCAAACAGCTGTTGAATAAGTGGCGAACAACATACAGTTAATTGAGGACCTTGGGCTGGTGTCAACCCTTGTGCTTCCCATGACTAGCTCTGTGACCTTTGGCAGTTTCCTGATCTCTGTGAGCCTCATGTTAACATTAAAATAACACCTCAAAGTGTTGGAAGATAAGTGAGGTCATGTATGAGAAGCATCTAGCACAAAGAAGGCACTCAACAGCTGAAAGTTTGGTGGCATTAAAAAGTGAGTAAGACACAACTCTTTCCAACAATGTCTGCAAAGCTTGCAGAGATTCTAGACTATGGTCCTTAAGAAGTAACAGCAGCAGAGAATATGTATGAATAAAAAAAAAAACCCTGAAAAAACAAACAAAAAACATTGTCTCTTTAGCCTACAGTAGGATGAAAAGAAATTATGAGAGAGAAAAGTGTAGTTAAATACAATTTTAATACTAATTTAATTTTGTTGCTAAATATTTTATTTTATTTTCTTCAAGAAAATGCCAGTGCAGGGGACCAGTCCAAGATGACAGATTAGGTAAATCTATGCCTAATGTTTCCTAGGATCAAAATTACAAATAAATTATAGAACAATTAACCTTAAGAATCATCTGTAGACAAGCTGAACAGATTTCCTTTAACTAAGGGTATAAAGAAGAAGCCACATCAAGAGGTGTGGAGATGCAAAACAAACTGACCCCAAACCCTAGATAGTGGCTGAACACTGGGAAGAACAACCTGGTAGCAGAGGTACCTTCAGAAAAGAAAGGTGTCCCAGACCCACACCAGACTCCCAAGCCCAGGGGTAATGTGCCAAGAAGACAGTTCACACATCTGGCAGTGAAAATCAGAGAGGATTCTGTCTGTCCCGGTGAGATAGAAGGTAGCAGGAAACCTAGACACCCTCTTAAAAGACACATACACACACACACATACACACACACATATACACACACACAGACTCTGTGCTTGCAAACACTCACCTGGTCTCCAACAAAGGGGTGGCAACTCTGGAGGCCACAGAGATATATAGAAAGAGGCTGAGTTGTGTGGTTTCCAGGTGAGGCCCAGTGTAGAGCCTGCCTCATGTGTAGCCTATAGGAGGCCACCATCTTTATGTTGAACCCTCCCACAACAGGCCAAATCTGAAACCACATAGGTCTGATAAAATGCACATGTGCTCACCACTTTGGTGATTCCCTGGGTCACTGCTCCACACAGCTAATACTACCTCTTCCAAGGTACTCTCAACTACTAAGCTACCAACCCTACCCTACTCTGCAGAAGGATTTTATAGGAGTACACTGCCTACAGCAGCCCAGGGAACTATTGATGGTAAGCAGCTAGCCACACCCTGCACTGCAGTCTCTCCTGGGCAACTCTCAGGGACCTGTGGGCCTGTGACAAGTGGTAGCTGGCCAGAGCATTCTCAGGGCATTTTTTCAATGTGGTCACAGGCCTGGCTCCAATGCAAGAACTGAAACTGCACTAACTTTGTAAAAACCACCACCTATACCCTGTAACTCCCTGAAACCCTGCTTCATGCACCTAGAGATGTATTGCTGGAGGTACTCTTGGAAACCGAGCATCTGGCCCTACCCCATGAGCTGCAGAGGCCTTTACAACAGTGGATGCCTGCAGTAGCCTGGTGATTTGGGGTGGTGGCAGAGAGTCATAATACGAACTGCAGACACTCCTTGGAAGCTCTTGGGGATTTGAGTGCCTATGGCAAGTGGTGAAAGGCTACAGTGTTTCCAGGGCATCTTGCACAGTGGTCACATGCCAGGCACTGCTCCAAGGAGAGTAGGGGCTGGCCACATTGTTCTCAAGGTGTTTCACAAAGTGGTTACAGGCTAGACACTGGCCCAAGAACTGAATCTCCATTAAACTTGTAAAAACCAGTGGCCACACCTCATGACTCCCTAGGACCCTACCCAACTTAGTTAGAGCTGCATCACTAAAAGCATCTCAACAATGGGACAACAGGCCTGGCCAATACACGTACAAAGGCCTTTTCAATACCTAAGCCTTATATGCAGCCAGCAGGTGGCAATAGCTTAGGGAACCCTGAGCCCTTTACGAAGCTGCCTCAAGCATAATACTGGTGGCAGCCAGTCTTGGTTCACAGCAAGGCCATCCACTAAATACTTCTAGGTTCAGCATAGTCAGCAGCTAACCACATGCAGTTTTGTGGCTCCTATCAGGTAACCTTGGACTGGTCACAGGCAAGACTGATTGGCCTGCACAGGAGTTCCTTCCAAGAGATACCAGAAACAACACCCAGAGGCCAGCTTCAGATCACACCAGAGCACTACCTGGTTAGCCCCACAAGCTTCATACCCAAAGTGTGATCTCGACAGGCACAAGAGACCATTAGGGTGAATCCCCATCTGAAGGGTCAGCCCCCCAAAAAAGCAGCTCATACACCATGGGCATAGCTAATCTGCACAGCCAGTCATCCTGGCAGTCAGTCTCATTCACTGATGTGTCAAAAGCAATTAAGTCTCAACTACAACAGAAGAATATACAAAACACACTCAAAGGACACTCCTAGAACACACACACATGAGACCAGGAAGTTTGTGCCATTGGATCACACAGGACACACACTACATAAAGCCACTGAGCAAAGACTGAGAGACATAAGAGATCTACTTACTACATAGAAGCTAACACAGAAAGGCGGCCAGAATGAGGAAACAAAGAAACATATCTCAAATAAAAGAACAGAAGAAATCTCCAGAAATAGAACTAAAAACAAACGAAAAAAAAAAAAAGAGAGGGAATTTTTATAAATGAAGTACCTTAAGAGACCTCTGGAACAACATCAAGTGAAACATTTGCATCATAGGGATACTGGAAGAGAGAAGAGACAGAGCAAAGGATTGAGAATCTATTTGAAGAAATAATGACCAAAAATTTCCCTAACCAGATGAAAGAAGTAGAAGAAATACAAACCCAGGAAGTGCAGAGAGTCTCAATCAAGATGAACCCAAATAGGTCCACACCAAGATACATCATAATTAAAATGGCAAAGGTTAAAGACAAAGAGAGAATTCAGAAAGCAGAAAAAAAAAAGATGACTGGTTACTTACAAAGGAGCTCCCATAAGACTATCAGTGGATTTCTCACCAAAACTTTGTAGGCCCGATGGAATGGCAGACAATATTCAAAGTAATGAAAAATAAGAGCCTACAACCAAGAATACACTACCAACCAAGGCTATCATTTAAAATTGAAGGATAGATAAAGAACTTACCAGACAAGAAAATGTTAAAGGTATTCATTACCACTAAGCCATTGATACATCTGATAAAGGATTAATATTCAAAATTTATTTTAAAAACTCACACAACTCAAAACCAAACAATCCAGGGAGTTCAACTAAAATGGCAGCATGAGAGGCACAATGGGAAAACTCCCCTGGAGGTTACAACAAATAGAAAAATTATAATTCAATGAAGGATTCCAATGCAACACACAACCACAGCAGAGAGACCCATTCATCACATTGGAGTACCTGAAAGTGGGCAAAAAGGGGCAGACTGAGAAGGAAGGAATGTGGAGTACAGAGCCAGGCTGTGGGTCCCTGCTTGAAACTCTACTGCTGAGGGAGGGAGGAGAAAGAAGGTGGTAGGTGAACATTGCAGACCTTACTTGATCTATGGGACAGAGAAAAGAAAGCACAGAGGTAGGGATCATGAGACACCACAACCAGACCTCACTTTGGCTCCAGGAGGTGGAGAGGTGGGTGCTGCAAGATGCCACAGCCCAAATTCACTCCAGTTCATGAGAGAAGGAGGAGGATCGATGTAGGTGGTGAGTAGCCACAGCTCCACCTCATCCCAGTCTGGGAGAGAAAAGACTATGAGCAAGCTTCTCTGCCCACAAGCAGTCCTGCCTGAGGAATCAGCATATAAAACAGGTGATTCCAAAGTTCCGGGCAGAGACCTTGGGGCAAACCAAATACTGAAAAACGTAAGCTCCCACTGTCCTTGCTGCCCTTAGGGCCAGGCAGAAAACAAAGGCACAGAGCTTGGTCACCCTCCCCTAACTCCTCCCAGTATAGCAGTGAGCCCCAGAAAAAACTGTAGAAGTGTGTGTCAGGTTGAGGAGCAAAATATCTACAAACAGAGAGAGGCAGTCAAAATGAGAAAACAAAGAAATATATCCCAAATCAAAGAACAGAAAAATAACTACACAAAGTGGAGACAATCTAACAGAGACAGAGCTCAAAACAATGGTTATAAGGATGCTCAAAGAACTTGGAGAAAATTTCAAGAAAGAGATACCAGGCATAAAGAAGGGCATAGAAACTATAAAAAAGAACCAGAGAGATATAAAGAACACAAAACTGAAATGAAGAATGGAATAGAAGGAGTCACCGAACCAAATGAAGCAAAGGTGTGAATCAGTGAGTTGGAAGAAAAAGTAGCAGAAAACACCCAACCAAAACAACAGCAACAACAACAAAATTCAACATCATGTGTACCAACATGACACATAATAACATTCACATCATGGCGTGTCAAAAAGAGTAGAGAGACAGCAAGGGATGGAGAACTTATTTGAAGAAATAATGACTGAAAATTTCTCTAACCTAGTAAAGGAATAGACATACAAGCCCAGGAAGCACCGAGTCCCCAACAAGATGAACCCAAATAGGCCCACACAGAGACACATTATAATTAAACAGCAAAAGTTAAAGAAAAGAGAGAATCCTAGAAGAACAAGACAAAGGCAAACGCAAATACTAACTTCTGAAGGACAAAAAGTGGCACTCAACCATCAGCTGATTTCTCAATGGAAACTTTGCAGGCCAGAAGGGAATGGCAGAAAATATTCAATGTGATGAAAACCAAGGATTTACAACCAAGATTAATGTATCTAGCAAGTATTATTAAAAATTGAAGGACAGATAAAGAGCTTTCCAGATAAGAAAAAGCTAAAGGAGGTAATCACCATTAAACCGGTATTGTAAGGAATGTTAGAGGGACTTATTTAAGATGGGAGAAAAAAGCAAAAATTACAAATAATAAATGGTAATAGCTACATATCTATCAATAGTTACTATCAATTTAAATGGATTAAAAGCTCCAATCAAAAGACATGGAGGGTACTGTGCTGATTGAAGTGTCAAACAGAGAAAGACAGATGCAAATTAACTTCAGGTTAAATCTAAAGAAGAAAATAACAAGGAGAACAGGAACGGATTCACAGATACAGAAAACATTTGGTTTGTTGACAGATGGAAGGAGGGTTGAGGGAGTGGTGAAATAAGGGGAAGGGATTAGGAAGTTCAAATAAGTTGTTACAAGTAATAGTTATGAGGTTGCAATGTACAGCATGGGAAATACAGTCAATAATGTTGTAATCACTTTGTGTGGTGCCAGATGGGTATTAGATTTGTTGGGGTGATGAGAGGAGGGCTGGAGGGGTGGGTTAAAAAGGAGAAAAAGTTAAGAAGTACAAATTCATAGTTACAAAATAGTCACAGGGATGTAAAGCACAGCATAGGACATATAGTCAATAATATTGTAATAACTATATGGTGTTAAGTGGGAACCAGACGTATTGGAATGATGATTTTGTCAGTTATATAAATGTTTCATCCCCATGTTGTGCACCTGAAACTAATATAATATTGTATTTCAAATGTATTCGGAAAACAAATTTTAAAATAATTTAATAATCAAAAAATAAAAAACAAAACAAAAAAACAATTTAATTAAAAAATGGGCAGAGGATCTAAATAGACATTTCTCCAAAGAGGATTTACAGATGGTCAATAGACATATGAAAAGATGCTTTAACATCACTATTCATCAGAGAAATGCAAATTAAAACCACAAGGAAATATTAATACCATCTCACTTCTATCAGAATGGCTGTCAGTAAATTGACAAACAACAAGTGTTGGAGAGGATATGGAGAAAAAGGAACCCTTATACACTGTTGCTGGGATTGCAAATTGGTGCAGCACTAATAGAAAACAGTATAAAGGTTCCTCAAAAAATTAAAAATAGAACTGTCTTATGACCTAGCAGTTTCACTCCTGGTTATTTCTCCAAAGAAATAAAAAAACACCTCTATGTTTTCTCCAGCATTACTCACAATAGCCAAAATATGGAAACAACGGAAATGCCCATCAATAGACAATTGAATAAAGAAATTGTGGTACATTTAATCAATGGGGTATTACTCTGGCATTTTAAAAAATGAAATCTTACCATTTGCAGCAACCTGGATGGACCTAGAGGTTATTATGCTAAGTGAAATAAGTCAAACTAAGAAAGACAAAAACTGTATGATCTCACTTATACTTGGAATTTAAAGAACATTAGAATAAACAAACAAAGCAGAAATAGACTCATAGAGAACAAACTGATGTTTGTTAGATAGGAGAGGGGCTTGGTGATTGGTTGTGAAAGGTGAAGGGATTAGGAAGTAAAAATTGGTAGTCACAAAATAATCACGAGGATGTGAAATTATATATAGTCATAGGATGTACAGTACAGCATGGGAAATATAGTCAGTGATATTATAATAGCTACATATGATGTCAGATTGATAGTAGACTTGTTGGGGTTATCACTTGTGAGACATGTAAACATCTAATCATTACGTTCTTTTGTACACCTGAAACTAAAAAATGAAAAAGAAAGAAAAAGAAACTAAGAAATGAAACAAAACAATGTGTTCGGTGTTGAGTAAATAGTGCACTGTTGATTTGTTTGTTTGTTTTATCTTGTAGACATGATTTTGTTTAAAATATTTTGTAAAATAAAAAACAGTTCAAATGCAAAACACTGAACACTTTATTACAAAGTCACTAAAACTGTATCATTAGCTTGCTGGCTACTCAGCAATTGAGTGAAGCAGCACTTATAACATCTAAAACATCCAGAAAACCAAATTCCTGACCTCAGAAAAAGGAATAATTGTTCTGCAAATTAAAATCCTTTTCTCCACTCCAGCCAGTAACTTAATCTTCTGGCTGTAAATGTGGTGTGCAATGTGAATAACCTGAAGAAGGAATCACACATTATTTTGCCTTAGTGCCAGCAAAATATCTTCAGTTGACAGTTATTAACTTCTAGTCAAATTATCCTGGAATAAGGTCAGAGACTAATGGCTTTATTTTACATTCCAAGAAGTGTTGTGTTTCAGTATTCAGAATGTAGTGCTCTGTAAAGAGCTGCAGTGGAAATTAAGAGACCTGTATGCCCTCTCCAAAAAGTATTAGTCAGATTGTTAACCATTCCTCAGGCACTTTCCCACAATCCATGTTAAAATTATCAAAGTCGTTTATTTATTCTTGATCTGCATTGAGTGAAATGTACAAAGTTTTAATTTATCTAAAAATACAACTGTCTGGTTACATAGGAGTGACCAAGGATTAAGAGCTGTTAAGGTTTTTATTCACTTTTTAATGTGTCATTGTTTTTGGAGTTTTAGCATAGTAAATATGCATAGAGAAGTGAAGGAGACCTAAAGAGTATTAGTTATATAAAGTCTTTTTTGCCTCGGTCAGTTCCCAGTTAAGTGGTGCCTGTAATGTGGGTTATATCACGATAAAATTGTTTTATGTAACTCACATGTAATCCTCTTTACTGGCTCAGAAATTTAAACAAATTTAATTTTATGATGTCACATGCAAATAATGTCAAACAATTCTGTTTTGGACTTTACAAAATTGTGGTGCCCATTCAGCAACATCATTCAAGTACGTACAAGGAATACGTTGCAATTGGAGAAGTACAGGTGTAATACATCCAGCAGCATGGTAAGCAGAAAGGCGAGAAAATTTAGATTCCAAAGGTGCACTGTGTCCTAGCTTTGCTAACATGGGCTTGGGGGAGTTACTGCCTCTCTCATCTTCAGTTGCCTCTCTTCAAAAGTTCATTGAAAATAATACCAATTATTAAGAAACAGCAACAAAGTTTATTGTGATGTTTAAGAGAAATGTCTAGGAGTGGCTTTGCTAACTCTGATGTACCCTAAAGAGATTGTTATTTTTAACAGTTTTATTGAGATATAATTCACATACCACATAATTTACCCATTTCCAGTGTATAATTCAATTTTTGTAGTATTAGGCTGACCAGACGTACCATTTTAAATGGGACAGAAAACAATGGTACTGTCCCATGTCAAACAGTATGTATGGTCAGGCTACTGACACCTTGAATTTAGCCCAGTGAGACTAGACTGACCGTAACTACCACGTGAAATGGGACAGTATCATTCTTTTCTGTCCCATTTAAAATGGTACGTCTGGTCAGCCTATTTAGTATATTCTTAGCATTGTACAACAATCACTACAATCTAATTTTAGAATCTTTGTCTCTCCTAAAGGTAACCCTATATCTATGCCCATTAACTGTCACCATCATTTCCTATAAACGAAACCATATAATATGTCATCTGTAACTGGTTTCTTTCACTTAGAATCATTTTACAGGGTTTATCTACATTTTAGCATATAACAGGACTTGATTTCTTTTTGTTGCCTAACAACATCCTATTATACAGGTATACTATATTTTATTTATTCAGTTATCAGGAAAGAACATTTAAGTTGTTCACATTTTTTGGCTATTATGAATAATGCTTCTATGAACATTCATATACAAGTTTTTCTGTAAATGTATTTTCATTTGTTATAAGAATGTAACTGCTGGATTCTGTAAATCTATGTTTAACATGTTGAGACCTGCCAAGCTGTTTTCTGGAGCAGCGGTGCTATGTGAGTACCAGCAATGTATAAGAGTATATCAATTTCTCCACATTTTCATCAACACTTGTTATTGTCTGTCTTTTTTATTATAGCTACCCTAGTGCGTATAAAATAGTATGACATGGTTTTGATTTACATTTTCAAAATGACTAATAAATTGAATATGTTTCATGGACTTATTGACTATACAACATTCTGAGAGAAATGTCTAACCCTTTGTCCATTATTAAATGGGGTTATTTATTGTTTTATTATTGAATTTTAAGAGATCTTCATGTATTTGAGCTACAAGTTTTTTATATAATATATAGTTTGCTATTATTTTCTTTCATTGTAAGGCTTGTCTTTTCACTTTCTTACTGTTAATCATTTGCACCACAATGTTTTAATTCTGATCAAGTTTTATTTATTTATTTATTTATTTATTTGCCTTGTTGCTTTTGCTTTTGGTATTGTACAAAAAAGCCCTGCCTAACTCAAGGTCATAAAGATTTATTCCTAAGTCTTCTAAGAGTTATGTAGTTTTAGCTCTTATATAATGGTCTATTTTGAGTTATTTTTTGTTCATAATGTGAGATAGGGGTCTATCTTCATTGTTTTGTCAATTTAGTATGTTCAATTCAATACATGTTCATTAGAGAAGAATTAGAAAATATGTACAAGAAAAAGAGATAAAATAAAAATTCCCACAATCTTATTTATTCCAAAATAAGTACTTTTAGCAACCTGGTTTATATGCTTCCAAAACCTATTCTCTGTGTTTGTATTTTACCTAATTTTTAATGGGATCACATAATACACATAGTTTTATAGGCAACTTTTTTCTGATAATAACAAATATATTTACATATCAATTTCTTGGGCTTGACTTTTCTGAACTTCAAGTTCCCCAGTTGTATAAAAGCAAGCAGTTATGATGATCAAATGAAATAATGGTCTAAAGATATTTTTTAAGACTTTATTAATAGAGACAACTAGTCTTGTTTTTATTATTGTCCTTTTGTTGAAATGATTTCTTCAAATCTTCTGTAAAAATACTTACCATGTTACAGTAGTAAATTAGTCATTTTTAAAATGTCTATGTCCCCTGAATTCTTTAAGAGTAGCTGTCTATATCTTTGGGTCCTCAAAGCCTGTCACAATTTCTGGCCCATATTAGTGCTCAATAATTGTTGGAATTAATGTTTACTGTTAATATCTATATAAATATTTTAGAAATGACCTACAGGTTTTGTTATATTATTTAGTTAATACTATTAAATATTTGATGAGTATATGTTTCTATGTTATGAAGTCAGACAATTAATTTTGCAAACTCATCCTAGAAAAAGTGCTACATACCTCATTGCTGAATATCACTACAGTCACCTTCAAAGTACTCCCGTTGGGAAGCTGTGCACCGATGTCATAATAATGTCATAATATTACTGAGTTGTTTGTACAGTGCTGCCAACGTAAGCACATGGTGGCAAGTTCACAAACTTAATTGTCAGATTTTGGGTATGATGAGAGCTCTAATGGCCATTCCAGAAAAAGAATTTCAAAATTGCTTTGAAGAGTGAACTAGGCCCTGGTGTCGGTGCGTAGCTTCCCAAGGAGAGTACTTTGAAGGTGATTGTAGTGATATTCAGCAATGGGGTATGTGGCACTTTTTCTAGGATGAGTTTGCAAAATTAATCGTTTGACCTTGTATATCTCCCTGATAGATTAACCCTTTTATCATGATAAAATGTCCCTATTTATCTCTAGTAACATTGTTTTAGTTTTAAAGTCTACTTTAAATATTAGCATAGCCATTTCATCTCTCTTGTGGTTGCTTTTTACATGGTATATATTGTTCAATCTGTTACATAAGTCAGTCCCCTCAACCAGAACCATGGTCTGCCTTTCTCTCTGGGTAGAACCCCAGCATTACTGCATGGGAGTTGGTCTTCTCAGCTTGCCACTCCTGGTGGGAACCTCTACCATATGAGAGTTGGGGAGAGGGTGATTGAGGCCCCAGTATTTAAGGCCTTCCACATCTAAGAGAATTTCCACTCTATAAATGGGGGCTGGATGGGGTAAGGGCAACCTGGTCTTATTGGCATTGCCTGCCTGGAATAGAGGTGGGGCTGGTGGGGAAGGAGGAGACACAAATGCTGGCTGCTTGCCCCTCCTGGGATGAAATTATAGCCCTCCGCCCTCGATGACTGGGAGCTGGGAGAAAGGTAGCTCCCTTCTCCTTGGCCACACCTGCCCAGTTTAGCGCATACCCAGTAGATTTTCATAATATGGGAGTGGTGATAGAACAGGTTGTGGCTGAAATACCACAGACTCTAGCTGTTCTTATTAGGATTTAGTAGATTTTCTTGAATGCATGTTTCTCTATTTGCTACATACCCTCAGGAAAATTCCCAGAGACTTTAAATGATTGTTTTATAATTTCCACCAGTTAAATTGTTGTTTAGGGTCCCTGATTTTTTTACTCTGCCATCCCCATCATGATAACTTTTTTAAAGTGTTACTGAAATTTCTATCAGTGCAAACTTTCAGGGCAAAAAAACATTGCAGGCCCAGGAACATCTGCTTAGAAGATTGCAAAATTCTAGTTTTATAAAAAAGGAATTGTAAAGAACAAAAAGGCTCCCAGAGGCAAAAGCCTAAGGGTGTTGATGCCTTCAGGCGGGATCCAAAAGAGTGGTGGGTTTTTAAAGAATAACAGTAGGAGTTTCAGATTGTGCTGATAATGTTTTCAGGGCAGTTATAATTGGAAGTAAACCTGGGTGGGACTGCTCACAGATCTGTTTCTGAGGTGGACCTTTAAGTTCACTATATAGTGAATAGTAGCCAAGAGGATTGTTTGCTTTTTTCTTTTTCTTCTCTTTACAGAAACCAAATTAAAATAAATCCAAGCCTACTCAACATTGTGATGTAACCCCTACATCTTGGCCTGCCCTCTGCCTAGACTTTGGGGAAAGGATAAGGTTTTAGAGGGAAAAGGAACTGAGAGGTGAGGCAGGAAAAATGGAGGAGAGCAAAAGAAGGTGCTGGGCTAGCAGGCAAAGCTCTCTGGAAGCAGCCAGGAGAGGGAGAGTTCTGCTTGCAAAGCACTTACCTGACATTCAGACTCCCCTTTACATGGGAGGGGATAAATGTCATGTGCATGGGGGCTGGTAGGGAGGTAGCACCAATGGGTAGGACATCAATTACCTGATCTGCCAGCTGCTAAGTTTCAGTAACATCATTAATTTTAGAATAAAGCTATATTCCCATTGACATGTTTTGCCCTACCATGTTTTAGTAGGATTTAGATAATAAATTAGTTTTCTAGGCCTGCCATAACAAAATACCACAGATTGGGTGGCTTAAACAACAGAAATGCATTTTCTCACAGTTCTCAATGCTAGAAGTTCAAGATTGAGATGTTGACAGGTTTATGAAGTTTCTCCTGAGGCCTCTTTTTGTTGGCTTGCAGATGGCCACCTCCTCACTGTATCTTCACATGGGCTTCCTCTGAGTGCAAGAAATCTGGTGTCTCTTGCTCCTCTCATAAGAATACTGTCATAGTGGGTTAGGGCCCTACCCTTATGACCTCCTTTAACCTCAATGAACTCTTTACAAGCCTTATCTCAAAATATAGTCACATCAGGGGTTAGGGCTTCCACACGTGAATCTGGGGACACAAATCATCTCCTAATAGGTATCATATATACAAATGTCAGAAAAAATTGTGAATGACTTCAGAGTGGTAAAATAAAAGAAAAGAAGAAGGAAAAAGAAAAAGAAAAAGAAAGGAAACTGCTATTCTACTTTGCTCAATCATTAGGGTTATCTCCACTTTTTGTTGTCCTTGGCTAGCGTATATGGCAAATTGATATCCATATCTTGTCCATATCTATGCGAACGATTCCTCTTCATACAGATGCAAATAGATTTTGTCCAATAGAGAGTGTAAATCTCTGAGTTCAATTCTCATTTTAAGCAGTATAACATCTACTGGTTCCCTCATTAATTAATGAGTTAAATAAAATCTTTGACACATATGCCTTTTATATTTGTATGAAAATCATGATTTTACCTTTAAAAAAATATAATCCTTTAACACAAATATTGAGGATTATTTGAACAATATTATTGTTACTGATCTAATTTTTCTGTCCTTTATTAGATTTTCTCCCTTTTTGTTCCTCTTCACTGAACTTACTATCCAGGGTTAAGAATAGAAAATTGCAGTCACACTGAACACTGATATTGGACAAGGAAAGAATGGACACCACCATCAGAATTCTGTCACATTTCAGTATGAACCATGTTACTGAGAAAAATGTTACTGAAGCTATTAATGCCATAGACCATCATCAGTTCCCAAGTGGTGGTACACGTAGCCCCAGGGGTATATGCTGGGCTGTCCAGGGGTACACAAAAATAATCAGTAATGGCAAAGAAGCCAAGTAAAAAAATGCAAAACGTTGGTCATGGAACAATAAATGCTAAGCTTGAATCATCATTAATGGAGACACTTCAAAATTAGATCACATTAGTGAATGATGATTGGGGAGAGCATGGCTATGAACCCTTCCCCCAAACTGCTCTTCTACCAATCATTATGCACAGTTTCAGAACAATCCATTTTTGATGTTTCTAAAACTTCCCCAAACACATAAATACATCTATAGCCAGACTGTGATCAGTTTACTTATCGACTGAGTAAATGTGTGTTGTCTTTAATCATGATTCTTTTCAAATAGATTTTTATTTAATGTTTAACATAGTTTCAATTATTATTGTCAGTGATTTTTAAGTGTGTCAGTTATGGATCAGTGATTGAAAACAGAAATGGTTAAAAAACCAAAACTTTATGTGGATTATAACCTGCAGCCAAATACTTCTCAAAACATGTCTGCAGCTATGAGTACACCCACACTGGGAGACAGTAAAAAGGTGAGTGTTTCAGATACTACACAGAAAAAAAGGAAATACTCGGAAGAGTATATTAAATATGGGTTTTCATTTGTAGGGGATGATGATCATCCTAAGCCTTTGTGTGTTGTGTGTGGGGAAATATTATCCAACAGTTGCATGAAGCCCTCTCTACTCATGTGACATTTAGAAACTAAACATCCTATGTATACAAACGAAGAAATTAATTATTTTCAGTGCTTAGAAAGTGTCCAACTGTTACTTCCTATGTGACGTGAGGAGAGAAAGACAATGAGAATGCAGTTGAGGATTCATGCCATGTTGTTTATTGCATAGCTAAATGTGGCAAAAACCACAACATAGCTAAAGATTTCATTTCTCCTTGTATTAAGGTTACCATTTTTTGTATACTTCAAAAAGAACATGTCTGCTAAATCAATGCTATCTCTTTCAAACAATATAATGTCTCAATAAATTCAGGCAATGTCTGACAAGTTGAAGCTGTAGTAGTAGATAGAACTAGAAAAAGTAAACTGTTTTCCATCTAGGTTGATGGAAGTATAGATGTTGTTTTATCTATTTTGCTCATCATCATGAGGTACTTGGTAGGAAATGAAATTAGAAAAACCTGTTGCATTGTTAGTCATTGACAGAACATACTACAGGTGAAGATATTTTTAATGCAATCGATGGTTATTTTATTGAAAAGGACATTAGTTGGTCTAATTGTTGTATGGGCAGAGGCAAGCCAATTGTTTCATAGGTCTACATGGTTACGCCCATGTACCAGGGAGTAACTGCTGCAATCGTGGACGAAGTAAGCCCTCTTCCTAGTGAAATGAAAGATGTTCTCCATGAGGCTGTAAAAGTTGTAAATTGTATTAAGTCACAACCACAAAACTAGAGATTACTTAAAGCACTGTGTGAAGAAATGAACAGCATTCACAGCACATTCCCTTTGCACAAGGAGGTAAGGTGGCCATCTCATGGGAGAGCACTTATACAGATGTTTGAACTTAGCCATGAAGTCCAGGTATCTTTTGAAGACCATCATTTCCCTCTCGCTCCAAAGTATCAGGACAGTGATTGGCTTCAAAGTCTTGCATATTTATCAGAGATTTTTCTAGAAATAAACAAACTCAACTTGGGACTTTAAAACAGCTCACTCTATTCAAGGTAACTGACAAAATGGAGTCAATGAATAAAAAACTGGACTTTTGGAAAGTGTATATTGAAAGAGGTCAGCCTGAAGTTTTTGAAACTCTGCACGACTTCTTACCTGAGAATGACTTGCACCTATCCCAAAACATGAAAGAGGATATTGTAAGTCACTTGGAAGGTCTTAAAGTGTGATTTTATAAGTACTTCCTTCAACATGGAAAAGAAAACAACTGAATTGATGATCCCTTCAATGAAGAATTCTCCAAAGAAGCTAAACTATCAATCAATGAAAAAGAGCAGTTAATTGAACTTTAAACTGATTCTCCTTTAAATTCTGATTTTAAAAGAAATCATCTTATTACCTCTGGGTCGATGTCAGTGAAGAATATAAACAGCTCAGTAAGAAGGCACTCAAATACCTTTTGCCATTTACTGATACTGAACTGGTGAAGAGAGCTTTTTCTTCTTAAATATTCATAAAAAATAAGTACCACAACAAACATAATGCAAATTCAGTTTTAAGACTGTATCTTGTGTCTTTTGAGCCTGATTTCAAGAAACTAAGTGCATCAAAGCAAGCTCAATAATCTCACTAACAGTGTTTTAAACAGTTAGTGATCTGCATAACAATTATTATAGACTTTTCAGATAACACAAATAAATAATATTATTAATAATAAAAGTTTGTTAAATACTTGATCACCATTACTTGACTATGTCATGAATATTATAAAATTAAACCTGTGATTTGTACTTTTAGTGTAGTGATTTTTCTTTCTTAACTTATTATTTCATTTCCACTATTTTACATTAAGATAGGCACTGAACAAAAGTGTCAGTATTTTAAAACAGCTATTTTAAAAACAAGGGGTACAATTTATAGAAATGGGTTTAAAAGGGGTACACAAATGGAAAAAGTTTGGGAACCATTGTCATCAACTAATGGTACACACACCTATAAACTAGGTATGCCGTTCTATCAGGAAACATAATGTACGTGTGTGTGTGTGTGTGTGTGTGTGTGTGATTTATTTATCTTCTAGAACATAGAATCTTCATGGTTTTAGACATTTCAAAGTTCATGTTTAAATATTGAGATTAAAATTTTTAATAGTTAAAAACTTTAATTAGAAAAATTTCAACTATTTTATTTGTAGTTATTTATAAATTTCTCAATCAGTCTTAAATAATGCTATGTTATTTTTATTCTTTTCAAACCTCAAAAATGTCTATGCCTTGGTTTCAGAACATTTTTCCCTGAATTCCTTAACCAACAGTTCAGTGATCATAAGCATTCAAGCAGCATGAAGGATTTAATCAACACTTGCATAAGTGCATCAGAAAACATTATGTAAACAGAGATAACTTTAAGCAAATATGTACTATTCTTATAAGCCATTTCTTTAAAAGTAGTTTAGTACTAGGACATACTGTAAAGTAGTCTTAACCTTACATGACAGCAACATGTGTCCATCTCTTACCAAGATGAATCTGTACCCAATATTCTTAACAAAAATGTTTGTCACTATTTTAATGTAGCATTAATCTTTACAAAGGGAATCAGCTAAGCAAAGTAAATAGCCTAATACATTAATTATTCAAAGTCATCTTTATTTTTTCCAATGGTAAAAAATAATTAATTTGCTTTCTTGCCTTGGCATTTATGACTGCTAATTTAATCATGTAAATTTAGACTTACTGTGAAAGAATCTAAAACCACCTTGTGAACGTGACTTTCACAGAAGGTTTGCTCCTTTTTCCTAAATTAGAAAGTAAAATTAAAAAATAAAATCTATGCTTGTGTTAGACCCTAGGCAAAATCAGAATAGCCGTGCCATCTACCATTAAATTGATCCAGGTCCCTGGGGTACCATGTCACCATCTGGACTGAAGTGCATATGGTCAAAGGGCGGCCTGGGAGAGTGTCCTCAAAAAGACCCCAGCTGGCTGAGCAGCCACCTGTTACCAAGTGGAGCGAGGGCACAATGTATCATATTCATCATCATCCATCTGTCTCTAGTCTTTGAATATGCAACCCTGTCATGGCAGAGTACAACTGACAACAGGAGAGGACTGACTGAGAGAGACCAGGTCCAGATAAACAGAAGACATCTAGGAGTTACTCATGATGAGAACTAAACAAGGAGGCTGATTTGGAAAGGGCAGGGGAGGCAGAGGTAGCAAGCTTGGAGAAGCAGAGAGGCAGAATTTTATCTAAAGCCCACGATCTCGGAGAAGTTAGAAGAGCAGCGTCAGTACTCTGTGCTGAGGACTCGGATCCCAGCCGGAGTGGGTTGCTTTAATAACCTACTCAACACAAGTGTCTTGGATCCAGAGACATTGATTGTGACTCCAAAACAGACAGATACTTGTAGGGTAATTCAGCTCCTGATTAAAGCAAAAGTAAAAATAAATTTATAGGCTCCATGGCAAATAATAATAATACTAATCAACAATAGCCAATACTTAACATAGCATTTAGGAAGTACTTGGCATATGTTAACTAACTTAGTCTGCACCATATCTCTCTGAGGTAGACACTATTATTATTCCCAATGTGGAGATGAGAAAAATTAGGGGCAGAGGATTTTAGTAACTTACCCCAAGTCACACAAGTGGTAGAGGTGGATGTGAAACCTAGCAGTCTGTGCTCTTCACCACTTCTGGGTGCCACTTTTATTCCCTTTCATTTTCCAAGAAGATGCAATGGCTGAGTCTTTTTCTTCTTTTCTTATTATCCTTATGCAACCCCTGCACTCTGATTCTCCCTTTCTATTATATCATAAATATCTAGTTGGACATTCACACTCCTCCTTTCAACCTATTCACTTGAATTGAAATAAGGAAGGACTTGACTTTTTTGTCTGGAGAGCTTTAGCTCTTGAATGCCTGAACTGTGTGAAAGATGTAAGAGGTCTGTGTGTATGGTGCATGTGTGTGTCTGTGTTTGTATGCATATGTGTCTGTGTGTGTGTATGCATGCATGTCTGTGTGTGTATGCATGTGTGTCTTTGTGTGTATGTATGCATGCATGTCTGTGTGTGTGTGTGTGTGTTTGTGTGTGTGTATCCATGTGTGTCTGTGTGTGTCGAAGGCAGTGGGTAGGATACAGATGGTAGAGATTTGAAAGCAGCTGTAGGTTGAAGGTGGAAGTTAATGGGTTCTGTTTAGGAGGAACTCCCTAAGATCTGTGACTTAAATAGGCTGAGTGGAGCCCAAGTGATAAAATGGAGAACAGTTGGGGAAAGGGCAACAAAAGGGATTAAGACACTCAGCACAGCATTGAACTGATGTAGTAAGATGCTTCCTTCTGTGATTCATAAGGAGCACACATCAAAAAGACAAAAACAGATTAATGGCCTTATTTTTCAGATTTTATGAGAACTCTCTCAGAGATGCCTAGAAATAAACAGGAAAGATTTTGAATGGCAGCAGGAAATAGTTGAAACCCCACAGTTGTGCAGGTGAGCATCACCAAGCGGCAAAATAATATGACCTCATTGCTTGCAGAGGCTCGCAGAGCCTGGAGACATCCTAGCTTGCTGGATACACATGAATAAGGAAGAGCAAGAGCAATGCAATATAAACCAAACCTTCAATCATGTAGAATACAGCTGCTGACATACTACTAATAAAGGACAACACAAATGTTTTTCAAGAATAGTTCATAATCTACAGGCCTTTTCTCTTGAAATTTTATTTTTGTTATTATTTTTATGAAATTGAATTTTGACCATATGATAAAGTGGTTATTGCTTTTTTATGGAATCCTGTCTCACAATGTGCAATTTTTTGTGCATTTTAGCCACTAGTACTGACATTTGGTGGTCAAACTTGTCTCTCTAAATGTTGTTCAGTGCAAGTCCTAAGAAATTTAACTGACCTTAAACTATCCAACTGAGCTTATGTTTTCTCACTTTGCCTAAAGTCAGATTCCCAGGACCAGGTGACATAAGGGGTGAAAAATGGAACAAGCACTTTTGATCTAAGCTAATGTGACTAGACCATATGTAATAGTCCTGCTGTCCTCCTGTTTTCTAATTTGTACATATCTCTTTTGGTCATCAGCTGTAGCAGACAATTGTATGGTGAAAATAGCCTTTTAAAAATTCTCAAAAGAATAAAGTAGGAGCAAATATCCAAGAGAAAGATAAAATAACATTGCAAGTAAAGTATAGAGATTTACTGACACACTTTAGCAAGCTATAATAGAAATGTTGAGAACTTCATAGCATAACACAAAAGGAAAGGTAAAAAGTCATATTTTCATCCTTGTGTGTTCAATAAATCATATTCCACTTGCTTTCAAGAAGTTTATTCACCTACTATGAGTTGTAATTAGTTGTCAAGTCCGACTCACAATATGCAAAATATTTTCTCCTATATATTATTATATGCAAACATATTACATAAATTAAGCATTTAGTTATTACCAGATAGCATATAATACTTTCTTCTAAAATTAAGCTATTACTTACTAAATATTATAATTATGTTTACTTTTAATTGTCATTTTGAAACAGTAATACAATAACTACATCAAAAAGTCAATTGAATGCTATGGAAAAGGCATAATGTTGAAACATAATTCATGTTCTTCTATTTTAAAAAATAGAGGAGATGGCACATGTTAAAAAGATCAACTCTCTATACATGCTGGTAGAGGTAAAATGAATAAGATATGAACTAGCATTTACCTCTTAACAGAAGTTAAATTAGTAAGTATGCATTGAGCATCTATTATGAATTAGACACATTGATGTAAGAGTCTAGCGATCAAGGAAGGTTTCAAGTCTCAGGAGATAAATGTGGCAATCTTCTCAATATGTGAAGTCTGACAATTAAGTTCACAAACTTGCCACCATGCACTTACGTTGGCAGCACTGTACAAAAATACTCAGTAAGGTTTCACAACCTTGGTATAGCTGTGTCTCACAACTGTGTTTGTGTTTATGTGGATCTTGTGTCTTGTTAAGTGGCATTCATTATTGTTGTCACATGTTTTTGTGTGCCATCGCAAGAATGTTGGAGCTTGAATTAGAGCAATAAACAAACATAAAATTTCTTCTTAAACTTGGCAAGAGTGGAAGTGAAATCAAGGATATTAGTCCCAGTTATGGGGATAATGCCATGAAGAAAATGGCAGTGTACATATGGTTAAAATGCTTTCCTAAGGGGAGAGAAAGTGTCGCTGATGAAGAGAAGTCAGGGCAGTGTGTAATAAGCAGAACTGATGAAAGCATGGCAAAAATTCATGGAATTGTGTGTCAAAATCATCAGCTGACTGTGAGAAGCATAGTAGACCAAGTAAACATTAATAGAGAAACAGGAATATCTTAACTGAAAATCTTGGTATGCGACAAGTGTGTGCAAAAATGGTCCTGAAGGAACTCACTGATGAACAGAAGCTAAGGAGAGATGAAATTTGCCAAGACCATTTGAAGAGGAAAGATGATATTTTGGGTGTGTTATCACTGGTGATGAAACATGGATGTACCAATACAACTCTGAAACAGAGCATCAAAGTGCACAGTGGAAGTCAGCCAATTCTCCACAACCAAAACGGTTCCATGAGTCCAAATCAAGACTCCAAATGATGTTGCACAACATTTTTGATATCAGAGTGACTGTTCATTATGAATTTGTACCAACTGGACAAATAGTCAACCAAATTGACTCTTTGGAAGCACTGAAAAGGCCATGTGAAAAAATTAGGTGAAAACAACCTGAACTTTTTGCCAACAACTCATTGCTATTGCATTACAACAATGCACTATCTATGAAAGCGTTTTTAGCCAGTACATGAATAACTGTATTGGAACACCCTCCATGTTCACCTGATATTCATCCAATAACTTTTTACTTTACCTGAAGATAAAGAAAATATTGAAAGGAAGACATTTTGATGACATTCAAGACATCAAGGGTAATATGATGACAGCTTTGATGGCCATTCCAGAATAACAGTTCCAAAATGACTTTGAAGGGTGGACTAGACACTAGCATCAGTACCTAGCTTCGCACTTCAAAGGTGAATGTAGTGATATTAAGCAATTAATATGTAGTACTTTTTCTAGGATGAGTTCAGAAGCTAAATTGTCAGACCTCATAAATTGTTGCCTTACAACTGCCAATCCGTCTGTCCCCCACATGCATTCCCCATGACTTCCTAAGGCAGAAGCTAAGCATGGTGACCATGGGGGCATAGAATACCTCACATCACACTGTATGGCCCTGGAGGATGACTGGTTAGTCAATCACGGGTAAGATTCCTCAAGGGAGGAACAACCTAAGACAGGCACAGTCGCATAGGGGCCAACAGGAGAGAGTTTGGGCTCTACAGAGGTGAGGCACAGCCCCTTTCCCTTTCTGAGGTTAATCATCAACCCCCTGGCTGCCTTGTGTCCCACGCTGCTCCCATGGTGACCTGAAGAACATCGGTCATAAGCCAACAGGAACAATTTAGATACTGAGTCTACCCCCGGGGTGGTTTTAGTGCACTGAGTCCTTGGGGCTAAATGTTCTTATAGAAATACAATGTATGTTGAAACACAATGGGGACTTTCGGGGGAAAAGGCATTCCCCTAGGCAGCGTTACGCCCAGACATTGGAATAACCAATTTCACTTCCTTGTATGCTCACCAATAAAAGTTATGTGGTGACCTAATTTGGGGCTCTTTTCAGTCCATGAGGCTGGAGCCCCTTGGCTGTGCTTGAAACTTATTTTTGGCTACTGTGATTCACCACCTTATGCCGCCCTTCCTGTTCACCCACTACCTGCATCCTGTGGGATGCGACAATAGATACTATTTAAAGTCAAGGCAATAGTTGAATTACCCAGAGGAAGAGTCAATGTAAAAAAAAAAAAAAGGCAATAAAATAGAAAATAAAAAAAGACAAGGACAGAGTCAATATTTAGAAGAAGAGAAGGTAAGAAGCCATTAAAAGAGATTTTTTAAAAGCAGGCAGGAGAAGGACCTAAGATAGTGACCAGAGAGGAGATCCTTGAAGCCTCTCCTGGAAAATACAATTGAACAACTGGGATCCAGCACAGGGAAACCTAAGTGGCACAGCCTTAGCCACGAGAGCCCCACATCACAAGAAAATACCTGAAGGTCAGAGAAAGGGAGAGAGGGGACAAATAGGAGAAGAGGGAAGGGAGAAGAGTGGAGACAGGGTTTCAGAATGTGACAAAGAAGGGGCAAGGTGAGGGCCTGGGGACACTGATTAAAGAGGAGCACCATCCTGGGCAGACAGGAGGCCAAGAAACAACAAGAGCAGAGGAGCAGGCAACTGAAACCTGAGAGACCATGGGAGAGTTAAAAGCTAACAGCAATGGCACACTGGAGCTCTAATTGGAGTGCCATTCCCTGGGAGGGTTAGGGGCTGAACAAAGGCTGCTAAACAACCTTGGGCAAAAATAGGGCCCCACCCCCAACTGCAGTGTTACACCACTATGTAGGAGTTTGAAACAGAGTGGCAGCTGTGCAAATGTTGAAATGTTGAAAGGCAGTCCAGGGTGAAACGTGGGTCCAGGAGAATGGAGAAAGGCTGAGTTCACGGTGAGCACTTGGCATGACTAACATGAGCACCACCTTGCTGGGCATCGGCCTCCTCCCTGCCCCAAGGCAACCCTGATAAACTGCAGGAGGCAGAGTTATATTGCGGACAGCACTGCCCCCAAGTCTAAACAAAAGCAGGAGATCCCTACCTCTCTCCCAATGCTTGATCCCCAGTGCCTTCTAGTGTCTTCTCTAAAGCAAGACACTACAGCAATATCAACTGAGAAGAGAAAGAGAGACCTGTCTCTATCTGCCAGGGAAAAACCCTCCTGCCCTTTCCCCTCAAAAAAACACTTCAAGCAATATAAGTACATGAAAATTCAAAGCCTCTCAGAAAGAAAATAAAAAATTTCCAGAAAATGAACTTATACATCTGGAAATATATGATCTAAGTGACCGAGAATACAAGGCTGCTATTCTAAAAACTCTCAGAGAAGTGAAAAAATATTGGCAGAGCATCCTGACTGAGGTGAATGACCACAGAAAGGAAATTCAGGAACAAAAGGAACATTTTAACAAAGAAATTGAATATACAATAAAGAATCAAGTGGAAATTCAAGAGATAAACAATGCAAAAAAAGAACTGAGAAATGAACTAACCACCATAGGGGACAGGGCCAACCAGATAGAGGAAATAATTAGTGATATTGAAGATCAAAACATGGAAACAACACAGAAAGAAGAAGACAGGGACTACAAAGTCAAAAGGGTTGAAAGAACTCTGCAAGAACGATCTGATTCCATTAGAAAAAAAAAACAATATTAGAATAATAGGCTTGAAAGAAGGGGTAGAAAAAAACTCTACAGAGAGTATACTTAAACAAATAGTAGACGAGAAACTTCCAAACCTAGGCAAACATCTAAAACCCCAAATTCAAGAAAAAAATAGGTCCCCTAGCTACCTGGACCCTAGCAGATCTTCCCCACATTGTACAGAAGATGTCAAAAATCATAGACAAAGTGACAATTCCCAGGAGGGAAAAGAACTACAACCTTTAAAGGAAAACCCATCAAGCTATCATCAGACTTTTCAGCAGAAACTCTACCAGCCAGTAAAGGGTTGAATCAAATATTCAAAATATTAAAAGTGAGAGACTTCCAGCTAAAAATAAATTATTCAGCAAAATTATCCTTCAGATATGAAGGAGGAATAAAGACATTTTCAGACATTCAAAACTGAGGGACTTTCCAGCACAAGGCCAGCATTTTATGAAATACTGAAGGAGGCTTTTTGACCTGAAACAAATTTGATTTTGGCCATCTCACCAAGCAGCCATCATAATGAACTGGCTTCCCATATAGGTGGCTTGCAGAAGGAGGTAGCACTAAGGCCAATGGAAATGTCAGCTCCAGTTAGCATTTTACATTCTCACTTAAAATTAATAAAATAATGTTCTGGAGTTATTAAAAATGGAAACTATATGAACAGTGGGTAATTTCTTAGTGAAGATTCACAATAACTCTCATAGTTCTATGATTCTAACACAAATGATAGGAGGTAGCTGTGATATAATCAAAGGCAAAGACCAGAGGAAATTTTAATTAGTTGTCAATATTTTTAAAAACAGAAGATATGGTAACACCAAAGCAACATGGCTGCACGCCAACAACGGTCAGGAGCTGAGTGTTACTTCACCCAGTGTGTGCTGATCACAATTTGCTCCCATCCCAGCACATTTTACTCCTTTACACTATCTCCTAACAGTACTGTTTTGGGGGGTGGGGTAGTTCCTTGCTTGGGAATTGAACTCAGGCTGTGGCGTTGAGCACATTGAAGCCTAGCCACTATACCACCAGGGAGCCCCCTCCTACCACTACTTGAGATGCTCCCTCTTATAATGCATCTGTAAATCATCTCAGAGGGCCTGGAGCCTAGACTAGTCCCACAAACATCCTTTGTGTTTCTAAATTCTCTACTGCTAGAGATAGTAGATTGAATAAACTAGAAGCTTTACAGAGTCAGTTAGCCCGAAATGGGGGAGAATCTAACTTTAAAAACTTAGTTAAAAATTTCAATTGCTCTTTATTCTATTTTTTCCTTTATTCTTTTGATCTTCTTCTGCTTCCCTAAAATCATTTTCTAAAAATGAATATTGCAAGCCACTGGGTTTGGATTTTACAATTCTTTTTGTCTTTGTTTATAGCTGTAGCATTTTCTTTTTTTCCATTAATTATTTCCATTTCACTGACAAAGTTTTCTTAACACTGCTTAGAGTTCTGGGGGCATCTCTTTTCTTTCTTCCATGGTTTCACTCCCACACTGACCACCTCTATCATAGGGCAGAGAGAAACAGAAAGAGAGAGACAGAGAGACAGAGGGAGAAAATGAGTATCTCCAGGAGGCTAAACTAATATAATTAGTGGCATATAATTTGTGTAATACTTCATAATTTTACCCCTAAAAGTTTGTGCACACAGTTGTCTCTGCTAGGAAGTCTTCCTTTATTACTTTCCTACTTCAGAGTCCTTGCTAATGTTCAGGTTTAGCTTACATCCGTTCTCAGAAGCTTTTCTGACCCCCATGTCCCCAAGCTTGGGTTAGGTGCCCTGTCTTGGTGAGTTCATAAACAGTCCATACAATTAGCCCCTGTATTATAAGCACTTGTTTGTTTTTTCTGTCTTCTCCACTAGACAATCAGACTCTTGCAAGCAGGACATGCCACACAGTGGCTGAATTAATTCATACCTAAGACGTACCTTAACCTGTCAATTCGAACAATGACACCTTCACTGTCACATTAGGTATTACCAACACAACCTCAACAACCCTAAGTGAATTCTCCATCTTATCTCTTTTCCATCTCTGTACTTCTAGGTCCCATCCCCAAAGCTAAGTTTCTCGTTTATCACTTTTAATATTTTTTCAATAGACAATACCCTCCACTTAGGCTCAGGGAATACATTTTCTCATAGCATAATGAATGATACAAGCCATTATCGCAAATGATACTTCCATAGGAAATGTAAGTCAGACTGAGATGATGCCAGTTTTCTCAGGCAGCAGATGTTTGTTTTAACACACATCTTACTAAATGGAGCCCTTTTATGACCAAGTTAAAAACCATGGGCTGTCAACAACTACTTCACATTCTCCCCTCCTTACCTCTCCTACCCGACTTTCCTTCCCCTCAACACATACACAAATCCACAAGCAATCTTACTACACAAACCTGTTCAACTTCCAATTACAAGAGATGTCAGCCTAATGGATTGTGGGTGACACTGTTCTATTTTATTCAAGGAACACAGTCAATAGGAAATAAATCTCCATCCATCAATATGCTAGAAATTAGAGGGCTTGTCAGGTCACTCTTTTATTCACATAGGAATACTTTGGAACTCAGCGAATTTACTCAGTGGTACTATATTTTGAGGTGAGAGAGAGACACACCTCTTCTCTCTCTCTCTCTCTCTCTCTCTCTCTCACACACACACACACACACACACACACACACAAACACACACACACACACACACACACAGCCTAGACATATGCAGATAACCACTGAATGGGGCTACAAGAAGTTCAAGCTTAATTTCACCACAGTTGACCACATTTAGCACAAAGAAGAAGAAATCTCAAACAGGCTAGCACTTTAGAATTTAAATTCATACCAGGATCTAAACATGAAAATTGTGTAATCTCCCTAATCAGAATGCACTGGTGCCTAGAGAACAGAAGAATCTTCACATAATCCAAGAACTAAGTGGCAAGCCCTTAAATCACTGAATGAATAATGGATAAAGTAATTTAATCAAATTACCTGCCTCTTAAAGGCTTACTTCCGTTCCTAGAGTGGCCTTCTAGTGTGCTATGTCTCTTTTCCTAAAGGCCATTTTCATCATGCCACTTGTAGTGGCTCCTTAATACTTGCAAGCATTTGTGGGTACAAACACCACTTAGCTTGCAAGGCCATCCACAATCAAGCTTCAATCTACTTTATATTCTTATCCCTCATGTGGTCTTTTCTCTGTCTTCTAACACGCCAGGACAACTTAGCACACATGGTTTCCGGTTTTGCCAGTCGAACAAGCCCCATCCAAATACCTATCTGAGAACTATCCTCTGAGCCTTCCTTGTTTGATTTCCAAATGCACTTAATATCACAGAACATTAGAGCTGAGAACATCTTGATCTTCCTCTGGTGTATCCAGTAGCACTTTAAACTATATTTTTAAGCATCAGCCTTCTTCCCCTGACCATTTTTAAATGAAATCATTATGTGGTCACCTATTACTCTAAAAAGCACATAGGATTGTAGTCACTCTGATCAAAGATGGAGAATGGGACCTGAAACAAACCCACACACTCATCTCTAAAGAATATATTTGGAAAACCCCTTACCTAGTCCAATCTGTTAATTTTATAAACGAGGAAAGAAGTAAAGGTCATTGATATTAAGAACTTGCCCAAAGCCTCAGAGGTAATTCAGGCACAGAGACAGAACTTTTCAACCAGGTGTCCTAGCTCAAATTTCAATACCCCCACAACACTAAAGTTCAGTATCAGATGCTAACATTGTCATCCACTTGTGGATGGGATAATTTCCACACGTTGAATTATGAGTTGAATAGGCAGGCTGCTTCTGGTTATACAATCCCTTGCCTGCAAGCCTTCATTATCCAAAAAATGTATATTGAGTGCTTTCTGGGTGCCAAGAATTGTGCTAGGCACTAGAGATTTAGTGGGTAACACAGTATGATCCTTGACCTCATAGAGCATAACTTCTGTCCAATATTGACAATTAAATAAAGGAATAAGGAAATAAATATGTAATTTAAAAATGAGAAATGGAAACATATATCCAATCAAAAACTTATACATAAATATTTATAGCATTATTCATATTAGTCAAAATGCAGAAACCACCCAAGTGTACATCAACTGATGAATAAAAAAATGAAATGTGGTATATTTATGCAATGGAATGTTATATAGGCATAAAAAGAAATAAAGTATGAACACATACTACAACATGAATGAACCCTGAAAAGGTTATGCCAAATGAAAGATTCAGACACAAAAGATTATATATTGTATGACTCCATTTACATGATATGTCAGAAGGCCAATCCATAAAGACAGAAAGTAGATCAGTGTTTGTCAGGAACTGGGGGAAGGGAAAATGAAAAAGTGATTGTTAATGGATACAGTTTCTTTGTAAATTGATGAAAGCATTCTGGAATTAGGTAGTGGTTGCGCAACTTTGTGAATATAGTAAAACCCAAAAAACTGCACACTCTAAAAGGGCACATTTATTGTATGTGAATTTTAATCATTTAAAAAGAAAAATATAATTACAAATCAGAACTATGAATTTAGAAAAGGGGTACAATAATAGAGAATAATAGAGAGTAACTTAGAAAACTTGATGATCAAGGAAAGCCACTCTGAGGAAGCAGTATTAATCACGTACCTCAAGTATAAGTAGAATACAGATACATGAAGAAAGAGGGAACGGTGTTCCTGGAAGAATGAGCTGTATCAGAACCTTAAGGCAAAAAGAGCTTGGTGTGTTCTAGAAACTCAACAAAGAATCAAGGGAGAAAGAGAGAGACACGAATTCAGAAAGGAAAAAATGGACAGGTCACACAGGGTTTATAGATCAAGGTAAACATTTGGATTTTATCTTATGTACAATAATTAGCCATTGAAAAGTTTTAAGCAAGGGAATGACACATGTTCACTCACACAATAAATGAAATTATCATCTACTATATGCCAAACACTATTATGGAATAAGAGTTATAGCCATTAAGAATCACACAATTTTTTGCCCTCATGGAACTGCTATTCCATTGGAGGGGACAGCCACCCAATCAGTAGATAAGTGGAGCTAGCATCTGTGGATGGTAATAGATGGTGTGGAGATAAGAAAGTCAGGGAAGACGATAGGGTGGGCAGTTTTCAATAGGGTGGAGTGATGGTTAATTTTATACTGTCAACTTGACTGGGATATAGAATGCCCAGACATTTGGTCAAACACTATTTTGAGTCTGTCTGCTTCGGATGAGATTAACATTTGAATCTGAGTAAAGCAGATTGTCCTTCCTAATGTACATGGACTTCATTCAATCAGTTGAAGATCTAAATAGGAAAAAAATAAAAAAGGCTGAGTAGGAGGGAACTTCACCTTCCCGAAGTCCAGCTTTGCTTGAGTTCCTGCCCTTCGACTGAAACACGTACCACCTCCTGGTTCTCAGCCCTTCTGACTCAGACTGGAACTATTCAATCAAATCTTCTGGGTCTCCAGCTTGTCAACTGCAGATTCTGGGACTTCTCAACCCCCATATCTATGAGCTAATTCCCTGTAATAAATACATCTCTTCTTACGTCTTTTGTAGACATCTACATCCTATTGGTTCTGTTTCCCTGGACAATCCTAGCTAACACAGGTGGAATAGAAGAGACATGATATGATATTTGAGCAATGACTTGAAAGAAAAGAGGAAGTGAGACATGAGTGTTTATCGGGCAATCTAAAAAGGAACTGTCAGTGATATAGGAGGGAAACGGGAAATTGTGGTAGCTCAGAAGTCTTCTAAAGACTGTATTTCAAGGAAGAACGTTCAAATGCTACTAGCTACAGCTCAGTTACGATGAGAGCTAGGAATGGACTGTTGAATCTTGTAAAATGGAAGTCACTGTAAATTTTGATAAAATAGTTTCAATGAAGTGATGGTGGCTATTGACCTGATTGGAGTGTATTCAGAGATAATGGGAGAATTGAAGGAAATGAGTATAAATCACTATTTAGAGCAAGTACGTCCAACAGGAAGCCCAGGATGGCTTTGAATGTGACCCAACACCAATTCTTAAGGCATTATGAGATTTTTTTTTGCAACCTTTTTTAGCTCATCAGCTATCATTAGTGTTAGTGTATTTTATGTGTGGCCCAAGACAATTCTTCTTCCAATGTAGCCCAGAGAAGCCAAAAGTTTGGACACCCCTGATTTAGAGGAATGTTTCTGTTAAAAAAAAAAAATAGAAAAGAGAAGGGCCAATAGCAGGAGGCAGGTTTGGGTGGATACACTCATAAAAATGATCCAGTGAAGAGGAAAAAGTGATGATGATAGAGACAGCAGGGAGAGTATCTGGAATGCTTTTTGGTCTTTGAGCTTTTGTTTCCTTGTTTGTTTAGTGAGTAAAAGGAAATGGCATCTCATCCATTGGTGGAGGTTGGGCTTTGAATGGGAAAATGAAGAGTTCAACCAAAATAATAGGAGAAAAAGGAGGTTAGAATGGCACAGACACAGGTAGGTAGATAAATGTGGTGGAAGCTTATGGATAGAATCAAAATTAATTAAAAGTTGATTCTGACTGTTCTGTGGTCAATAATGTAAGTGTGATAAGAGGGAGCCTAGAAGAAGGCTGGTATAAAAGAGATTTTGGTGGCTTGGATTAGTAAAGTGGCAATGACAGTGAATTATTATGATTAAAAGTGTATATATGTTATCTCATTTCTGTGTATCATCATCAATAATCTTTCTATACAAGTGTTTATTTATACATGTATCTTGTAAATAAACTCAAATCACTAAATTATACCTCTAATAATTAAAGACAAAGAAAAAACTTTTTATTGTTAGACTTATTGGGGTGACATTGGTTAGCAAGAATTAATAGGTTTCAGGTGTACAATTCTACAGTGCATCGTCACCTTGTATAATGAGTTCGCCACCCAGTGTGAGTTTTCTTTCCATCACCTTATATTTAGCTCCCCCTCCCTCAGCTCCCTCCCCACCTCCTCCTTCTCTCATTTCCTCCCCACTTGTCCCCAAATAAACATTAAACTATTGATTGTGTCCATGGGTTTTTTGTTTGTTTTTCTTTGTTACTTTCAGTTTATATTCCCCATATGAGTGAAGTCATACATACAGTTTTTGGTTTTTGCTGTCTGGCTTATCTCACTTAGCATGATGATCTCTAGGTCCGTTCATTTTGTTGTAAATGGCAATAGTTCATCTTTCCTTATAGCTGAGTAATATTCCATTGTGTATATGTACCACAGCTTCTTTATCCAGTCATCTGTCACAGGGCACTTTGGTTGTTTCCATATTTTGGCCACTGTGAACAGTGCTGCAGTGAACAATGGAGTCCATAAGTCTTTGCGGACAAAGGTTTTCAGGTTTTTTGGGTAGATCCACGAAAGGGCGATTGCTGGGTCATATGGTAACTCCATTCCCAATTTTCTGAGGAACCTCCACACCGTCTTTCATAATGGTTGCACCAATTTGCATTCCCACCAGCAGTGCGTGAGAGTTCCTTTTTCTGCACATCCTCTCCAGCACTTGTTATTCCTTGTCTTGTTGATAACAGCCATTCTCACAGGTGTGAGGTGTATCTCATTGTGGTTTTGATTTGCATTTCCCTGATAGCTAATGAAGATGAGCATTTTTTAATATTTCTTCTGGCCATTTGTATTTCTTCATGGGAGAAGTGTCTGTTTAGGTCCTCTGCCCAATTTTTAATTGGGTTGTTTGTGTTTTTTGTTGTTAAGTCATATTAGTTCTTTATATATTTTAGATTTTAGACCCTTATCAGATGCAAATATTTTCTCCCATTCAGTTGTCTGTCTCTTTGCTTTGTTGATATATTCCCATTCATTTATTTTTGCTTTTACTTCCTTTGCCTTTGAGGTCAGGTTCATGAAGTCTTCCTTGAGCCCCAGGTCTACAAATTTAGTACCTATGTTTTCGTCTATACAGTTTATTGTTTTGGGTCTTATATAAAGGTCTTTAATCCATTTTGAGTTAATTTTTGTATATGGAGAGAGTTCATAGCTCAGATTCATTCTCTTGCATAGGTTTTTCCAGGTTTCCCAGCACCACCTACAAAAGAGGCTGTCTTTTCCACATTGCATATTTTTTGCTCTTTATCAAAAATTATTTGTCCATAAATTTGTGGATTTATTTCTGGGTTTTCAGTTCTGTTCCATTGGTCTATGTTTTTGTTTTTCTGCCAGTACCAAGCTGTTTTGACTATTGATGCTTTGTAATATAAATAGAAGTCAGGAAGTGTAATGCCACCAGCCTGATTCTTTTTATGTAGTATTGCTTTGGCAATTCGAGGTCTTTTATGGTTCCATATAAATCTAATAATTCTTTTATCTATTTCACGAAAGTATGATTGTGGGATTTTGATGGGTATTGCAT